>JAOXYD010000001.1:9484701-9498631 GCA_028565735.1 Pinacopodium congolense | reverse complement strand
TATTTTATAATTTTTTGTTATATATTTTTATTTAAAATAATAAACATTAAAATAAAAATTTTAATATAATATATTTTAAATATTATAATTTAATAAAAAATAAATTAAAAATTTAAACATCTTCTTATTTTATACAATTCAATATCAAATTTATAACAATTTTATATTAATTAAACTTCTAAACTTTTAACCCTGTTAGTTAACTATTCAATCTAATTTTTACAGCATTATACGAAACTCATTACTGAAAGGCCTTAAAGTCATTTTTGGGGACGCCCATGTACACATCATCAAGCTCTCAACAAACCCATTTGCACATATTTTACCGGTTAATTATCATGAGCTTTGTGCACAGTAAAATTCTTTTTTTTTTCCTTTTGCAATATTACTGACTTGCTCCTGAAATTCCAATAATTGAGTTTTTATTTGGCGTGAATGAAATAATTATATAAGCATTAATTATGTGGCATGCAAGTCAATGGGGATATAGACCTTCATAAAGCCTACAAAAAAGTGGAGAAAAAAAAACAGTTCCAACTAAGGGGATGGTTTAGTGTGCTCGGGATCAACTCTCAGATTTTGCAGAATTGTAAAACAGAAACCCCAGAAACAACCGTCGAAAGAAGATGAATTATCAGAAGTTTAGAGAGAAATTAAGATTTAACCGTAAAAATAAAACGGATATCGAAACTACTGATCAGAGCTTTAGTGACAAGTCAAGCTTTTGAAAGTCTTCTTTCTTTGTCTTCAAATGTTTTAACCCACTACCAAACCAGTATCTCTCGATCCCTTCAGTGGTTGGAGAAATTTTTCTGGCACTATCAAATCTTGCCACCCCATTACCACATGAAGATGCAAAATTTCCCAGATGAAAATTATCAGATGGAAGACGACCAACTGTTGGTTGTTGATCAATAGGCTGTCTGGACATTCCAATCCGACCGTAAATAGTTGAAGGGCTAGTACCAGTAGTTGCTGATGGACAAAATGATGGCTTGTGGATCATAGAGTGCACTTGAATTCCTAGTGATCTGTTCAGGGAACCATGCAAAGGAAGAGAAGCCATGCTAGTGTATCGATTAGGGTTTGAACCAGGGTGACCAAGAGCGAAAGGGCTTGAGCCGAGTCTTTGTCCACGCTTAGCAAGAGTTCTCTCTCTTTTATGTGCATTTTGGTGGCCTCCAAGTGCCTGTGAGCTGTAGAACTTTCTCTGGCAATAGTTGCATGAAAAAACTCGAGGTTCAGTTTCAGTACCTTGGGGAGTATCTGCTGGCTTCTGCAATGAAACCTCATCCAAAGAATCGAGGAGGTTGAGTTCTGGATTCGACCCTTTATTTGAATCCTTGCCAGAGAGGCTTAGATCCAGCACAAGTTCGTGGTTAGTGCCTTCTTCGTGATTTTTACCATTTTCTTCAGCTCTTTTCCATTGTTGTTGGCTCTCCACTGCTGAAGCTTGCAGGCATGGAGGGTGATCCGAAGCTGATATGATGCTTGAACTCTCAGAGGGGCACGCCTCTGATCTTGGTAGTTCCATGTGTAGAAAATGAACTGAAGGGAGCAAAGATTGAATTTAATGGCAAGAAACTTCTTCTGTAAGGTCATAAAAACGTTATGTTCTATGTAAGGAAGGATAACCGATAGTTTTACAGTTGGGGAGTCTTAATATGGTAAAGCATTAAAGATTGGGACTTTTAGTTGAGGGAAGGAAACGAGAGAAATGGATGAGAGGGTCAACTGTGTCAACAAGCTTTTGATTGGAAGTCTTGAGGAACATCCGTGTGCACTTGTTTCCTTTAGATACCCCATTTGAAATGTCTGTTCCTTTTTCGTTGTCTTGCCACGTCTATGATTTTTATAGCCTCAGGTGGAGAGAGGGGTTTTAACCACTTTTTTTTTTTTTTTCCTTTTGGTCAAGTTCAGGTTTATCATTTCTGACATAAAAAAATCCTAGCTGATAAATGTTCCTTCGTTTAGGATACTTCCTCAGACTGTAGATGCAGCTTGACACATCCTAGAAAGTATGTGGCTTTGTGAAGTTCTAAACCCATGTGCACGATTTGCAAAATCCTACACGCACACTTCTTTCCTTGTCTTGCATACTTGCTTATCCAACATACTGTCCAAACTGCCCCCCCTTATAATCGTACTGTTGGATAGGACTTGACCCACGCCATAGTTGCACTGCTTGGCCATTTACCATGTTGAAAAATTGATTGCATTGATTCCGTAATCCTTCTACCACTGTATAATGACCTTCTATAGATACTATTGTTATATATATATATATATATACACATACTTTTGTTCTTCAGAAGACTAGGGATTTGATTATATTGGTAGAGTTAGAGATTATAAGGTAATCTTTTTAAATTAATTAGGATGTTTATATGCATGCTAATAGGGAAAAAGTCGATGGTAGGTCAATAATTAGAGATGTTGATTGAAAGGCTTTGTTAGTGGTCATCCAGTTGGGGACATTTAGTGGCCAGAGCAACATGGTCATTATTCAGCTTGTTGACAGCCTTATATTTGGCTATAATTCCTAATCATATCGACTTCTGAACTAAGTCAAACTTTCCTCGGTAACATGGTATAGTTTTATGGAAAGCAGAATGAGTACCGGTAAAAAAAATTTTCTTTTTTCTTTTTTTTTGTGTGTGGATAAATTGGGGCAGGGAATGAGTGGCGTATAACAAAAAAGAATAAATCTTTTGAAAGAAATTCAATTAATAATTTAATAACAACGTTTTTAATGACAAAAGTAGCTATAAAATGTTAATATAAAACCTTCCATGTAAAATTATGGGTTAAAAGCATCTTTCACAATAAAAGATGTATTAAAAATATAGAATTGTAGATCAGTATAATAATGGTGGTTGTCTGAGAAGATTAACGGAACCGTTAATGAGGACAGTTGATCTACTATCTCATTTTAGGACTATAACAACAATTTTTAGAGAGTACAACAGCATTGTTGTGGGATGATATTGTAGTTTGTGACTATTCTGTCTGCGAGGTTCATATTACAAGCCTTCAATGGTGCTCCAGTCACAATACTTGATGGCGCCGTTCTTATACTACGGTTGTGCTTCTGTGGAACGTAATTTGAGCTCCACTTTAAAAAAAAAATCGACCTCGAATTTAAAAATATGTCAACGTGTAAAGAAAACTTAGTCATGAAACACAAACAAATCCGCCGCATTAAATGTCTTCAAGATCCTCGTACTCATAGCAAGATCAACTACATATGCACTATTATTGATCTTTTTAAATACTATATAAGGTCCAGACCTCTTTAGTTGAAACTTTTTATATGTTCCTATTGAAAACCTCTCTTTACATAGAAATACACCTGGTCATCCACATTAAAGGTCTCCAGCCGCCTATGTTTATTTGCAATATATTTGTATCATTGATTAGCTACCTTAATTCTTTACTTCGCTTCTTTATGTATGTTTATTACTTGCTCAGCCATATACTTAATTAAAATACCAGGTCCTTCCCCTTTAGGTAACTTGATCAAATCAAGCGTGTGTTTAAGGTGTTTTACTATAACTAACAGAAAATAGTAACTTATACATTACACTATAAATAGTATTATCATACGCAAAACTCTACTTATAATAATGTAAGATCCCACTACTTAAGCTTATTCCCACAAATACTACGAATAAAATTGCCTAAAGTCCTATTGACTGCTTTTATTTGTCCATCAATCTGTGGATATGTTATACTACAAAAGTTTAAAGAAGAATCAAATAATTTTTACAAGATTTGCCAACAGTAACTAAGGAATTTACTATCCTTATTTGAGGTAATAGTTTTTTGGTACTCCATATAAACAAACAAATTCTTTAAAGAGTAATCTAACAAATCCCATCTCATCAGAAATTTTCCTATAAGGAATAAAGTATATTATCATGGAGAACTTATCAACTACCATAAACATTGAATAAACTCCTCTTCAGGTCGTAGATAGTCCCAAAATAAAATCCATAAATAGGTCTTCCCATATTTTTCTGGGTACTAGAAAAGGCATGTATAACTTAGTATTCTTATATTATCCCTTTACTCTTTATCAAGTGAAACATTTCTCCACAAATCTATATACATCTCTCTTTAATTGTGGTTATTATCTCCTCCTAACCCAAATGTCCTGTTAGATCTCTATTATACAAGTCCTAAATCACTTGTGCACTTAAAGATGTTTTAGGCAGGCACAATTGGTTTTCATGCATTAAGTATCCATCACTTTAGCAAAACCCATCAACAATTTGGTTATTTGCAACCTTGTTCCATATTTTAGCAAAATACTGATCATGTTCATAATCATTCCTCAATTTCTCAAAGCCAATAATTTTGTTTTTTCAAGTAAAAAGTAGAGATGATCTCGTACTCAAAGCATCAACTACACGATTTTGAACTCTTAACTTATGTCTCAACTTGAATGGGAACTTCTAAAGGAATTCACTCCATCTTGCATGCGTATCACTCCTAATCCTCTTTTAAGTACTTACATATTTCATTATCTTATGTTTATATTACAACATGAACTCTATGGCAATCAAGAAGTGTTTCCAATTTTAGGTATTCGTGCCATAAAATAGGATTCCTTATCATAAGTATCACATTTCATCCTACTTTCATTGAGCTTTTCACTAAAGAACATCATTGGTCTCTTTTTTTGAGACAGGATTGCTCCTATTCTCACTTCATTGTAATCACGATCAACCTTAAACAATTTATTAAAATTCAGTAATACCAAAACTAGTGCAATAAAAACTTGCCCTTTAGTAAAGTAAAACTTTTTTTTGCTTATTCTTCCCACTGAAACTTCCCTTTCTTCAAGCACTTTGTTATAGGTGTGGTAATAGTACTAAAGTTCTTAGTGAATCATTGATATAAAGTTGTAGTCCATGAAAAATTCATAGCTCATATACATTAGTTGGTGTAAGCCACTCTTTTGGTCACCTTGATCTTTGACTCATCCATTTGTATGCCATCAAAAGACATCACATATCTCAAGAACAATAGCTTATCTGTCATAAAACTACACTCCTTGAGATTAATATATAGTTGGTTCTCCTTCAAGTCCATTAACACTTGCCTCAAATGTGATAAGTTCTCTTCCTTATAGTAACTTCATAAACCAGAATATCATTAAAGTATACCAACACAAACTTTTCAATAAAATGCTTTAGTACCTACTTCATTAATCTTATGATCATACTTGAATCATTGGATAATTCAAATGGCATAACCAACCATTTATAGAGGATAACCTTCATCTTAAAAGCTATCTTCCACTCATTTATAGGACTAATCCAAATTTGATGGCATCTATTCTGCAAATCAATCTTTAAAAACCATTTGGCACCATGCAATTTACCTAACATATCATCTAGCCTTAGAATGGGGAATTTGTATCCTATAGTGATTCGATTTATGACTCTATTTTCTATGCACGTTCTCTAACTCCTATCATTCTTAAGAGTCAGTAATGCCAATACTGTACGAAGACTCATACTCTCTTGAATCAGTCCCTAGATCAGCCGATTCAGGTTAGATTCTCGTAGGATTCGGGTGGTCTGGGGGGGAGGGGGCATCACTATGACTCCTCTCTTCTCGAGAATCCATACATCCCTGATCAGCTTATAGACAGCTATCTAATTAGATTTCATATCAATCCATATTGATTGACTACCTCCATTATGTTGTTGCTAACAAATACCACTCTTTTTTTTTATCTTCCAAATAATTCTAGTAGGAGATCCCGACCATTTTTTTTCTTGATCCTTTAATAGCATAACTAGTTTTTCACCTTCTCTTTAAAGATCTCTTTCTTCTTTAGATTCATTCTTTAATTAGGTAAATTCAATAGGCTCTTCCTTGAAATAAGATCTATATATTATTGGATGTTCCTTATATGTGGCAATGCATTGGGTATCTCCTCTAGCATTAAGTCATTGAACTCTTGCAATAAATGTTGCATTAACTCTAAGTGCTTCTCTACTTGCAATTTGCCTTTGTACACCA
Source organism: Pinacopodium congolense (assembly GCA_028565735.1). Classification (NCBI taxonomy): domain Eukaryota; kingdom Viridiplantae; phylum Streptophyta; class Magnoliopsida; order Malpighiales; family Erythroxylaceae; genus Pinacopodium; species Pinacopodium congolense. The sequence goes on along the minus strand of JAOXYD010000001.1, from coordinate 9,492,595 downwards.
ACACTTGTTTGACTACCAAAGCATATACCTACCTTATCTCTTTGACCTCTGCTTTAGACTTCTTTATAATAGATAAGAATGTGTTGCTCTCTAATGATGACGCCTTGGTATTTAGGAGTAATAGTGCGTACTTCATCCCATCCTTCGCCAATTGATACTTGTTGCTCTTACCAAAATTTTGAGCATTTATGTCATATTGCTCAGACCTCCCAAATAACAAGTGACATACATCTATGTCTACCACATCACATTATACATCATCCTTACATTTACCAATTGAGAAATGTACTTTAAACCTCTTTGTCACTTTTACCTTGTCAGTTATTGCTTTAATTCATCTTAATGTGTAACAATTGGGATCTTTATTAGTAGCCTCAATATCTTCGTAGTCTCCTTCTTAATAATGGTTTTTAGCTTCCATTATCAACAATAACATAAAATATCTTATCATGGATTATGCATCTCGTAAGAAGCAATTGGTGTCTTTGGGTATAGTCTTCCTGCTTAGGAGCTAACATCATCCTCTTAACTATGTATGTTTAACCCTTTTCTACTTCATACTTCTCCTCCTTATCACCATCAGCCTTATAGTATATGCACTCATCTTCCTCGTCCCTCTCAATAATGTTTACAGTTTTCCTTAAAGGATAATCATTAAACGTATAACTTTGGCTATTTACACTTGAAACACTTTCCACAGTTGGCTTGGAATATGGGTTCTTAAGCCTCCTTACTTCCTTATCTCGTTCATTAACCATAGGATGGTTTTCCCTAACTTTATCCTTCGAGGCTTGACTGTTATTACTACTATTATGTGAAATATGCTCCTGTAAGAGTTTAGGCTTCTCAATAAGCCCTGTAACTCTGTAACCATCAAAATTCCTCCAACTACATTCTCGTTGGGTTGTTTTTCTCTACTATCCTTATGACTTAATAGTATACTCATATAAAATTCTAGTCCTTTTTTTTTTACATCACTGATAATGCTAAAACAAAATATGCTTATAGTCTAAAGGTAAGAACTCCCTTGTTAACAAATACTTCATTTCGTATCAAGTTCAATCAAGACCTTTTCCTTCACGTTATCTTCTAGATTGCATTCTTTCCTACCAAACAAATTAGCCTCCCTTTAATAAACATGATACAATCCTAACCCTCTTCTTTAGTGCCATCTTTAAGTAAACGCAGAATTTGTCGACTTTTATGATCTAATTTAAGAGATCTTCAATATATAAACTGGTATTGAAATAAGGAATATCAACCTTTAATTTGTAATCTCTTGCAGCCTTGTCTTCTTTTTTATAGGTATCTTGTATGGTTGATGTCGCCCAAATCTGTTTATTTTATATTCATCATCTTCCTTTGAATCCTCTTCATAAATAGATTGTCTATAAACACCTATATATTTGACAATATGGTTCCCACAAGCTATCTCCACTTTTGACCTTCTATTATTGCTTTATCTCCTGTGTGCATTAATTCTAAAGTGTCTCTATGTTCTACATGTTGCAAGTTGATGGGTTTCTAATGAAGATGATAAAGAAGATTTAAAATAAAAAATCTACTAAAAGTAGAAGAGGATTTCAAAATTCTCAATAGAAACTTTAATAACAACTCAAAGATGAGAAACAAAATCTTATTGGAAAAAGAACTCTCACTTGTAATTAGTACTCAACTTAACTTATATTAACTTATTGTTACAAAAGAGGGGGAAGGACTCTTATTTATACTACTCAAGGATCATTCTACATAACAAATATCTACTACTAGTTTTAAAGATTTTTTTAGGCTTAAGATATTTCTACAAAGTATCTAGATATTTTTAAATATTGCTTAAAAGTTTATAGATATTTAAAAATAATTTTAGAAAAAAATATTTCTAGATATCTTCTAGAATTTAGGTTGGGATTTTTATCCTTTATACTTATACAAGTGGCCCATTTCCTTATCCAAATACATGAAGTCCAAAAAAATGTTTATATTTAATATCCCCCTTTAAACTTAGTTTGGTAACTTTAAGATAGCTTCTAAGATTGATAAATATATCCTTCTTTAAAGGTTTTGTAAAGATATTGGCCACTTGATCTTAAGTTATCACGTGCATCATCTTCACTTCTTTTGTCATTATGCATTTTCTTACGAAATGGTATCTTAGATCTATATGCTTGCTCTTATCATAAAAGAATGAATTTTTACTAAGGCTAATGTAGATTTGCTATCAATAAAATTTTTTGTAAGTTCTTATTATGGCATATAAAGCTCTTACGTTAAACTCCTTAACCAAATGACATGACAAATATAAGAATTAGCAACTACATACTTGGTTTCACCAATGGAAAGGGTAACTATAAGTTGTTTCTTGAAACTCCAAGTGAAAGTAGTATCTTCAATGTAAAACACATATCTAGTGGTACTTTTTCTATCATCAATATTTCTAAGTTAATCATTGCCATAATAACTAATAAGCTTGAACTCATTAGATGGTGAGTAGAGTAAATTAATATAACAAAAAATCCTTTTAATTGTCTTTAAATGTGTGGTATTAAGTTCCTCCATATAGCAACTAATAAGTCTAAATCCCTAAAGAATACTGGGCCTTGTACATATTAAGTAGTGTAAGATCCCAACAAGACTTTTAAGTAGTGTAAAATTCTCTTTTTCTCCTTCCTCATACTTGGACAATTTGATTTCACATTCCACAAGTGCTTTGATATGCTTGCTCCCATTTTATCTTGAACTTCTTAAGCATATCCCTTCCATAGTCTTCTTGGGAGATAAATATGCCTTCCTCCTCTTAATTTACTTCGATGCCAATACAGTAAGATAGAATGCCAAGGTCAGTCATCTAAACCTTTGAATTCTTTAATCAACCTTGGATTATTACTTATGAAGCTCAAATCATCTATTTGTAAACAAATAATTAAGATATCTCCATGATTATTCTTCTTTAAATAGAAGGCATATTTATGTGAGCATTTTGTAAAATTTATTTATTAGAAGTATTTATCAATTCTACTATGTCATGGCCTTGATGCTTACTTTAAACCATATAGAGCTTTCTTCAACTTCGAGACTTTGTATTCAGCCATTTCACTACATGACTCAATGGTTCATATACATAGACTTTCTCTTTAAGGAAACTATTTAAAAAAGCTGATTTTACATCCAATTGATGGATCTTCCATTTATTTTTTTTGCCACCAAAGAAATGATTTATTTAATAGTTTTTAAATGAGCAATAGGTGCAAATATCTCTTTATAATCAATGTCGACCCTTTGTTCGTAACTTTTTTCTACTAGCCCTACCTTATATCTTTTTATCTCTCCTTTAGCATTCTTCTTTGCCTTGAAGATCCATTTTACTCTAAGTACTTTTTTCCCTTTCGAAAGTGTTGCAAGGTCCCATATGTCATTTTTTATAATGGCATTGATCTCCTTATCCATAATGTTTCTCCTTTTTTTTAGTCGCTTCTTCAAAATCTATTTGTTCATAATAAGTAAAGAGATAATAAATTTAAATCATTTTAATGTTCATTTACCTCAATTATGTCTTGTAAATTTCTTTTCTTTTGTACGCTTCTTTGCTCTAGGAATGATGATGGCGAGTCAATATGAAATGTACCTTTAATGATGTAGGAGGCGTAATTGACTCTTGTTCTTCTTAACTTAGTTGTTCTCCTTCCTTATTTTCAACTATGAGAGGAAGTCATAATTATCTTCTCATACATCTCATTGTCATGTATCTTCTTCATCAAACCTTACATCTTTACTAATGACCACTTTGACATTATTTGGATTGTAAAGCTTGTAGCCTTTTGAGCTTCAATCATAATCAACATAACATAAATTTATTACACTTATCCTTAAGTTTGGATCTCATTTCCTCTTATACGTGGACATAAATTATGATTCCAAATTCTTTTAAATATGCAATATTGAGTTTACGTCCACTCTATACCTCTTGTAGTATTCTTCTTTGTATATTACTTATTGGTAAATGGTTGGACAAGTACACTTTGCATTTTACAGTTTAGACCCAAAACTCCTCAGACATCTTTTTGATTTTCAACTTATTTCGACCATTTTAAGAATAATTTTACTCTTCCTCTCTGCTACTACATTTTTTTAGGGAGATTTTAGAACTGTTAAAGGATGAAAAATTCTATACTCTTCATAAAATTCATTAAAGTCTCTTGATGTGAATTCTTCTTCTATATTAAATCTCAAAGCTTTAATCTTATATCCACTTTCCTTCTTAACAAATGTATTGAACATTTAAAGGCATCAAATGCCTTTTATTTCTCCTTCAATAAATATAATCAAGTCTTTCTGAAAAGATTATCAATGAAGAGAATGAAGTATTTGTTCTTGTCAAAGGAATAAGGTTAAATTGGACCACATATGTTGGTACTTATGAGTTCTTAACTCTTATAGTGCCCTCCTTTGGAAAGCATTTTCTTGAATGCTTTCTGAGTAATCATCTATCACATAATTAATATGGTGATGGATAGAAGGTGATCCTTTCACCATTACTTCCTCACTCAATAATTTTAATCCTCTAAAATTTAGATGCCTAAATCTTAGATGTCAAAGTCAAGAAGAGTCTTTGATGTAAGATTGAAGACATTTTGTCTTATCATTTAGGATATTAGTTAAGAAAATTTTACTTCTTGTCATTAACATCTTGGTTATTAAATTATTTATTTGATCTCTTATTGAAAGATTACAATCTTTAAGGTAAATATCATGGCCTTTCTTTAAGAATTATCCCAACATTATAGCATATTTAAAATTATCCTAATCTTTAATGTTCCATTTTCGTTTTTTGTTTTCTTTTCTTGTTTTTCTAAATACAAAAATCAAAAAATAAACAATACATTAATACAATAAAAAAAAACAACACAGAAATATAAAAAACACATAAAAACCAATACAAACACACAAAAATCGCAACCAACAACCCAACTAAACATACTCTTAGTATATTGTTTTTCATATTTGGAATATAATATACATTTGAAATAAATTCATTTCTTTCATCTTTCAAATGGATTAAGATGTTACCTTTTTCTTTAACAAGTATCTTGAATATATCTCTAAATAAAAATTTTCACTTATGGACTCATTAAGCTTAAAAACATGTCTTTTCTCCCACGCTTATAATTGTTGGCACCAAGTGCTCTTTTTCATTCCTTCCTCTCCTTTGTAAGCTAATAATAGAGTGGGGTTTTCTTACTTCTTCTCCTCAGTATAGTAAGATTTCTCTTCAACATTATTATGGGTACCTTTATTTTGAATCAATGTAGCCAAATTTTTGACAATTAAAACATTCAACTTAAGTTTTTTCATACCTTTAACCTCCATCAATTATTTGCATACTTCCTCGTCTATGTCTTTTATAGATGGAGTGCTTTTCCTCTTCCTCCATTATTAGATGGTTTAAAACCTCCTTATCTATAGCTTCCATGTCTTTCACCACGATCTCTTATTCTCTTAGCTCTTTTAGTAAAGTTTCTTTCCTTCTCATTCAAAGTAAACTTAGTTTGAAGAACGTGTTCTAAGACCCTTTGCTTCCTCTTTTTCCTTTCTTTATATGTTTCAATTGAGCCTTTAAGTTATTCAATGATTATAACCTCCAAATATGTTATTTATTCAATGGTGACTATAATATACTCAAATTTTATAAATAAAAAACAAAGAATTTTCTTCATCACTCTTGTATTAGTAATGGTTTTCCTATTATTTCTCATTTAATTGACTATGACCATAACTCTTACAAAATATATCACTTATATTTTCATTCTCTTTCATATATAAAGCTTTAAAATCACTTCTTAAATATTAGAGGTCTACCTTTTTAACTTTCTCCTATCTTTTTCATGATACTTAGAATTTTTCCCATGTTTCCTTGAAGGTGTTGGAGGTCAGGATCAACTTAAAAATCTCATCATCCATGGTTTGAAAAATAAGGGATAGAGCTTTCTTATCTCTCTTCCTTAAACTATTTAAGGCATCATTTTGATATTAAGAGAAAGTAGTCTAATCCTTTGGCTCAATATAGTTATTCTCTATCATTTTTTAAAGATCATATATTCTAAGGAAAGCATGCATTTTGATGTTTCAATTGTTATAGCTTCTCTTGGAGAACTTTGAAACTTGGAGGGGCACTTCACTTGTCATCTTCTACCATAAGGATCTCCAAGCTCTGATACCCCTTTATTGAAAGGTGATGGACTCCTAATGAAAGTGAAAAAAAAGATTTAAAGTGGATACTCCACTAAAAATACGAGAAGATTTTAAACTTTTTAATAAGAACTTTAATAACAACTTAAGGATGAAAAAGGCTCTCTTAATATAAGAAGAACTCTCACTTGTAACTAGTACTCAACTTAACTTATTTTAACTTGTTGTTACAAAGAAGGAGAAGGAACTCTATTTATACTACTCAAGGATCATTTTATACAACTAATATCCACCACTACTTTTGAACCTTTTTCTAAACTTAAGATATTTTTACAATGTGTCTAGCTATCTCTACAAAATATTTAGATATTTCCTCAAGATGTATAGATATTTAGAGATATTATAAGACAAAGATATTTCTAGACATCTTCTAGAATTTGGTTTTAGATTCTTATCCTTTAGAACTAAGCAAGTATCCCATTTTTTAGACAAATACATGAAGTATAAAACAAGTTTGTATTCCAACACTATAATCTCCCTAAAAAATTAAAAAAAAAACGCTAAAATTTTAGATCCATGTGCTACTCTAGACATTGCTTCAATCATTGTAACACTTTGTCTTCTAGAATAGGACTCTTAACTTCCTTAACACCGTCGTGAAGACTATTACTATCACCCCCATTTAGCATCTTTACTTTGATACCATCTAACGCAACATATAGATCAAAGGTTATATAAAGCCTTCTGAGAGAAAATAAAAGAATCTCAATTGATAACTTAGGAATAATATTCTTAATGATAAAAGCGGCTATAAAACATTTAATATGAAACCCTTAATCTAAAATTATAGACAAAATTGTATTTTATAATAAAAGATACATTTAAACATAACTTTTTATATTAGTATAATGGCCATTGTCACGAGGATCAATAATGCTACTAATAAGGAATATTGATCTACAATCTCATTATGGCATTATAATAGCGATTTCTAAAGAGTATAACAGTGCTGTTATAAGATATAATTATGGTTTGTGACTATTCTATTTGTGAAACTCAGGTCACAAGCCTTCAATAGTACCTAGTTTGCAATGCATAACAACACCATCCCTGTACCATCATTGTGCTTCTGCAGAACTCAATTCGAGTTTTGCATCAGTTAATTCTAATTCACACAGTAATTCTTACTTATCTAATATATGTTGGATCATTAATGTAAAGTCATTGCTTTTAACTGAGTCATTTTCTAATTTCAGAAAAGTTCACTACTAGTGGAAATTGACATTATTAGAGTCCTTGACCTATGTTTAAGAGTAATGAGGTTCCTAAGGTACAATGCTTTGTTTTTGAAACATGTTTCTTTTACTTTATTTCTTAGCAAAGAGTATATTACAAGGCCAAGCTTTAATGTTTGTTTGCTCTTTTACATTTATTAACTCTTTTCCCAGTCCAATAAAGCAACAAATATCAAATAAGGGGATGTTTGGTTATGATTTTTTATTGTGATTTTTGTACTGTTTTTTTAGTTTATGTGCTATATTAGTGCATTATTTTTTTAGTTTCTGTATTATTTTTTCGGTTTCTGTGTTTAAAAAAAAATAAGAAACTAAAATCAAACAAAAAAATGATACCAAACACAGTAAGATTATAATATTTTCTTATTTTGGAGTTTAAACAAGTAATCACAAGATACTAAACACCAACTCTAAAA
>JAOXYD010000001.1:9472419-9484601 GCA_028565735.1 Pinacopodium congolense | reverse complement strand
CGCATTATTACTTTAAGAGAAGTTCCCGTCGAAGTTCACTACGAATCTTTGGGGACCTATCATGAGATTTATGGACAGCACTAGTTAAAAGTTGAAAGAATCTTTCATAGAAACCACTAACTAGTGCTATGTAATTCATGGTGTGATTAACTAGTTGATTAAGTGCTATACATTGTTGAAATTATCATTTTAATAGTTAGGTAAACCTCCACATTTGAAAGGAAAAAGGAGCAAATGGAAGGTGTTATTGTTATTAAGTCTTTTATACACCTTAAGACTCTCCCTCTCTATCTAGAGCTCCGGATGAAATGATAGTTTTTCAAGGGATCTCTAACCCAACTTCTCATATCTTTGATTTACTTATAAATAAATTCTTTCGACGTTTAATTGGTAAGTGAGAATTGTCTTTAAAGACTATGGAAGCTATCTCTTTTACTTGTTTCTTCCTCAGCTCATTTTTCACGTTCACAAGAGAAAAGAGAAGTCACAAAATTCAACTCCGTGTCGGTGTAAGATTCGGAAGAAAAGAAAAATGATGGCAAAATATGCTTTTAACGATGGATGCCATTAAAACATGAAAGTTGATTATAAAAAAAAGTATGCTAGACAAGAAAAAATGTTCATGCCCACTATAAAAAAAAAATGCAAGACAAGAAAAAAATGTTCATACCCACTAAATTGAGTCACCACCCTAGATATCCAGCTAAGTCTATCTATCTTTTTAAATTTTTTTCCTTTTGCTGCTGAGTTTCATTAAGAAATAGATGGCACTAAATAGTATTCATATTAAATTTAAGTTTCAGATAGTTACTGTATTTAGGTAATTCAATGAAAATGAGTGAATTTAACAAAAGGATGGGCAGAGTGCGACTGTTATCAATAACTATATTAATTTAGTCACTATATTATAGGGGAAATATATTAAAATTGAAGCATAATACATAGGTTGCTGTGTTTATATTAAATGTATGAAAATTCAATAAATATGCACCCTAAAGAATGGTAGGGTGGTCCTTCTCTATAAAATAAAATGTTGCTATCAGCATGATTAAGAAAGAATATTACAGCAACCCATTCATCGTTTATAATGTTTCTTTTTACCTTTTTTTTTTAACGTACATATGGCATATTAACCTCATACAAATAATAACAATAATAAAACTAGCATTGTGCTTCTCATTCTAAATCTCAAAGCTTTTAAAAAATCTTGATTAAATCCATCGAAGGCTTTTTTAAGTGCATTTAAATATAAAAGTTAGATTCAATCTACTTGATATTGCTATAAAAATGCTGCCGTAAAAGACACGCTAGTGTATGTTGTACTTTTTGATTTTGAATAAACATCTATTATTGGGCTCATTTGATACTACAATAATAAATAAATTTTATGATTTCTTAATCATTTTTTCTAAAAACACAAAAAACAAAAGAAAGCAAACAAACAGTAGCTGTCTCCATACATATTGTTTAAGGGAACCAATATCAAATCAAATCCCCTCACCACATCAAAGCTTACAGATCATGAATGTCATGTAACAAGGACCTTGTTAAGGATTTATTTTTTAGTTGCTTCAACGTAAAACTATGCCTAAAATGGAAATTGTTCATATTGGGAAATTACCAGGGAGAGAGCATTGAAAGCTACTTCTAATCGCTGACGTTTTATGTTTTGTTAGGGCATTTTAGTTTCATTTTCGTTTTTAATTTTTAATTTTTATTTTTTAAAATATAAAAATAAAAAATAACACACTAATATAATACAGAAATCATAACTAACAATTCAACTAAACATATTTTTAAAGGATGTCTACTTAATGCTATATTTTTCAACCAAGTCATTGTAAATTTGGATCTAGTTTTGGAAGTAATGTTTTTCTATAATTATAAAATATGTGCACATATACACATCTGATAATGTCTTTAATAAAAGAACATAATAGAATAACTTTTGATTACTTTCATACTGATTAGTATTAAAAGAAACCAGTATGAGCTATAACCTTGTCCCAAATTTTCAGCGAATAATTAGCATGGTTTAACTTTCTCAAAAGAAATAATGTAGTTATGAAGTAATAAAAACGAGATTTATATCAGGTATGGGGTTGAGAAGAAAAGCAAAACACTGCAAACAAGAAAGAGGTTTAGTTAAATTTTATTTAACTTTCATTGAGAAATTGATGAATTTGTTTCCGTTTCAAAAAATATGTAAGAAAATTCAGGTTAACTCATGAGATAAGAGTTGGTCTAAGGGCAAGGCTATGTAACATAATTTATACCATCTTAGAAATCAAAATAGATTTTTAAAAAATCCAATAAATGTTCTCTTCCTATATACTATAGCTATGTTTACTTGAGTTTTAATTTTTTATATTAGTATCTTATTTTTTAAAATATTAAAATTAAAAAAATACACTAATACAATATAAAAATTAAAAAAAACACAAAGATAGTTATTTCTTTTGTTTTTTTGTTCATTAAATAGTATTAAAAGTCGCCCTCTTTCAGAAGCACATATATGGGTATAAATAAATATACATTGGAATTAAATTAATAAATCATTCCGTCACTATGGAATTGAATTATTAGCAACATAATTAAAGGCAGTGCAGCATTCCGCACCATTATTCCTCTCCAATATTTATAACTAAGGCCGATAAATTACCATCTTCCAATGGTTAAAGAAATTATAATATGCTCCCTCATTAGACCAAGCTTATTAGGCATGATAATATCGTAATTGATCATGTTTTATTTGATCATCATTCTACTATTTCTTTCGTTACATTTGTAGTTAAATTTCCGAGAGAACTTTTACCTTCAATTATACTTTATTTTGTAACCTCAGTTAAAGATCAGTGAAGAAACTTAGATTTAAAACTATTCAAATTAGATGAATATTCCGATCGAACTTCCTCTGGAGGCAATAGGAAACGTTTTCCAACTAATATTCAAGGTCAGAGAGCGTAAATACTAACATGATACATGGCCTCTCAAAATATGATTAACAAAGTAAATGAAGCCTTCACTATCATATACTTGTCGTATCAAAATAGCTACAACACGTGAACTTTTGTAGACAACTTTAGGTGTTAAACTATTAGACCACTATTTTAAGAAGTATCGGCTATGAAGTTGACATGTTCTTACCATCTAATTAAGCTTGAAAGGGATATCTTCAACTAATCCTAATATTGAAAATTACATGGATAGACCGTAATTTACAAAATTAGGGAGAAGTAATCCTTATTGTTAGAGTGGAGGCGATAAATTGAAGGTATATCCATCCACCAATGATGTTTATTTCACACAACCACAAGGTTATGGTCAACGGAAAAATATATTTTTTTATCTAGTAACTAAATTCCCTCCAACAACATTGATACAAAAAGATCCCACGTAATAAATTAGATGACAGACGCTAAACCACATTAGGGTTGAAATTTCCCATTCTAAAGGAAGTGCATAATGCAACCTATGTAATTAGTGCAATGGTTACATGCTTTAGCATTGATTAAAGGTGAGTGAATGACATGATCTTCGTAATTAATTGGCACGATAGCCCCAATACTAAAGAATTAGTTAATAGGAGCAGCACACAATTCGAGATTTGAACATCATAGGTTTTAATCGTAAAGGTCTTATTGATTTGCATTAAAAAGAGCTTGTCTATAATATCAACAAGAAGGAGAAGGGTTCCCAAAAAAAAAATGCATGTGGATTGGAAGAACAAGAAAAGCATATTGTAAAATAAAAACAATTCTATTGCATGTGGTTAATTTGGAAAACTAAAAAAAAAAAACCACTATACCTTGTGAGTTTAATCCTGAATACTAGAATAAAATTAAAGAAACTGCTGTTGCAGTATAATATAAGGTATTAGCATGGGTTCAATTGGTCATCTGAAGGTATTATTTTAAGATGCTTCGTTCTAAAAAAAAAAGGCCAGGTTTGGTATCTTTTTCAGTTTGTATTTTGTATTTTTATTTTTTAAATATATAAACATTAAAAAAACAGTATAAAATCGAGAAAATAACATATTAATATAGGATAAAAACTAAAAAAATACATAAAAAAACTAATATAAACACACAAAAGTTAAAATTAAAAATTAAAACCAACAATAATACCAAACATCTTCTTAAAAAACAAATATCAAACCGACATTATACGTTTTTCGTAACTCTCCCCATTTGATGGTTTACAACGAAAGGAACATTATATCAATAAAAAGAGAAGATTTGATCAAATAAAGGAAGATTACTACGTACAGTGTTGTGTATAATTCTGTAAGATTCAAACGCTGAGTGCTACTCATGGCACCGAAATATTGATCTTGATGACTTAGAAAAGTAACACAAGCAGTATTTAGTGTTTTCTCTCTATGCCATGTATGTGAAAATCAACTTTAGCTTACCTTAGGTATATTACTAACTTGTTATTGTTAACTTCTGGCAACAGACAACTATTTCGAGGGCCTTTGGCTTAACAGGGTTTTAATCTTGAAAAATAAATGTTTACTGTGGCCTTTAGTAAATTCTTGCATGAGAATTAATCAAAAAGCAATGGAGAGAGAAATAATAGGCAGATATATGATTATCCATGCATGTGTAGAGGAAACTGCAGAAATGAAGTGTCAAACAATATAATGGAATGGTTTATCCGTTTTCTCCGAGAAACGGGACAATGCAATCTCAACAGATTCTTGAAACCGACCAAGGTATGAAAAAACAATGATGGAAGTATTGATAAACTACAAATCTTAATGTTTGTTATATCTAACATTAATTGTTAAGCAACCAAAAAGGACTTGCGTAAATTCTAATCTTGCATTCTATCAATTCATATCCCCTCTTTTCAGAAGGGGTATATAGAAACAACTAATTGAACAAACTACCATCAATTAGTGTAGTAAAGACGTACTAGCGATGGAGAAAGTTTATTACGTGGAGCTAGAAAACACTCGTCAAGAGTTTAACGATACCCCATAACAGTAACATTGAATACCATTTTCAATCACCGTTATAGAGGAGCATATTCATGAGTTGAGTCACAACTGTGATCCAAAACATAAAAAACACTGGACAGATATGGGGAATTATCCCTGCCTAAGTCACGACCATGAGGTAAGACGTAAAAGATACTAGATAGATTTGAAAACTTCAATGGCCTTTTGTAACAGCATTGTTGTAGTCCCCAACAACCACCGTTGTTTTTCTAATCACCATTATTTAATTTAGAAAATTTGTATTTTATATGTTTGATCTTATTTTAGATTATTAAAGATGATTTCATCTCTTAGTAATAGGTTTTAGGGTTCATAACTCTAAATAATTATTTTTGTATTCTAAGAACTTTTTTCTCAACTATTAAATAAGATCTCTTATTTCTTTTAAAGGGTCTCACATAGCCTTTTAAATGTTTTACAAAGGATTAGATTTGTGAATTACGTATTCTTAGTTTAGAGTTTACGTTTCCGCATATGCAAATAGTATCAAAGGTTTAAGGACTTAAAATTTATTCTTCTGATAATAGTCAACAATACCAATGACGATATTCGTGAATTACTTGAAGCTTGAAGAGTAATCAAAGAACGAAGGAAGTTTAATATGTAATTTAGTATGACAACTAGTAGGGATTTAAGATCAATTGTAAGTGTTATTGCAACGAGATAATAATAAAAGAATTAGAAATTCAATTGATATGAAAGGTAATCCTACAAGGCATTCTCAATTTCAAAATCCTATACTATGGTATTGCAATAATAATTCTAGTGACAAAGAAGACGAAATTCAATCACAAGCCTACTATAGATTCACGTCAAAGGGCTCAAGTATTTGAAGTGGGAGATGATGTTATATTATTTTTGAACAAGAACAAGGCTATTAGAAATAATCACAAGTTTAAGGTAAAGAAATATAGGCCTTTCAAAACCATGAAAAAGGATCAATGGTAATGCCTCTATTGTTTAATTATCTTCATGGACAAGTAATATTAATCTGACTTTTAATGGTATGCATATTTATCTGTACTTGCCAGATTGTAAGCTAGGCTATCCTAATTACAATTATAGGTCGAGTTCTTCACAAGTAAAGGGAAATGAAATGGAATTAGAAAACACTAGTTAGGAGCTCAACGACATCCCATAATGGTACTATTAAACCACGTTCTCAGCCGCCATGATAGAGGAGTAAAGTCACAGGTTGAGTCACAGCTATAAATCCAAATCGTGGAAAACACTGCAAAGGCAGAGAAATTGTTACAGCGTGAGTCACAACCATAAGTTAAGCTGTGAAATTTGAGGGCTTGTTTAGTTTTTTTTTTCTTATTTTTTTAAATACAAAGATAAAAAAATAGTATAAAAATTAAAAAAAATAACATATTAATATAATAAAGAAATAAAAAAATTAATACAAAAATCTTAAAAAACACACAAAAATTAATATAACAACACAAAAATTATAACAAAAAATAAAAACTAACTACTCAACTAAACATGACTTCAACAGCCCATTTCAATGGCCCTGTTATAGTCTTCAACAACTATCATTATTTTGGAACCACCATTATTTGATTTAGTTCAATTCTATTTTATATGTTTTATCTTATTTTAAATTGTTAAAGACGTTTTTATTTCTTAGTATCAACTTTTAGGGTTCATAAATATATAAATAATGTTTTTATATTTTGAGAAGAACTTTTTCTCAATTATTGAATAAAATATCTTATTCCTTTTTTTTTTTTTTACAAGTCTTAAATTAAATTTATGCGTACCTTGCTCTTCCATTAGAGTGTACGGTTTACGCTTTCCCAAGAGAGTTTTGAGATTATCAGCAACCGTGCATGTTATCTGCGCTTGTGTCCCACATAGTTAAAGTAACTATTCCTCCGCCAGAAAAAAAGTTAATCAATATATTCTCCATTCGTGTGGCGAATGAAAACGGAAGGCTTGTATTAAAGTACAACAACACTCTCCTCCATCTTTTAAGACAACCTTTGTTCCTCCCTGTGGGGCACTACCTAAATGAATCATACGAGTCCAAATGAAAGGACTTTGGAGACTCATCGACAACGCATCCAATGGGACGTTCCACATTTTAATATATGAGACACAGTGGAGCTGAAGCGACGGTGTGGGCGACAAGTGGCCGACAAGTAGATTGGGGAAGAAAATGTGTAGCAGCATCTACTGTGATTCCATAGTGCTGTCCTATGCTTATACAACTTTTTGATGTATTCCGCGTAAAAATAATATGTTGTGTGGCTTGCAAAGTTAATTAGTGTTATTAAGTTTGGCAAGATTCGAATTTGATCACTAACATGAGAGATTATTTTAGCATATCGTAAAGTCTAATGATATTTATACTTATGTCTTAATCTTATCACAATTTGAATTTGAATGGACAAAATATCATCCAGCCAATAGGGAGATTATCTAAAAAGAATCGAATGCTATAAAATTTTGAATATGAATATTTAAAACTCATTAAAAACTTTATGTTAAAAAATGTGTGTTTAAAATTTACAATCTAATTCGTTATGTCAAATTTATCACTTAATTGTGTGATTATAAAAATGTATTTGATACATATTTAAAGAACAGGAGTTGCAAATTTTCCATCATTGAATAATCACAATATTGTTATTAATGAACAAAACTAATTCTATTTCAGCATGAAAACACTTGATGGTAAATGGAAAATTGTTTACAACTTGTTATTTGATATCTTATTACTCTTTTATGAAAAAAAAAAAAAGAAAGAAAAGATGTTGTAGCATCTAAGAGTAATAGATTTAGGAAGGGCTTTTGGATAAGCCTTCATATGTACAGAACATATATATGGACATTTGACATTTGAAGTGTTGAAAGGGGTGGGGGTATTGATGTATGGTGGAGAAAAAGATGGGCAATGAGTGAAGTTCGGCTTTTGAAGTCATGTGCCTGTCTATTGCAATAGAAAAACAGATATGATTCCTTTGTTGGGTTTGGCTTGCTTTGTCTAATCGAGAATTGGACCCAATATCTCTTTGTTAGATTTCTCTGTCTGTCTCTTATTGTGTAAGTCAGTGTCTCTTGAAGTATTACTGTCTCTAAGTTGAAATACTCATGCTTTTCCTATCACTGTCGAAAACCCACAAAGGAATATCAAAATGCTATGATACGTTTTTACTGTCCAAGGATCACAATTTCTTTCCACTCCACAAAAGTAAGTCATACTCAACTTTCACATAATCGCTCTCTTTATCTGCTCATGTTGTGGTGGAATCATGACCCCAAAAATTAACCAAAGTCCACAACTCATTTCTGTCTTCATTTTGGTCACGAGGATTTTAGTGTCAAACTACACTTTGTTGGCAACTTCTTCCACTTAACTTTCAATTTCATCCCTATATTGTTACTTAATTATATCAGAATTTTAATATCTGATGGGTTTATGATATGATAATCAGATCTTAAATTGGAGTGACAACGTCCCAAGAAGAGAAGTCTTTGGCTATTTATAATGCAACTTGGGAAATTGAAGAGGAAAGAATTCTCTTCAAATAAAGTTCAAAGACGACTTGAGTACTAATATTTATATTGCCAATACTATACGTAGAAATTGGATTTCCGTAGGATGTTCAATAATAGAAACTCGCTAATAGCTTATTTTTGTTTAAAGATTAGAATAGATAAGGAATAGAATAATTATTCTTAAGAATAGAAAAGATAAATAATAAAATAGAATGAGTATTACTTTATTTAGTTTATTATTAAAGAATTTCTATGCCAGTGTTTAGTTTAAAATATAAATTTAAAATGACAAAGGAATAACAAATAAAAAACTAAATTATTATTATTATTATTATTATTAAATTCCTTATTATTTAATAATTTTCTTCTTTTTCTTCCTAATTTTAATTTTATTGTACTTTATTAAATTTCTTATTATTATTAAATTTCTTTTTATCATATGATTTTTTAACATTTTACAATAGTTAAATTTTCTTCGTCCAACTCATGTTAGTATTTATTATATAGTCGCAATTACAATATAAAATAACAATGTAACGACATTGAAAATAAATATAACATAAGGCTTTAAATTACTAAAAATTTATTTAGTTTAATAAAAAATAAGTTTTAGCCCTATTTTAAATAATTAGACAAAATATTTAAACTTCAACATAACTTTCAATGTATGGTAAGAAACCTCATCACTCACCCAAGTCTTTGAGAAGGCGGAATAGTGAAAAATACAAGCATTTGTGTAGGATGATCAAGAATTTTGCTTAAAGCAATATCCCTTTCATCATCTATGAGACCCTCTATCTCACCCAATGCACTGTATAACTGTTCAATTTTTTGTTGAATATACATTTCAATCCCAATACTATTACATAATTTATCTCCAATCCGATCCATGATATCACCCAACATCCTGGCAGCAACAATAAGTGAATCTCCACAGCTTGCTTCTTCCGTATTATTTCTCCTTTTTTTTTCCTCCTTGTTAAAAAATTTTCAGCTTGTCTTTTAAGATTTGATGCTTGAAGTTGGGTAAAGGACTCATCTATATCGTGCAAACCATGCTCATATTGATCTTCTCCACCTTCATTTAACCCACCTACACCTTTTTATCTTTCCATTTCTTTAATAATATCTGCAGCAGCTTGTGCATCATTTCCAATTGCTCGATCTTCTCCATAGATCCTAGTCAATTCATTATAGAAAGGAAAGCTCTTCCTTCAAAATTGAGTAGCATCTTTGTGACTCTGATAAGATGAAAAAAAATATCAATAATTTATATAAATGACAAGAAATTAGTTGAAGAAAATTCTTAAAACAAGTTAAAAGTTCAATACTTATACTCAAATAAAAATATCATACATGATTATCAGCAGTGACCATCCTCCTTTCGGTATCCCATCCAAATCCACTAGTATCTTTCCTTATCATATCATAAACAATGCTCCAATCTTTCTTTAAAGTCTTAATCCTAGACTCCATGTGAGGTCTCGCTTTTAAGTTTTAATTAGGAAGCTTTGTTGCTCCAATTCTTTCTAATTCATTTAGATACCCAGCTTTAAATTTAGTATCAGTATTGTACATTCTCATATTATGCAAATCAACCATGCAGGAAACTAGCACAACATCCTCATCATAGTTCCACTTTTTTTTTTTTTGTTCCTTTTGAACTTTGAGAATCAATAGTTGACAGGGAATTCATCAACATACTTATCTATTAAATTAAAGTAATATTGATAAATTAAAAATAATCATCATAATAAAGGAAAAATAAAAAAAATTCATAAAATTCTTTATACCAATTAATATTAATCATCAAAAGCTTACAAAAACATTTATATAGTCTTTAATAACAGCATACAATATAAATAACAAAGAGTACAACAACTTATATAAACAATAATATAAAACCTCCTAACACTCAAACATTGTTTATGAACATCTAAAAAATGACAATTCTCATTTTTCCTAGATGTTTTCCATTCATTGAACATTTTGCTTGCCCATTCAGTTCTCTAATTTGTCCAAGCATTAGTTGGGTCAATAGCAGTTATGCACTCCTCCTCGACAACTGGATTGATGTGAAAATAATCCCTTAAATCACTTTTCATGGGAACAATACTCATCTCTTACCTAATAAAATTATGAAGTAAGCAACAAGCTATAATAATTCGATTGCGTGTCTTTATTAGATAAAATGATGGACTCCTAAGAATAGCACACCTAATTTTGAGTAACCCAAAACACCTCTAAATTATATTGCGTGCAGTAGTATGTTTCATATTAAAAAATTCCTCTGGAGTTCTTGGTTGGTAACCTTGATGCCATTCATTTAAATGGTACCTTTGACCCCTAAAAGGTGTAAGGAAGCTCTCACAATTTGTATAACTAGCATCGACTAGGTAATAGTAACCTATATAAAAAAACACTACATAAGTTATTCAATGTACATTATCTCATATACAAATTTCAAACAAAAATAGATTTGCATTGATAATGATCTAAAAACTATTTACAATATCTCTAACATGAATCATGCGGAATTACAAATTACCAGCAACTTCATTTCTATTACAATAATCTTCATCCCTTGAAACTAGCTTAAAATAAAAAATTAAAACAAAGGATTTGAAGTATGCTTAAAGTAATGTAGTTTTGTAACTTACATGTTTTCTTTTTACAGTTTAACATAAACATAATTTTCGTACTAAAGAATTTTCTATTGTGTACTACTATATATACTGCTGTATATATCCCTTTACTTATGCTTGAGACTATGTACTACTATATACATTCATGAGATCACTCTCATTATGGATTATATATCCCTAGATGAATTGTAAGAACAATAGATCTCAAACCTAGGATGTTGGGTTTTGTTACCTTATATGAATTGCAAGAACAACAGAACTCAAGCCTAGATGAATTGCAAGAACAACAGAACCCATAAACTCAAGTATCGGATCCTGTTACCCTAATCCTAGACCCCTCCATGTAACTCTGTAACACATCTCCATCATTAAAACCAACCAACTCTCTCCATAATAGACCAATAATATCCATAATCAAGAAATTAGCAAGCCAATTCAACAAAACCCCTCACCTAATTGAAACCCATCAACATAAACGCATCACCCATGGGAATGAAGAGGAATAACTTACCCGAAAGAGAGGATATATGGTATAAGGTTGGGTTGACTTGAAGAGAGAGTGAAGTTTCTGGTGAAGAGAATCGAGAGGTAGAGAGTGAAAAAGAAGAAGAAGTTAGTGTAGGAGTGAGGTAGAAAGGATAAAATGAAGTTTCTGTGATATTTTAAAACAGTCAAGTCTAGCAAAATGATGCCCAAAATAGGGAATGAAGAGAGGGAATGAAGGCAGCAAACGCCCACCTAATAGCAAGACATAAACAATACAAAGAAGAAGAAGAAGAAGAAGAAGAAGCATTAAAATGCTAATGAGATTCAAGAACATAAACAGTACAAAAATGGTAAAACTAGAAGACAAGGACAAAACTTGATGGGAAAGAACATTATTAACTTACCCAAAAGAGAGAGATAGACGATCGTGAATCTGGGGAAGATAATTGCTTGAAGGCTGGGAGATGGACGACTCTCTTTTAAGGTAGAGAAGGATAAATTTGTCCTCAAGTCATGAAATTTATTTCTAACTTGATCGG
>JAOXYD010000001.1:9428716-9463353 GCA_028565735.1 Pinacopodium congolense | reverse complement strand
ATTTATCTTTAAATCTCATACTCTTTAGTTTTTGAACTTATTTATATAAAAATAATAAATGGCGGTGCCGTTTTACTCTTTTTTTTCTAGCACTATCAATGGCGGTGTGTTTTATGAACAACGACGTCATTGATCAGTCCAAAGGGCACTATTGATTATTCAAACTCTAACGGCTAGTTTCCTATTTCGGACTTAACAACTTTTTACCCTCCCAAGCGGCTAGTTTTTGTTTCTAAAGACTCAAAACCTCTCCCAACACTATATATAACATTTCCAAACTGTTTTAACAAGTTTTAGAACTTCTGAAAAACGAATTACAAGATCAGATCTCTCAAATATTCAAAACTCTCTTTGTTTTCTGTATAGTTTTCTTTCAATCACGATTTTACTATTTTAAATTCATTTGTTGTGTAGCAAAGTTTGTGTTTTCAGTTAGTTTATACCTAGACGAATCTCAAAAAGTATCTAGTTGAGTTTTTGAGTCAATAAATCAATTGTTTCAAGCTTTCAAAGACATATATACCAAAACTATCTCTGTTTTGGTTAAACTTCACTGAACCTCTGTGTTCTTCCGTTTTGAGCTTGAAAACTGTTTTTATTGATTCAAAAGTTCCACATTTTTCTTAAGATCTCAAGAGTGCATAGGATCTTTTACTTCAATTTTTAAGCACTCAAATCATGTGTTTGAGCTCAAAGAACACAGACCACTCAAAACTGTTCAAACTGATGTGTTTTCTCTATAACTTCTTTATTGGCTTCGATTTTAAGTTTTAATCAGTAGGTGTGCAAATTTGATGTTTTCAGTTTGCTTAAGCTCTTAGGATTAAGCTAGCATTTTTGTTTCAATTTTTGAGTGATTATATTGTTTGTTTGAACTTGATTTGTGTAGGTTACTCAAAGCTGTCCAAGTTTGAGCATTCTAGGTTTGTGTTTGATTTTTATCATTCAATTGATGTGTAAAAATTGTGTTTAATGTGGCTATTTATTTTTAACTGATTGAATAAGGGTCCAGTAGGTTGGTTGCATTTATTTTTCAACATTTGATAGGTGAAATTTATTGATATATAAGCTAAAAAATATAGCTTGCATATAGGTGCCATATTTAGACAGCTTATGTTGATATTAATTGAATCTGATTGTTTGAGAATTTATTTGTGCTTTTGGTGGATAAAATTGTTTGTTTATGATCTATTGAAGTGTTAGGAGGCTAGTGATAATCTTGATTTGCTTCTAAAATTTTCAGAATTTTTTTTATTGCAAGAACATTGGAGAAATACTATTGAAGGTGTATTTTGGTTATAAAATTGGGGGATTGAATTTGGATTAATTGTTGATTGTAGTATAGGTTGCTCTTTGCCTTTAAAATAGATCTAGTAGGTTGCTCTTCACCTAGGATAAAGAAGATTTGAATTATGCTAATCCTTGTTTATGAATTTGATTGGTTTAGGCCTTAATTGTGCATTGAACATTTCATATTGTATTTGTTGCATTTGAGCCCTTATCTTGTGTTGATTTTGATCAAGGGTGTCATAAGTTATATAAGCTTGGTTTAAAGCTCAAGGGAGCTTGGTTTAAGGGTTGTCCTTGTAGGACATAAATAATAGAATTTGGTTGTACTTGTAAGGCTCCTCTTTGCTATAAAAAGATTGTTGTGTCGGGTTACTCTTCACTCATTGAAGTAAGATTGTTACAGGTTTCTCTTGACCTTAGAACAAGATTGGGTTGGGTTCCTCTTGACCCTTGTAATCAAGATTGTGAAAGGTTCCTCTTGACCTTAGAATAATATTGTGTAAAGGTTCCTCTTGGCCTTGAATCAAGATTGTTGTAAAGGTTCCTTTTGGCCTTTAACCAAGATTGTTGTTAGTGAATTTCCAACAAGTAGTTGGAGAGAGGACGTAGTCTATCTTTGGGGTAGGCGAACCTCTATAAATCTTGGTGTCCTTCTCTTCCCTATCTCTTTTATATTTGTGCATTTGTGTTTGTTTTGTTATAGTTTGGATTTGCTTAATATTGACATAAAGTTTGGCATTTCATTTGAGTTGAATTTTGGTTAAAATTTTCATATTGCTTAAATTGGCCTAAGGTGTTTAAAATGTTTTATTTCCGCTCTAATTTTTAAACACCTAATTCACCCCCCTCTTAGGTGCCATAGAGCTAATAAAAACAAATACAATCTTTAACCAGGCCTTTTACAGCTTTGAATGTAGAGCATATTATCTTTTCAATGAACCCAAATAAGGCTTAGGGACTAAAAGGCTTTAATGGGTGCTTTTATTAAAAGGCTTAGACATTAATCAAAGACATGGTTACATAGGTGATATTGGAATTCTTTATTAATAGTAGGTTGCTCAAGAATATCAACTCAAAACACATTTGTCTAATTCCCAAGGCTCCTAGATCGAACTCCTCGAATGACTTTCGGCTAATATCATGCTTTAAATTCATTTATAAGATTATTTCCACGATGATAATGAATAGAATGAAGTCATTGATAGAAAATATCATCGGCAATTCCCAAGAAACCTTTATGAAGAAAAGATTGATCGAAGATAACATTTTAGTCGCACAAGAATAGGTTAAGGGCTACACTATGAAGCATTCCCCTTGAAACTATGCAATTAAAATTGACTTCCACAAAGTGTACGACTCGATCAGCTGGGATTTCATAACTCATTCCCTTGAGGCCTTTGACTTCCCTGAAACACTCAACAATTAGATTTGGGAGTGCATATATATTACCTCATATAGTGTATTGGTGAATGGAGAACCAACAGACCTATTTGCTAATAGCAAAGGATTAAGCTAAAAGGACCCATTATTTCCTTACCTTTTTATCATTGGGATGGAAGTGCTTACAAAACTAATCTAGCATAACATCACGCTTGATCCTAGTTTCAGATATCATAAAAAATGTAAACGATTGAGCTTGGTTAGCCTCTCGTTTGCTGATGATGTGTTGCTGTTTGCACATGCACATGATCAATCTCTAAGCTTATTTATGAGTTCATTGTCTAACTTCAAGAATATTTCAGGACTAACCATTAACATGACCAAGAGCTTTATGGTGGTCACACCTTTAGCTCAGCAACACTCTTAAGTCTCCTAGATAATGATACTGCAAGTGAAGGAGCCCCCATTCTCCTACCTAGGCCTCCCAATATCCACCAAAATTTTACAATATAAAGATTGCATCCAGTTGGTTAAAACAATGCAACGTAAGTTGAGTAGCTCATGCACCAAAACACTCTTTTATGCAACTTAATTACAGCTTATAAAATCTATTCTCAGTGCTATGCACACGTATTTTTCTGGGCACTTCTTCATTGCAAAAAGCCTCAACAAGATGCTAGAAAAGATGATGCAAAGGTTCTTATAGACTGGCAAGTAAGGGAGGAAGGGAATAGCCAAGGTCATATGGGTAGATGTTTGTTCACCTTTACAGGAAAGAGGGCTAGGCATCACGAACATTAGACTCCAAAATAAGGTGTTTATGGCCAAGAGGCTATGGCATTTACTCAACACTATTAGTCCATCTGGGTGAACTAAGACTTACCTCTTAAAGAATGAATCTTTCTGGGAAATCACCTTAAAATCGCATCACTCCCACTTTTTTAAGTGGTCTAGTCAAATGCATAATCGACAAAAGAGACAGCTTATTTCTACTTAATAATTGAAGTTCAAAGGGCTCTTTATGCCACTTGGAACTAGCCCCCCCCCCTCCCCACCTCATGCAATGGTTTCCACTATAACTCAGTTCCACGACTGCATCCTTGGCAACTTCTATGCACTCCCTTCAGCCAGCTTAATGACAATTTTACTTCCCTACAATCCTGATCCGGGTAAGGAGGACTCATATCTCTGCCTCAAAGAACCCTCCATACCGAACTACATTTCCATTTCATCTTGCAGGAAGGTATTTAGGATTGTCAGACAAAACATAAACTAGTATAACATAGTTTAGATTAAAAGTCTCTTCCCTAAAATCTTGTTCCTACTTTGGTTATATGTTAAGGCTAGACTTCCTACGATGGACAGACTCCTCTTTCTTCAAATCCCTTCCAAGTGTCCCTTACGCAAAAACAACAGCGAAGATCTCTAATATATGTTTTTTAGCTGCAAATTCTCCCATTACATCTAGAGTCGGATTACTAACCTATGTTTTTTTTGCCATAGCATATCACACTTCTCATATTTCTTTAACTGGTTAACAAGGATCAGGATCACAATGCAGGGTAATTATTAGCTAATTCTAATAGCCTTTGGTTTAAGCATCTATAAAGCATGGAAGGAGGGGAGAACAGAGTTTTTAAGGGTATTGAAACTTCCGAAGAACAACTTCTAGATGAAACTGTTTAATGGATATGGGAACAACTAATTCTCAAAGACATTTGACTCTAATGCAGCAATCTGTTGGTAGTAGTGTGGAGGTTGACAGCAACATACCTTTATTTGGTTGGTCTTGCTCCCCTTCCCATTGTGCTCTAATTGCTTTGTCCTGGCACTAGAGTGATTTAGCAACAGCGAGAAGGCTCTCAGAAGACTTGCTTCCTGCAGATTTATTGCTTTTGCTCTTTATCCTGTCTTTTATGCTCTAGTTTTGTCTCAATTTTTAAGTGGCTTGTCACTGAATCTTGGCTTTTATTCAGTTTTTGCATCTTATAATTCTTTGATTTTGTTGTAGTTTGAAGCCTTCCTTTTGTCCTAAAGCATCTTAACCTTAACTCTTTATTGTACATTTAGGCATTATTTAGTTGGGTTTCTGTTTTTTATTTTCATTTCTTGTTTTTCTAAACATAGAAACCGAAACAAATAGCACAAAAATAAAAAATAAACAAAAACCAATACATAAATACAAAAATTATAACAAAAAACCATAATCAGCAACTCAACTAAGGAGTCGTTTGATTAAGCTTTTAGTTATGATTTTTTGTTGTGGTTGTTGTATTTTTTTATTGAGTTTTGTGTATTTTATAGATTTTTTGTTGTCTGTCTCGATTTATATGCTGTATTAATGTTTTTTTCCAATTTTTGTGATTTTTTTATCAATTTTTTAGTTTAGAAAATCTAAAATTCAAATTTGAAAATGGAATTGTTTTCAAACAAACCCTAAATTTCTTTTTTATTTTTTGAAAAAAAACGTAAAGAGGAAAAAATATTCATAACAATTTAAATGATGATTACAATAATTTAATGAATAAACTAGAAATAAATTTAACATTTAAAAATATTATTCCCTATCTCGTCTTTACGACATACAAGGAAGCCTCTAGAGGCAGAAAAAAGACCCATTTATCTCTATAGAATGTACTGGTCAAGATCTGATATTGCTGCTTCAGATCTATCAAAGTCCAGGTCAGATTGGATTTCTCCGCTTATATCTCCTCCCTTTTTTCTTGTAATTTTTCTCCTATAAAATGCATGTGTTTGGCGTTATCCTATGTCTTCTGGTTTTCTCTGAGTTTCTCTACATCTGTGCTTAACATAGATATGGGTTATCGCTCAAGTTTGAGATTTCATACGGGTTTTCTTTGTAGATGGTGATTTGTGGTTAAAGTTCTGATCTTTTGCGCAGGTTTATTGATAACAATCGAGTTTGATTTTTGCTTTTTTGGGTTTTGCTAAACCGAGTGCACGGTCTGATTGGAGTCCTGGGATTGTGTGGTTTCGCTTTTTCTGTTGGGTTTAATGTCGCTGTTGCCTAAAGGCGATTCAATTCAGATTCGCGAGGTGTGGAATGACAACATTGAAGAAGAATTCGCTCTTATCCGCGAAATTGTTGATGATTACCCTTATATTGCAATGGACACGGAGTTTCCAGGCATTGTCTTGCGTCCGGTTGGCAATTTTAAGAACAGCAACGACTATCACTACAAAACGCTGAAGGAAAACGTGGATATGTTGAAGTTGATTCAATTGGGTCTCACTTTCTCAGATGAGCTAGGGAATTTGCCTACTTGTGGAACTGACAAGTATTGTATCTGGCAATTCAATTTTCGTGAATTCAACGTGAATGAGGACGTTTTTGCTAATGATTCCATTGAGCTTTTGCGGCAAAGTGGGATCGACTTCAAGCAGAATAATGAAATGGGTATTGATGCAATGCGATTTGGTGAGCTTTTGATGTCTTCCGGGATTGTCTTGAATGATAGTGTGCATTGGGTGACGTTTCATAGTGGTTACGACTTTGGCTACTTGCTTAAGCTCTTGACGTGCCAAAACTTGCCAGACACACAAGTGACGTTCTTTAATTTGATCGATATCTACTTCCCGACCCTTTATGACATCAAGCATTTGATGAGGTATTGCAACAGTCTTCATGGAGGGTTGAATAAACTGGCAGAGTTGTTGGAAGTGGAGAGAGTTGGCATATGCCATCAAGCGGGTTCAGATAGTTTACTCACTGCATATACATTCAGGAAACTGAAGGATAACTTCTTTAGCGGCTCCTTGGAGAAGTATGCTGGTGTATTGTATGGTTTAGGTGTCGAGAATGGACATACTGTTCATTGATTGTGAAAAGTAGAAATGAAACTGGAAAAAAAAAAAAAGACTAGGAAGATGCTTATTCAACTGTACGTGTTTCTATGCACCTTCAATCAGTTGTACACTTTTTGTCGACAAGGCTCTCTGCACCTCAATTAGTTTCACTCTTATGAAAAGCCATTTTTATCTCACCCCATGACTTTTCTAGTTGCAATTTGGCTGACAATGATATAGTTCCAAGTACATACGATGATTTCATGCTTAAGCCAGTTTTCACTCTTTGGATGGATAAAACTTTTCCTCAACTGCTGGCAGACAATTTTAGGAGCACTGCCTTAAGTTGTTCTTTGCTTATTAACTGTACGTCAAGGAAAGTTAAAGCTGTTTAGCGACTGGATAAAATACACAGATTAGATCATATACGCCAAAGGTTTCAAAAAGCTAGAGCGTTAGGGGGTGTTTGGTTAGGCCTCTGCAATTTTTATTTTCATTTTGTCATTTTTTAAATACAAAAATTGGTAAAAATAACTCATAAAAATCGATAAAAATTATTTTTATCAAATTCCTTACTTAGGAAAATAGAAATAGAAAATAAAAAAAGAAATCTAGTTTTTATGTTTTTTTAAAGTTTTTATATTGTATTTATGCATTATTTTTCTCGGTTTTTAAGTTCTCGTACTTAGAAAAATAGAAATATTTTTTTTGAGTTTTAGTTTGTATTTATGTGTTATTTTTCTCAATATTTATATTGTTTTTTACTTAAAAAATATATATTAAAAATTTTATAAGTTTTCGTATTGTGTTTGTTTGTTATTTTTCTTGATTTTTATATTATTTTTTTAGTTTTCATATTTTAATTTTTTATTTCTGTTTTTTAAAATATAAATATTAATCAAAATAATGCAAAACCAATGATAAAAATACAAAAATAAAGGATAAAACATAGAAATAAAAAAAATAGTGTACATTGATTTTTGTATTAAGAGAATCAGAAATACAGAAGCTGAAATTTCTCAACTTTTGTAATAAAAAAAATTAAAACATTTGAAGCAACTATTCATCAGAATGTATAGCAACAACAAATATACACTGAAAAATCTCGTACCAACAATCTTAGTTCAGCTACCAACTCACAGCAAATCAGGTGAATGAACAATAGCTATAATCCATAAGCAAACAGTCAGGGAAGACTTACTTATGCAGCCATTTCGCTCGCGAATTATGTCCCAATTATTCATCCTGCCTGCAGAAGCAGATCCCGAATTAGCGATCAAAACAACAAATATGAAATATGCTATGCCGAATTATCCATACAAGTAAAACTTCATGCAAAACGAATGATTCTTTGGCAGTTTCTCTGGGTTCCAACGGTGATTGGCCCAAACTAAAATTAGGGTTTCCATTTGTAAGCCATTTTCCACCGCGGTTTGTTTGGACCCATTTTTAGCCCATGTTTTGGGTGGGGGGTTTAGGGTTTTTCAAAGCTGTCAACTTGCTTTGGTTTCCTTCGCAGTCGCATTTTGCCGTTATTGCTGTAAGGTTTCTCTCCTCTTGTTCAAGCTGTCTCTTTTTGTTGCGTGAAAATTTGCCAAAAATTAAGCTTAGGTTTCTCTCAAGATATCGTTTTATTGTGTTGTACGTTCTATCGCTGAAATATTAGTCATGGAATACTTGCCTGCATTAATTCTATGATTGACAAGGGATCTAAAATCATCAGACTTTTATCAAATTTGTGCGCCCATGTTTATTGATAAGTACCAATCTTTATTTGTTATAGGGTTTTGGTTGACATCAACTGTAGTGATGATTCTTTTTTGTCCAGAAAGAAGATTGTTGCTTGTACCTTTTTTTATTTCTTTTTTTGTTATTCGAGAATTGATCTGGAGTTTTGTCTCTCTGCAGGAGGAGATATTAGTTGGGCTTAATTAGCAAGAACAATGGCAGCGTAAGTAACTTCACTTCATTTGCATGATTGTCAAAAATTAACAACTATAGTTCCTCTAATCTTTGGTGAGGGTCCGATTATTTCCTACATTGCTCTACCTGGTTTGTCTTTGAGTGATTAGTTGCCTTAGTTTTCAGCATTGTTTTAGTTTTTGGACTGATAAGATTAGTTGATTAACATCATATTCATGCTTTTCTCTAACTTTCTAAAATGTCTATGTATCTTGTACCAACTGTCTCGATGCTTCATTCTTTTTGAAATTTTGATTTATCACTAATTATGATAGATTAAAATGCGCATATATGTTTAAGTCAATTTTAGATAGACCAATAATCACTTGTGACAAAAAAAAACGGCTTATGATGATTTGAATTTAAATTCTGCAGTGAAGAGGGTGCTGTTGCTGTTGAGACATCTGCCCAGCCGCTTGGTGAGCCTATGGACCTGATGACTGCATTGCAGCTTGTATTGAGAAAATCTCTGGCTCATGGGGGCCTTGTCAAAGGTCTTCATGAAGGTGCAAAAGTTATTGAGAAGCATGCTGCCCATCTGTGTGTGTTGGCAGAGGACTGCAACCAACCTGACTATGTCAAGCTGGTAAAAGCACTTTGTGCTGATCATGGTGTGAGCCTATTAACTGTTCCTAGTGCGAAGACTCTTGGCGAGTGGGCTGGTGTATGTATATCTTATTAGCTTATTGACTTGTGATTGCATTCAATGATATTATTGATTTTTTGGGATTTAATACTATAGCATCCGTGTCTTGGCAGTAATTTGTGTTTTGCCTCATGTTTAAACTTGTGTTATCACATGAATATTTCAACATAGTTGAGTTACAATGCACGTCTTATTTTTAGATTGGTCATTAGTATTATAATGTGGCTTTCTCGTTTGAATTGCATATCACTCTTCAGGCATCTGAAGATTTATTTTGTGGTTTTGGAGTATGGTGTCTCAAGAATATTTTCTCTATAAGGCCCTTCTATCTATTTAATTTCTCTTCTTAAAAGTATTTTGCCTTATAATAGGTCATAAATGGATTTCTTCAATGCAAAAGCTTGCATGGTGACACTGCTTTTATGATACAATCATTTATTTGTATTCCTGATTACTCTTTTTGGTGAGTTGCATGTAAAAGTTGACGGAATTATATTATTGGCTGCTACTGCAGTTGTGTAAGATTGATTCTGAGGGCAAGGCCAGGAAGGTGGTTGGTTGCTCTTGTGTAGTTGTGAAGGTATGAGTTGAATTCAGGTATTGTTTTGGCTATTCTAGTGTCTCCTGTTGGACTAATTCTACTTCCTTAACTGGTTTGCAGGATTTTGGAGAAGAAAGCGAAGGTCTTAATGTTATTCAACAACACATTAAAGCTAACTGAGACAATATATATATATATATATATATATCGTTATGAGTTTTGTTTGTTAATTAGTTGGTCAACTTATGAAATAGAGTTTTTTGATCTTTCCTACTTGAGATGTTTACTTTTTGAGATCACTATCAATTGAAGAAGCTGTTGTGGAGAGCCATTTACTTTAACTATGTTTTCCTGAATTATTACTTACCTATTCTTGGAATGAGAATGTAATTGGTCTCATCCACCACGACAAAATATGTTCATTGTGAAATAAATCCTGCACATCAATTATTCCCCGAAATATGACAGGTCACATCATACCATCTTGATAAAAAATTTAGTCTGCAGGGTCGAATATTAGTTGAAAATATGGTATATATAACTGAAAAATTTTTGGCAAAACGATGCAATGTTATGCATTGGACCAACCTTGCACACCAAACTTGCACATGTAATCCCCGAGGCAGCATTTTGGTTTGGTTTCTACATAACTGGAAGAGTAAATTACATGAGACTACTCTGTACTCTTCTCTTAACTTTTATTTATCCCTGTAGTTTGAAAATAACACACGACTTTTATGTAGTTTGGCTTTTATTTTACAAGGCTCCTCTGCCGTTAAGTTTATGGGATCTATTAGTGCTTTGATGATGTGGCATTTGATGTCGATGATGAAGTGGTGTTGTTGATGTGATAGATTGAGATGATGAATAGGCATTGACTAGGCAAGAAGAGTTTCTTTTGGTTCACGTCTAAACGGTGTCATTTTGTTCGGTCGTTTGCGGCTTTAGATGTCGTTTTGCGGTTGGTATTAACAGTCTCCTCAACCTTCAAAAGGATGCTTATTCTTGCATCTGTACAAGAGGAAATCAATCGTATTAAAGAGGATGTCAAAACATAAGATGTGATGATACTTTTTCACCTTTTCTCTTTTTCAATTTAGTAGGACCAACAAGACAAAAAAAAGGAGAAAAGGCAAAGCCACGATTTGCATCCACTTAGCTTGTCATTGATTTTGGACCGTTTAATTCGGTTTTTTTAAAGTATATTTTTTAATTGTAATTTTTATATTTTTATATTAATTTTTATGTATTTTTTTAGATTTTTGTATTATTTTTTAATTTTTATATTGTATTAGTGTGCTTTTTATTTCTGTATTATTTTTTAATTTTTGTATTCAAAAAAATCAAAAACTAAAACAAAACAAAACAAAACAATTCTGAATAGGCCCTTAGCTTCGACCAATTGATTGGTATAAATAGGCCCTTAGCTTCGACCTATTGATTGATATAATGAGCAAGCTGTTTGCTGACTAATTTTTAACTTTGATTATTATTGTCATAAATATATCCTTGTTTGTTAAGATTGAAAAGTTCAACAAAAGAAGATGGCGTCATAATCAACTTGGATCTATTATTACTTCATTATATAGTTATCCATTCAATTGTATTGCATCACCTTTAGTACTCATAAGTTAGAATCAAAACACAATAGTTCTGATCCTATTGCTTAATCTATAATAGATTCTCTTTAAGAAAAAACTTAATCCTTCCTCTTAAACTAGTCTTAACAAGATTGTCATTTAATAATTGTAGTTGCCCTGGTACTTTTATTAGAGTTATCAGCGACCTTGAACCAATCTTTGAAAAGAAAATTGGTCGTAGAATAAGAAATCGACAAGTACACATAATAGAATTAAATTATGTTGCATTTGTTACAGGGTTATGAATATAGATTTATTTTCACTATCCAGAATAAGTGGAGAGAATATACAGGTACATTGCCAATGTGGTTTAAAGGCTAGGTTGACCACATCTTGGACTAAGAATTTTTAGAAGAAGATTTTTTGGATGTCCTATATTTAAGGTATGTTTATATGTATTTTAAATGATGTAATGGATATTGTATTTGCACTAATAACTTATGCATTATTTTTTAAGGGCATAGAGGTAATTGTTGAGGTTTCTTCGAGTGGTATGGCGATGAATTTGCTCCTAGAAGTGAATATGTCATCAACAAAAATTAAACAAAAGCAGGAGATAATTATTTACAAAGAGAAAAGGGGGGATGATAGAAAAATTATGTGGATATAATATTTGATGATGCTAGCTTAAATTATGTGTGAAATCTCATATCGGTTAGGGAGGAGAACGAAATAGTCTTTGTAAGGCTATGGATATCTCTCTCTCGTAGACATGTTTTAGGCCCTGAAAGCAAAATTGCGAGCGAGTGGTTTGGGCTATTACAATTGATATCAACGGCACCAGTATTCGAGCCGATATGTCAGCGAGGACGCTAAGCACCCTAAGGGGTAGATTGTGAAATCTTATATCGGTTGGGGAGGAAAACAAAGTAGGTTTTATAAGGCTATGGATATCTCTCCCTCGTAAGCACATTTTAGGGATACGTTGAGGCTTACCTCTAGGCCTTGAAAGCAAAACAATACGTCGAGGGATACCCCTATGGGGGTTCAAAGTAGACAATATTTATGAGCAAGTGGTCTATACTGTTACATTATGTCTCGAATTGTAGTTGGAATATTAATGTATAAGTTATGGGGTTAATTTGAATATGTATATATTAGGTTATGTCTATTTTATGTAGAAGATAATGTAATATTAAACTAGTGTATAAACTCCAGTTAAGTATATTAATGAAAATAAAATTTGAATTTGAATTATACCTAGTGCATTATAATTATTTATATTGTGGACTATTTGAATGTTTGCAATTGAATGATTTGGAATGTTTGAATGAATGTAGTTAGATGTAATAAGTGAAACCATTGAACATAGCACAACATTTTCCATAAGGGTCATAGTATAGAAAATATGATGATGACATATTGATAAAAAAGACATGTCATTTTGGGATAAATTTAATAAAAAATAAAAGATAATATGTACAATTTGAACAATACCTACAAAATACATTAAGTACCAATATTATCTCTTTATATGACTAATTTATTACGAGAGTTCCTTGGGACAAGACATGCGTCTTAGCTTACATGAGCATTTAAAATAAAATATTACTATTAAGAATATGTATATACTAACTTATGATAAAAATAAAATTGTTAACATTGATGAAGAGTTAATGCCTTTATAAGCTCTAAATGATGCCATTTTACATGTTCTTGAATTGTGGTTGATTGTTTTGCATTTTTTTCATGTGATTTGACCTCTAATTTGTGTTGAGATAAATTTTTTTATCTTACCAATTTCCTTCCATGTTTTTTTTCTTTGGACATCTAACTCAACAATCATTATCTTTACTTGGTTTAGGTTAAAATTTTCACCTGAAATTGGATTAATGAATTAGAATCCCTATTATAGTAGCCATGCATACATTGCTCTAGATCACCTCTTTCCAAAATTATTGTTGAGATCGCATGATTATAAGGAATTTTAGTTAAGTCTCACTTACCACATATATAATCATTTGTCCAAAGGTTGATAATACGATGGTCATGGTTATAGTGTTCAATTTCAAACTTCCCATCTTCTGTAAAATAAATCAAATAATTAGTTATTTCTTTCTTGTTCTTCTCCAACATTGATAAGATATTGGGACAAAATGTCACTATTGTAGGCTATCATTCCTTACTTCTTTTTGTAGAACTGATTCACAATTGCTCTTCTTATCATCTTTCAATAAATTAAAATTAGTTTATCTCTAGCATTTCTCAGGAAGATGTTAAAAACCTCTGCAGTATTGTTTGACAAGATATCACACTTTAACTTCTTGTCAAAAGCATGTTTACACCATCTCTTCTCAGGAATCTATTCAACCACTCATATGCCTCCTTATAGATATTTCACGACCTGTTCTTCTCTTTTTCAAAGCTTCTACGGGTACAAGTTGAAGTAATACGCAATATATATTCTTTAATCACAATGAAAACTTTAAATTGGAGTTGCAAGTTTGACGAAAGATGTGAAAAACAAAATTTATGGTCAAACTACTTAAGATCATACTTAAACAACTCTTATAGTCCCTGCATAATACAAAAATGGCATTAACATAAGAAATATAAATTTTATATTAAATTATATATCAGTTATTTAAATTGTGTGCATTTTTCCTATCACTTATGAATGTTTATGAGTGATCCAATCCTATGTTCTCTAGCAAATAATGAAGAAATCAATGCCAATTTTATTTATTCTCCACTTTTACTACAACCGATGCCAATATATAAATGTTATCATGTCAATAGATAAATGTTATCATTTAGATCATTTCTAACGGCTATTAATAATTGTTCTTATCTTCAAACGATAACCGTCAATGTTGATGATTGGTCTATAACCAGTAAAAAATTTAGTTTTTATTGCTTCAAACAATAATAGTACGAATCAAGCACATATTTTAGTGTCCTGATATAAAGTGAACTCCCCTTTTTAGTTTCCTTAACAAGTAAGAAATATCCTCTTAACTTGTCATATTATGCACCCTTATCACATTGTGATAAGTACAATGCATATTTTGTAATTATATATGCCTTCATATAGAATATCTCTTACTGATAATCTCTCAAAATTGTATCTTTATTCCTTCAAAGTTATAATTAGGGTTGTATCTAAAGTGAGTCAAGTATGTCTTGGCAATCTACATAAAGTCAATTTCATCACTGTCCTATATTTTACCATAATAATGTTTATCTTCAAATGTCTTAATATAAAATATAGTCTCATCATGTGTTTTGCTTGCATTTATTCTAGATCCATGTCTCTTCTTATGATCAACTATGACTCCAAGCCTTTCATTTTTAATATATACATAATCAAACTCCATTTGGATACTCATCTCTTTTAATGCTTTCCTAAAGCTATTAGCAGAGTCAAACACCATATCCTACTTTAAACTGATCACATCTCCTGTTAAATTTGCTAAATTGAAATGAGAAAACTTTGGCCTTTTGTCTAACTCCTATCAACATTATTAAAATCATCATCTACTTCGATCTCACTATCTCTTAAATCAACATTTTGTGATCTCAATAACCAATCACTTATATTAAACAAACTTGTATCTAACTCACACTCAAATATTTCTTCTCTAACATCATCGGTAGAATGCTCTAAGTCATTGTATTATGATGATTCCTCCATATTATAGACAAAATCAAACTTAGTATCTGAATCATGATCAGGCCCTTCCTCAACCACTAGAATAATGGCAAGATAATTTGAATTCGTCGTAATACATAACTTAGTGTACTTATTCCCATCCAAAAACACTTCAACTATCTTTAACTTCCTATCTTCTATCGACTTTATCAACATCCTTACATCATTATCAATTTAAAGTGACCTTAATCTATCCTTAAAAGATTAATGTGGGAATTTATACATAAATATCCAAACTTCTTTATATCCTAGCCTCTTCATGTTGAGGATGAATTCAACCAATGCGATTTCATTAACCTCTGTTCCAAAGTAATTCTTTTCTTCATTTTCATATCGCATGATTGGTACGAATTTATATTTTCCATCATATTGGCATTTAAACTTGATTCTAAAATTAGAATTACTAGCCATTGTTCAATAAATACTTGCAATTCAAAATAAAATAGCATAATAAGAATACACAAAATAAATTCTTATATCCCATGGAATCTCACCAATATAAATAAGAAGCATTCACTCAAATTTTGGTTTTAGTATAAAAGTCTTGCAAGTCAAGACCATGGACTATATCTCTTGTTAATCATTTTCTGAATTCATATTCATATCACATCCCTTGCTTTATTATTTTCTTTTGACACATCTTTAAAGTGTGAATTGCAATACATTTTCTGTTAAATAACTTAAAGTTTAATAATTTGTGTCATATATATATATAATCATATGAATGTAATGCAAATAATGCTTGAAAAAATTAAAGCCATTAGACATACATATTCCAACATCACTATGTTATTGCCTTAAATCGTTTTTTTAACGTAATCCAAGCAAATTTCAATAAATGTGGATATTATAATAAGTAAATGGAGTAAGCAAATCATTTTAATTTCAAAAGAAAATTTTCAAATTTATGTAAATATCATAATAAGTTTAAAAAGAAGAAAGTTTTAATTACATTCAAAATGTATGGAAATTGATAATAGAAATTAATAAAACACAATATCTTACCTTCCCCCCCCCCCTTTTTTTACCCTTTTCTTTCCTCTCTCCCTCTTTTTTTCCTCCTTTCCCATCATGTTCTGGTTTGTGTTATGACTACTTCAACAATAGGGTCGTATGTTGCAGGAGACTTAAAAAAAATAAGGGCTACAAAATGATGTCGTTTTATGGCCTTCTTAAGAACATAATCCTAGTTGTAAAACAACATTGTTTTACGGTTGGGATTAATAGTCTCTTCAACCTTCAAAATGACATTGTTTTATTGTATTGTGATGTGAAACAAAATAAATCTTTTCTGATATGTTAGTGCCTATTCATCATCCCAATCATTTGCCATGCAAGCTATCATATCAATAACATTGCTACGTGGTCATCTAATCACATGTTGCATAATTAAAACGTTAGTAGGTCTTACAAATTTAATGATAGGGGGTCTTGTGAATAAAAATAAAATTACAAAGGAGTCTTGTATTATTATTATTAGGTAAAAGGGTCAATTTAAACATAAGGTTTCGATCAATATTCAGGTCAGACTCTTACATTTTAGAGCGTTAAAAAACAACCATAACGTTTCAACAACGTTAAAAAAGAATTCTAGCATTTTAAAAACAACTTTGGTCAAATTTCCGTCAAGTCGAACTGTTAAATGCCACATAGCAATGATTGACCCACAAGAACGATTGACCCACAAGTTTATAGGTCTTACATGCCATGTGACATTGCCACGCGGAATAATTTTTTTAAAAAATTAATGTGGATCTCACAAAATTATCACGTCAGATGCCACGTGGCATTTGAGACCCACAAACACATGTATCCAATCAAATATTGCTACATGGCAGTTAGTTGGTTAGATCTTTCAATTACGTAAAACAGTTGAAGGTGCCGGGTTTAAATTGCACTACAACTCATCCTCCATTTCAAAATAGCGCCATTTTGGAAGAAATAATTACTGATCTCCTTAAGCACCGATCGAACTCAAGACCTCTCATACGCTTAAATGATAGTTTTGTCATCTTTTCACTGCTCCTTTATTATAATAATAAAAAAATTAAAAATATTTAATGATTGGATTTGAGAGGACCAAATAACTAATTGTCATGTGACACTTTCTAATTGAACACATATGTTTGTAGGTCTCACATATCATGTAGCATTTGACGTGATAATTTATGAGATCCACATTTAATTTTATAAAAAATTATTATGTGGTAGCATCATGTGACATGTAAGATCTAAAAATTTGTGGGTCAACGTGATTTTTAAAAGTTTGTCTTAACAAAATTTTGATCAGAGTTATTTTTTAATATTTTTATAATATTAATATTTTTTGAATATTTAAGAAATATTGGAGTATTATGACCTAAATATTGAGTACGCATGCCGCTCCACGCAGCCGAAAACTTTACTGCCATGTTAGCCTTTACTGCTATGTTAGCCCATTTAGGCTGTCCAGAGGTTTGAGGCGACCAACTTGGAACAAGACAGAACAGTCATTTGTCAGTGCAAACGTGGAATGTGACTTGTCAAAAAAAAAAAAAAAACTCGCACTCTTCTTCAAGTGTGTGTGATACTGCCATACTGGGCTAAAAACTGAAGTACCAAAGCTAATACCCTCGAAGGACCCTATGTACACCAACCGAGAAAAAATATATAGAATTCGACGCCACCCCCCTACACTTATGGTAAATTTACTGGCAAAATCCGAAATTGCCTCTGCTTCCATGCACAAGTCATTGATAACAGCTCCTTAGCTTAGGTGTGCTGAGTTGTAAGCAAAAGAAGAGATTCTTATATTCCTGGGTTTATAATCGAGAGGACTTCTGTTGTGGGTTTTGAGGAAGGCATGCAAAAAGCTCAGAGATAGAGTTTAAAAGTGATAGTTTATAGCTACTGTTTTTCTGGGGTTTTAGGGTATTCAACCTGTCAGCCCTCAAAGTGTGAAATGGCTGTTAATGTGGTTGAGATTCAGGAGCAGCTGAAGAATACTGGGAACAGGCTTCTAAACCCTATATCTTCAACCGATGAGCTGCTTAATCATCTTGATGTAATACCCCTTTTTTCCGTCTCTCTGTTTTATCTACGTCTCTTTATAACGTTTTGGGGTTTTTGGTGATTGTCTTTACTTTTAATTAGAATACGGGCATCGGAACTCGAATCTTTCAAGTTTGTAGTCTTAAATTACAGAAAATTTTTTCCTGTTGGGGAAACAAATTTGGACCTTTTGACTTTGTATGTTTTATCGTAATGTATAATTAAGGATGGAGGCTTGATATATGATGATCGTGTTTATAGAATCAATGCGCCTATTCATCGCATAGTTTCTGGTCTTATATGGTCTTTCATTTTCCTGATTACTGCTTGCTTTTTTATTTGGTTCTTCTTTGCGCCTTTTGTTTTGGATTCTGTTTTGTGCCGACTTATTGAAGTTGAATTTGGAACCCATGGAATTGGATATGCTATTGATGTTTTGAATTTGTTTCTTCCACATTTATAGCTTTATGTTTTCATTTTAATTTTTGCATAGGTGCTTTTGCGAGTTATGATATTCTTCCATGTTCCAGTGCATGGTCAGCTTATTTTACAGAATTCTTGTGTGTGTCCAGTTAATCTGTAGTCAGTGATAGCTGAGCCAATGTACTTTTATCAAAGGAAGGGTAATAACCTCATGCATTTGATGTTCCTATCCATCTGGTTCTTTTGTGTGATATTTCTGTTGTCAATGTTCTAATGGGCAAAATGTAGTTTTCATTTGGTGATTTTACGAATGGTATAGGAAAATCAATTATGTGAATGAGAAGAAGTTGTGGAAACTTGCAGCAGCAGGCAAACAAGATGACTTATCCGAACTTGTCATCAAATAAATTCTAAGTGCATTGACAGTGCGGCATAAAAAGTATGAGATATAAATGTGGTACAAAGTTCTCTGTGCGGTCAAGATGCTTACTGTGCATGGTATAATATGTCATACTGCAGGTCCAACTAGCACATGGTGGATATAAGTCCCTCTTTTATTCTTCAATGGATGTAAAATAGGGCTCCATCTTGAACAGATTCTTCTTCTTGCTCATGGCTTGATCAAATGAAGTTTCCCAGACTTCATAAAGTATCTTTGTGTTTCATTTATGATACCTTCTTGGTTATATTTGTTATCATCTTTTTTCATCAACTTATCTGTGCATTCGAATGCCTTCTATTGCATTTTTTATATTTTCTTTTCCAATTTCACAACAGATACACATATCTCTTTCCTTATTGTTTTTCCAGGTGTATAATGTGATGTTTCATTCTTTTGTTTCCTCTTTTAGAGACTAGAGCGCTTGCTCATATATGTAGAGCAGGCACCATCAAGATCGATGCAAGATGCACTTCTGCCTTCGATGAAAGCACTAATAACCAGTTCCCTTTTAAGGCATGCAGATTCAGATGTGAAAGTTTCTGTTGCATCTTGCCTTAGTGAGATAACAAGAATAACAGCGCCAGATGCTCCTTACAATGACAACAAAATGAAGGTACTCTCCACAGTAAAATGGATTCAATCAGGATTCATGGTTGGTTCTTATTCGATTCACATTCTCATTGGTGAATAGGAAATTTTTCAATTGATAGTAGAGGCTTTCGAAAAATTGTCCTATGTTTCTGGTCAATGTTATGCAAAGGCAGTTTCAATTCTGGATACTATGGCAAAGGTACGTTCCTGTTTGGTGATGCTGGACCTCGAGTTACATGAACTTACTGTGGAAATGTTCGAGAAATTCCTGAAGACAATAAGGTAAGAGCCCTGTAAATTGCAATTCTCTTGGTCAGTTTTTTTTTTTTTTTGAAATAATTCTCTTGGTCAGATTTATCTTGCATTGCAGGTGTATTGTTGTTTATATGATTAGGAACATATACAATGGAAAGTCCTAGATCAGAAAATAATAAATTATAGTCCATTCAAATGTTTATCTCTATGATCTGCCTGACATTTCTGTTTGTTACACTGCAATTGGACCATTATCAGGGTATACTTATTGTGCGAGTATTGCATTGTTAAAATGTTTATTGTATATTCACCAAATAGTATTACCAAGCACTAACAGAACCAAAAGCACCCCTCTTTTCAAAAAGTGGATGGATGACTTTTTTATGAAGTTTTTTATAGCATCCATAACTTCATTTTTTACATGTTAAACATATAATTTAGTATCTATGTTATCTAATGATCAGCAGAAATAAAACGCAATGAGTGTAATATGATTCTAGCCTTACATTCCATGTATATGATTGTGCCATCAACACAATAAGGGAGACATGTACCTTCTCCATGTCACTGTAGGTTCTGAAAACTGTTTAGTTTCTATAATTAAGCAGGTAAATGACCATCTTTTATTTTCACGTTAGGCGATTTCTTTTATCTTGGATATATCATATCAGCACCTAAATCAAATAGGAGTACGTAGTGCAAAGTGGTGTTTCTTTTATCAGGAAAATATAAATTCTGTTAAACCAAAAGGTAAAAACAAAATACACAACTGAGGTGGTTTAGTAATAAACATTTATCGTTAGTTTTACAGTGTGTATGGATGTGGATTATTTATTAAAAGGGCTTTTTCTGGCATATGGTTCAAGTGATCCTTAGAATTTTGAGACATACATGTCCTAGGTAGACATAATGAAACTACAATAGAACCTCTATATATTAGTAGTTGATAAATAATGATCTCTATATGATGGTCCTGACTTGAGCTAATAGGCTAAATTAATTTTTAATTAATGAATATCTCTTTTAATTAATAAATGTTTTATGGTCCCAATATTATTAATCTATGAAAGTTTTATTGTATTCATACATCCGATGCAAGTTCCCTGTACTTAGATTTGGTCACTTATGTGTAATAGTTTTGTGATTGTTATAGTGCTTAAGCAGTGGTACAGAGCTTGATATTATTTCCAATTTATGTTTTCTCCGTGTCGTCAAATTGAAGATCCGATCATCCACATAATGTATATCTGGCCATGGAAACAATAATGACCTGGGTTATAAAGGAAAGTGAAGACATATCGGTGGATCTTGTTGCTCCTCTGTTAGCCAGTGCAAGAAAAGAAAGTCAGGTATATGCATTTTCCTGATATGTATTACTTTATTATTATATTGGTCATCCTCAGGGTGGTTGTTGATTTGACATATGTTGTGATTCAGAGTGCTTCTCCCATTGCATGGAAGCTTGGAGAGAAAGTATTAACTAACTGTTTCACCAAGCTTAGGCCTTACCTCAAGGAAGCAGTGCAGTCTCTTGGCGCAGCTTTGTATGAATATGCTCCCATAGTTGATTCTATATGCCAAGATGAGTTGCACACCTTTAAGCATGATCATGCTTCTGAGAAACATCTGGTATTTTCCTGTTATTATGAACATAGTAATACTTAAAACATATTTTTTGGCGAAATTCTATGTATCATTGATTTACAGATGGGATTAAAAGCTTACCCCATTTCTGAATAAAGTCTTAACATTTTCTTTCTTTTTTTCGATACACCCTGATTTCTGTAAAGGTGTAGGTTATCTCCCTTGCGAGTATAGGATGGGAGAAGATGATATGTCATGCACAACTGTTCTGCATTCCACGAATAATACTAGTGTAAATAAGGCAATCCAAATAGGAATCTACTACTAATGTAAGACTAATACAATCATGTCATGGCTGGTCCTATGTCCCAATCACTTTTAAGTAACACTTCCTTTTGTGCTGTATTTTGTGGAGAATTTGCCATCTTTTCCTAATGCATTATTTCCTATTTGGTTTTGATTTATATTTATTAAAATGGCTTAAGTAATCGTAAAAATAGTGGCATGAGGAGGGATTGCAATTGTTGACCAGTGTTTTATTGAGCAATCAGGAAACAATTTCATGGTTGTATGTCCTGTTATATTCGTTTGGAGTCTTTAGACTAAGGTTGACTAAATTATCTTTGTGAAATGTAAATGTCTGTTGATCAGATGATTAAAGGCTCATCACCAGATGATATCTGTCTTGGAGAGAATTTTCAAGCTGTAGAAGGAATTTCCAATTCAACAGGAAGGATGGTAGCTGCCTCAACAGGAAATGTTGATGCAAATGCCAATGATAATTCTTCAAGCATGCTGGAGCGTGGTTCTCGTGCCCAAGATTTTATTACTGAAGGAGATGGCTATGCTGCACATGTAGTGAAGTTGGGAGTAAAACCACAGGCTTCTCCAAAGAAGAGGGGGAGGAAACCTAATACTTTGATGAATCCAGAAGAAGGCTATGATCATTCTTGGATTCGCTCGGGAAGGAAAACTTCTAAAATACCTCATGAAAGAAAACTTCATGCCAGAGAAATCAGCACTTCACCTTCTGGAGACCTTGTTCTCAAGAAGGCAGCTCTTTCATCCCCGCATGTGACTGGTGCAGAACCTATGAATTTTAAACAACCAAAAACTACTGAAGTCGGTGCTTCATCCTCATTGTCAAAGCAAAACCTTCTGGAGGAAAGTCTTTCAAAAAGAGGTCAGAAAAAGAAAGTGGAAATTGTGAATGAACCTGTTTCCACGTCTTTATCAAAGGGTGAGATATTGAGTGCTCTGGGTGAGGAGAAATCTCCAAAATATGTTAATGTTATTCTAGGAAAGCAATCTGTAGAAAGAATGGATATAAAAAAACGAAAGTTCTCAAGGGAAGCAGGACATTCTGCCAAGAATGTTGTGGGGAGATCTCTGAACACAGGGCATATAGGATCAGATACGAAGTCTGAAGAGGAAAAACCATTACATCACTCAGTTGATGTACGGGTAAAGAGGATGAGTAAAAGCAGCTTGTCTGTCCAAAGGCGTAACACCACTAGGAAGGTTGTGAATGACACTTCTCATGGGGATACTGCAGAGGCATTTGATAAGGTATATATAAACATTAAGGACATCATTGTGACACATTTTTCTCCTACAAATTTAAGAGCTCCACGTTTTGTTGGGCACATACTTGTTTATCTTCCTGTTATCACTATGCAGAAAATTAAATCATCAAAGAGAGATGGGAATCTACCTGATAGAAACCCCAAAACCTTAGTTAGGAGGAAGCATACTCAAAGGAAGGAAATGGTATCAATCCTTTGATTCTATTTATTGACATTCGATTAGCTGCTAGTTTCTTTTACTCAATGAATTTTGATGTGTCTGTTAAACTTTTGATTTTTATTTTTCCTTGAAAAGCTTTTCTGTCTATGTGAACTATTGACCCAAATTCTTTCATAAGTGAAAATGAATGAGTCAGTTGTTCACTGTGTTCTTGAAACTATATAAAACAATGCTCTACTTATAGGAGATACAGAGCATAAACCTAGGAACTAAATAATCTCCAAATTTAATGCTAAATATACAGTTTCCTGTTTTGTATTATTGACAGAAAACTAAATAATTACAACTATAAAATCAACAGGATTTCAGCCACATCAAGGCAGAAATTCCTGCTTCCAGTAGCTGACTTGAATATGTCTTCCATGGCCAGTGCTGATTAGGTAGTTGAATTGTTTCTTATGAAGTACCTTTGTGGGAACCTCTGCTACTTGTTCAGCCGTAGGTATATAAATCATAGAAATCTGTCCCTCTCAAGTATTTCCTTGATGAAGTGTTTGTCAACTTGCACATTTTTAGTTCTGTCATAAAGGATGAGATTATGTGTAATTGCAATTGCTGCTTCACTTTCATTACCGGTATACTTGTAATTTTTAAATCTTCCAATATTCTCTTAATCCACATAATTTCACTAATCTCATGAGCGAAAGATCTAAGTTCAGCATCAGCACTACTTCTAGCTGCTACGTTCTGCTTTTTGTACTCTGTCAAGTCACCAAATTTCCTCAAACAAAGGCACAATAGGCTGAAACAGACTTTCTGTCAGTGATGCTTCTAGCCCAATCTGCATCTGTGTATATTTCTATTTGAAGATGTCCTTGTTTAGAGATGTCATTGTTTTTTAAATAACAGGCCTTTACCATGAGTTTCCTTTGGGTACCTTGGTATTGTGTATGCTGCTTCAAAGTGTTCTTTTCCTGGTGAATGCATGAACTGACTAACTTTTCCTGCAAATGTTATGTCTGGACGTGTATGAGATAATCAATCTTCCAGTCAGTCTTGGAACTGATCTATATTCATCACATCTACCTTCTTTTGCATGTTGAAGGTTCAGGTTAGGCTCGATCGGTGTTTCAGCACCATTTCATCCGAGCAGACCTGTTTCATGAAGCAAGTCAAGTGTATACTGGCATTGAGTGACAAGGATACTCTCCTTGGTTCTAGCAAACTCCATTCCAAAAAAATAATTTAGGGTTCAAGGTCTTTTACTTCAAAATCTACAACACTCTTTTTCTTCAAACCTTCTAATTCTGTGCCATCACTACCTTTTAATATAATGTTATCCACATAAACATTCAAGATAGCTATTTTACCTTCTCTTAGTATTTGTAGAACATCGTATGATCTTGTTGGCTTTGACCATGTCCATATTCTTTCCACAACTCTCCCAGGCGTTCAGATCATGCCTTTGAGGATTGTTTTAAGCTGTACTAAGAATTCTTTAACTCGTGGACTTTATCAACACTAAAGTTCTTCTCAGAACCTGGG
Source organism: Pinacopodium congolense (assembly GCA_028565735.1). NCBI lineage: Eukaryota > Viridiplantae > Streptophyta > Magnoliopsida > Malpighiales > Erythroxylaceae > Pinacopodium > Pinacopodium congolense. The sequence continues at coordinate 9,438,819 of JAOXYD010000001.1, read as the reverse complement.
GAACTCATAAATTTCCTCATCTAACTCTCCATGCAAGAAAACATTTTTTACATCTAAGTGGTGCAAAGTGCAATGTAATTCACTGTTAGAGATAGTAAATTTTGAATTGAGTTCATCTTGGCTAGCATAATAAAGATACCATGGTAGTCAATACCCAATGTTTGTGTATGCCTTTTTGCTACGATTCTGGCCTTATACCTTTCCCCATTACCATCTGGTTTTCACTTTACTGTAAATATACACTTGCATCCTAGTGTCTTCTTGTCCTTAGGTAGAATTATTAGTTCCCAAGTGTCATTCTTCTCCAGAGCATTCTTCTCTTCCATAACTGCTAGTCTCCAATCTGAATCACATAATACTTCCTTGATAGTTATAGGAACAAACAGGTTGGATATCTGTTAGGATCCCACATCGTCTAGGAGTATGGGATCCTAGTGGTTTATAAGGTTAGGAGTTACTCCTCACCCTCAAGGCGTCTTTTAGGGGGAAAGTGCTCTTGGGCTTATGAATTGGATGTGGGGGCTTGGGCTTGCGTGTATGGGCTTGTAGGCCCAGGTGTTGAAGAGAGAATAAGATGGGGTAAGGGATCTAAAATTGTCTCCAAAAAATTCTCTTCCTTTCATTCTCAAAGATATTTTGGAACATTCATAGAGAATATTATGGCTCGAGCTACTTCTACTAAATGTTTATTTTTCCTTTCAGTGATACTATTTTGTTGAAGAATGTCGCAACATGTAGATTGATGTAAAATGCTTTTATATTTCAAAAAATTCCGTGGAAATTCATTAAAAATACTCTTTCCCATTATCAAATATGAAAGAACTGATTTTAGACAATTAATTTTTTACCATTGTGTAAAATTCTTGAAAAACATCCCCTACTTTTGTTTTATATTTCATGAAATAAAACTAGCAAAGACAGGTATGATTATTTATAAAAGTTGCAAACCATTGTTTACCCATCATGGTGGTGACTTTTGAGGGACCCTGTGCATCACTATGAATTAAGTAAAATTGTTTGGAGGCATGTTATTGTTTTGAAAGATAATACCTCGATGACTTTTAGAAAGGTAGCAACTTTTACATTGAAAAGAAGAACAATCTAAATTTTTGAACAACTTAGGAAACAAATGTTTTAAGATATAGGGAGCTATAATGTCCTAGAATACGATGCCAAAAGATTATTTGTTTGCAAACAGAAATTGATCTATTACCACTGCCATTGAGCTGTTTTAATTTCGGAGAGTTCCTCATGAAAATAGTAAGGATCATTAACCATTCTATCACTGCCAATCATCTTCCCCAATTTTTGATCCTGAAATTCATAATGAGATTCAAAGAAGACAACAAGAGTCTTTGGATAATTTGCGAACGGACAGACAAACTGCATGCTAGCTTGGGAACATAAAGGACAGATTGAAGAGCTAAAGCTTCTGAAATTTCTATTTGACCTTTTCCTACAATGGATGAAAAAATCCCTTCACCTATCCTAACTCTTTCACTTTCGGAATAGGAAGAATAAGTTCTGAACAAAGAACATGCGGTCATGTGATTAGATGCCCCTGAATCAATGATCCAGGAAGCAATTTTTAGTGCAAGATAGAGCATTGGGATTGCTTCCTGTTTGGGCAACCGAGCCACTAGGATTACTAGACAAGGAATTGGTTTTTAACAATTTAAGAAGATCTATTTGCTTCTTACTGAACTGAGTTGATTCAGCTTCATTAGTATGGGACGATGTATTTGTTGGCCTGTAAGTTGGTTCGCTACTCTTCCAATTTGTAAGCTTCCCATGGAGCTTTCAACAGGTCTCTTGAGTATGGCAGGGTTTGTTGCATTGATCGCATCATACACAAGGTTTTTCTGCTGGGTGAGGTCTATACACAAGGTTTTTCTGCCTGGTGAGGTTTAAACGCCTTGTTTGCACTTGTTTATGATACGTTCATGACTGAGTTTTCCACAGTTGAAGACTCTCCAAGCAGGACATTCCAAGGATTTTTTGCCCTTCTAACTTAACCAAAGACTTCACTGTTAGGGGGAAGTGGTTGGTCGTCAATTATCCTCTCTGTTCCATAAAATTCAATAGGCAATAACTAAACATGTACCTGCAGGCCATTTTATGTATATTATAATATATATAATGGTAATTATATTATATTATAATTATTAATATATTATATTAATAATATATTTATGGGGATGGCCACAGCCGGCCATGAATTGCCGGCTACGTAATCATACCCAATTCAATATTAAGATCAGCTAAGAATTTGTAGATACAGTGATCCTCCATCGTATCTCTATAATGATTAGTCCTCAGCTGATTCCTTTCATAGTCATTAAACATCTCCAGATCGTGCCATAACCTTTTTAATGAATTGAAGTACTTGATGTCGTATTCCTCTCCTTGGAGAATTTCACCTAGTTTAATTGTCAATAGATTTGGACAGATATCCCAAATCTGAATACATCTGGGTGACATTTTTCGAAAGTTCTTTGGTTGTTGGATAACAGATATAGTTCCAACTGGTATCATCTTCCATGGAATTCTCACCAGCCATGTCATGACTGAGTATTTAGCATCCCAAGTAAAGCATACGTGGGGTCTTCTTTTGCTACTGCCTTCTTTTATCCTGTCAAGTACCCAATTTTTCTCAGCCACACAGACAAATTCAAACTGACTAAGACCAGTGCATGAAATTTGGAGATTTGAATTGGATGATAGTCAGTGTTGGAGACATGTTTTTCAAAGGTATTTGGTGATCCAGCAACCCCAGGTTTTGACATAATGAAGGATGATTGAAGTTTTTTTTTTTTTTTTGGGTAATGTTAGAGAATAAGTTCCTTCTCTGATACCATATAAATTGAAACGAATGATTCAGTTATTCACTGAAATATATCCAACAATGCTACTTAAGGAGATACAAAGCATATACTTTAAGAATTAAATAATTCCTAATTTAATGCTAAATGTACAATTTCTTATTTTGTATAATTGACTAAAAACTAAATATTTACAATTATAAAATCAACAGGATTTCATCCACATCAAAGCATAAATTCCTGCTTCCAATAATTTTGATAGAGGATTGATGGTTTTTATCGTTTATGGAGCTCTCAGTTGAAGGATTTAACTGATTTTTTGACTCCATAGGCTTGATTTTGGTAAGACTGAACAATGAAAGGAAAGTAAAGTATCTGTGTATTGAGTATTAGAATAGTAGAACAATTGGCGCATTCGAGAGGTCCCCTCTCCCATATGTGTAATCATAAAAACAGAAAATCCATGCCCACCCCTTACAGAATCTACTGTCCTTTTATATTCTCTCCCTATTCTCTCCTCTTACTTTGCTCTACCCAATTCTGTTACTGTGTAACAAACATCACACGTCATCATTTCCCAAAACTAAAAGCGCACTGAATAACAATAATAATAACTATGTTTAATTCCATGCTTCCTTCTACAATATGTGAACCTGATTGGGGGCCTATTACATAGATCGTACTGCTTTCCATCTAAGAAGAAAATTTTGAAGTGTTGTAATCTCAATGGTGATTAAAATTTGCAAACCATTTTTCTTGTGTGACTAAAATTCTCGATATTTTTTTTCTGTATTGTTGGTCTCTCGCTTTCTTCAAGCTGAGTCTTAGTTCATTAAAAAGTTGCACTCTCATTCTATTGTGCAGGCTTTTGGTGAGCAATTAATTGGTTGCAAAATAAAAGTTTGGTGGCCCTTGGACAAGACGTAAGATATCTTTGTGGGCTTTTAATCTGTCCTAAGATTTTGTGTCTGCAGGTTTCTGAACTATAACATTTGTCTTTCAATTTTGAATTTGGACATTCAGGTATTATGAAGGAGTTGTTGATTCATATGATCCTATCCAGAAGAAGCACAGGGTTAGATGCTTTCAACTCATATAACAAATTGTTTTTTTTCTTGTTTTCTTTTAATTTAGTGTGGTGAGTGTAGGCTGGGAGGAGTATGAGGTGTAACATAGCTTGTACAGTCCTCTCTGAGTAATTGTTTCTGGCCTCCCTTTACCTTACCATGTGATGGCTCTACCTGGGGTCAGTTTCATGTTGAATAAAGAGAGGTCAATTTCTTTGATTTTGGCCTTGAATCCCATTTTATTTTCGGATATCCAGTTCTGCTGGAAGGCCAGATGATCCAAATGATTCATAATGCACTCTCTCTTATTTATTTTAGTTCTTAACTATTTTTCATTTATGACTCATTATTTAGGTATTGTATACTGATGGAGATGAAGAGACACTAAATCTGAAACGAGAAGATTGGGAACTAGTTGAAGGCAATGTTCTGCTGGATGAAGTATGTCTTCTGGTTTTACATTGCACTTTCCCCTTTTTCTTTTGAAATTGTTGTCTTCTTTTTCTTTTCCCGTTCAATACATAACATACCTAAAGTTCCTATGTTCCAATTTCTATTAATGTATGTAGGATTCCAAAATTGGGCTTCCAAAACCTGATGCAACAGCTTTTAGGTAAGCACTCCTACAATGTGTGTGTGAGAGCTCACATGACTTTGCCATCGGCATATAGTTTATCCATATGCGCATTTACTTATTTGCTGCAATTTTGAAATGCAAATGATATTATCACAGAACATGAGACTGTTTATTGGAGTACTTGGGACTCATTTGTAATTTCTCCCTTTGTCTTCCATATAGCCATGAAGGGCAGATACTGCTTGTTAAGCTTATCACCAGCTTCCTATTATTTTGTAAATATGATCTTGTTCCTTTTGGTTCTTGAACATGCTAGCAATGGAAAGGGAAAACGAAAACTGAAGCCAACGTCACCGAAGCAATCAAAGTCTGGCGCATCCTCAAAAGGGTTGGTTCTTGTACCTTCATGATTGCGAATGTTTTTTAACAACTTGAATTACGTAATGGCAACTGAAGTGTGATGAGTTTGTAGGAACAGAGCTAGGAATAAAGGTGGCAGCTTCTCCAAAGTCAAAACTGAAACCTCTTTTGGCGGTTATGTTGATGGGCCTAAGAGGGTCAAGTCTAGGGCAGATAGAGATTCAAGATCAGCAGACAAGATGAAGATAGGCAATTTGGCTATTAATCAGATAAAACAAGAGACAATTATGGAATGTGATGACTGGAGCTTCAAAGATAATGAACCCCATGGGATTCGAGGATAAGAGTTCTCTAATCAATAACCAAAATTCTGAAACTGGTTTATTAGAAGTTGTGCAGGAGACTGGCAGAGAGGCTAGGAAAATTTTGTAGGTCAGTGAGTTTGTACAGGTTTAAGTGTTTATCTTAGTCTTTCTGCTTTTGCCAAACAAACGTTCCTGTTTTCAATTTTATGTATAACTGCACTAGTGTAAATGCAATCCTCTTAGGTGTGACGCGACCTAAAGAGATATAGCTGGGTTAATTATGTATCCTCCTCTTCCTTTTTGTCAATTCATGAAGCTTCAGATGCCAAATTTTGGTTTCGGATCTTTAACAGATGGTGGTGTAGTTACTTTTACGGTGGTCTTTAGATGAAAGAAAGCAAGAAAGAAGAAAAAGATGAGCAAACCATGGATTTGTTTATTGTTCTTCTGCAAATAAAGTGATATAAGGAATTCCCTTTTCATTCTGACTATTCGTTTGACCTACGCGTTATAATCACTTAATTGAAAGATGGTACATTTTTTGGCTTTTAGCATTAAGAAAGTCAGCAAGTATATAACCTTCACATTTCTATTTTTCAGTTGTTGGTTATAGTTTTTAGTTGTTATTTTATAATGCTATTTTTTATTTTTATGTCTGGTTATTTTTTGTTACAGTTTTTTATTGGAGTTTTTGATTTTTTTTTGTTGTCTCCTGTTTTTTATATGTAAATACTGGTTTTTATATTATGTTAATACACATATTGTTTATATTGTGAGCACTTTAAATAATTATGTTAATATCATTTTATATTAATTTACATTGGACTTAAAAAGTCAAATTATACAGTAATTAAATGTCATAAAAATAATAAAAATTGTGATCAACAAAACATTAAGAAATAATAAATTATTTTTCAACAAGTAAACTTAAATAAAATATTAATAGCATATGAACAAAATGCTATAATAATGACAACGATTATATTAATATAATACTTGTAATGAAAAATAATTTTATTTACATAATAATTAATTGAAATATATAATTTTACATCACATGAAAAAGGTTGAAAATTACATAGATTTGTTAAAATATAAATTAGCGAGACATTTTTTACATAAGACATTAGATCCTAGTTCATGAAGTTTAATATATAAATCAAATTACATATACAACAAGCGACGATAGATTAATAAAGTCACAGTTACATCAAGTTACATAGTTTAATGAAGTTACATATACATCAAGTAATATCATTACATTTTTAATTTAAGCATGTCTTTGAACGTAATCATTTCACATTTGTGTAGCAAGAGCATCTCGAAATTCTTTTACAGCTCACTGTTATGCAGGAGTTGCATCATATTCAACCTGTGAACTAGCCTTTTCATCAACAGTTTCTTCTTAGTGGTTGACATTTGATGCTGAATCATCGAATAATGCATCGACCTCTCTATCCATCCTAATAAAATTATGAAGTATATAACAAGCGATGATAATGAATTTTTGCTTGCTCATGCTATATGCAGGAATGTTGGATAATATGAGAAATCGTGCTTTCAAAACACCAAAATATCTTTTGATAACGTTTTTCAACGATGAATACCTAAAGTTAAACAATTCTTGTGGACCTGATGGTTGTCCTCGTCTTCGAAAATCTTGCAAATAATATCTTTCACCACAATACGATGAAAGGAACTCAGGCAAGTTAGCATATTTAAAATTGATCAAGTAAAACTTACTTAAATAGTCAAACATCATAGTATTAACATATCAAACATTAGATAAAACTAAGCATACAATCATGAAATTAGTACTTAGTCATACCGTGTGGAGGCATTGGAAATTTCATCATTCGATTGGAGCATGCATGGGAAAGAATCCGTAACTCATTAGCAGTACCCTCCCAACCTGCTAAAACATATGTGAAACGTATGTCAAATGAACAACACATGACATTCTGTGTGGGATCAATTCATTGCCCCTATATGATATCTGCTCGTCTAGTGGAATGTGAGCATATATATACGTCCCATCAATGACTTCAATACAGTCCTACAAAATGGATTATATTATACAATGTTAAAATATTACTATGTCAAACAATATTGCAACTGATAACCCAAGGTTATAGTCTACCTTAAAATATGGAAAGAACATTGGATCATTTTGAATTTCACTTGGTATTGTGTTAAATGATGGTGGAAAAATGATTTTTTTTGCAACTCTGATTATTACATGTAATGCGTGCTGAAAATGTTGTGAAATTGTAGAAGTTGAATGTTGGAATCGCTCAATCTAGTTGTATGGCTATAAGCGAGTGTCATCACAAAGATTGCTACTTGTTCGCGGATAGTTACATGCCTTGTTGGTATCAATCCACCATTATTTACCAATTCATTGCACAAGCTCAAAAATATTGTATTAGACATACGTAAATTCTCAAATATTCGAACCAATTACTATTGAGAAGTTCTAGCACCTAATCATGTCCAATAAGTGTTGAAGTCTGACATGGTTATTTTTCTAAACAAATATGATATACACGCATAATCGTCATAACCCTCACTACGTTGTCTTCATCATTTGAATAAAGATAATAAGCTACACCCAAATTCATTTATCTACAATGATAAAAGCCAATATTATTAACCATGAACTATTAAGATAGATTCATGATAAGTACTTCATCTAGGCACACAATTTATTTTGGTAAACATATGAAACATACTAATTCAAATAAACCTACCAAACACATATCATAACCATTCATTCATCACTGGTTTAAAATAGACAAACACCACCAACAACAAGAAAACAAAGTCATAATGTTTAAGAAATCCTACAACCAAACCATGCATAAGTACTAATTCCAAGTATTAAAGTTATAACATCTACACATTCTTAAGAAATCCCATTTTCTTATAGTTCAAAATCTTCATGAAGACATCCCTCATCAATGGATACTTATGAAAATGCTTCATGGCTTTGGTAAATTGTGTATTGTCCACTCTGAATCCCTCAATTACCTCCATCAGTTGCACGATGTTTTCACTGTCTCTCATTCTTACCCTATTTAGACCATCATCCTTAACAAAAGCTGTCGATTTCGCCAACTATTTCCCAACCAGTTCCACCTTCCTCTTCGAATTTTTTGTTAATGATTTTACCATATCTTCCAACAATGATGTTGACTTGTTCTTACCCTTCTTCTTCATCGGAGATTTCCTTTTCCTTGAACTCGGATCAATAACTTCTTCGATCACCCAATTGGATGATTTCCCCTTCTTCATTACCAATAACATGGGGTATCTCATCACTAAATAAGGTTGTTTGCATTAAAGAAAAATGCATGCAGACTTGTTGCGGTGGTATCTCCAAAAATGATACATAAGTCTTAGTATTCCTTACAGCCCTTTTTTTTAACCTACGAACCATTTTGTGCACCTGAAACAAAAAGATATTTTTCATTAAAAATGTGTGTCAAGTATGCAATGTATGTAAACATAATCATATATATCATACCTTGAAAAGATTTTCCCAACATTCTTCTTCAGTTGTCATGTCCCTAGTAATGAAGTTATATCCAATACCAGTTTCTCTAATGAGATTCTTGAAATTTTACATAAGCGTCCTCAGACCATTGTACTTATTCTTCAGCTGAAGTTGGGAATAATCCTTACCATATTTCATTTTTAAACTGGTCTTAATATTTATCCATCTATTTTTGGAAAATGTTGTAGATGTTCGGTTCCCCTTTTTTACTTCCTTTACCATCAGTTCAATCAAATATAACTCTATTTGATCATTCCACACTTCATCCTTGTCACTTACCTCAAGATAATTATTAGCATTATTGATATTGCTATAATCTTTCATCAATACAAATTATATGACAAATAACACTGATACTTTAGCAATCATTCCAATTAACTAACTTTTACAATGCACATATAGAGGTCAAATTAAGCACAATTACACAAGCACCATAACACACAACTAATCCTAGAAATCACAAATCGTACCACAATACAAAGGATACAAGCTGCAATATATTTTAGACCAAGTATAACATAACTAATCACAATATTGCCAGTGAAATATTGACAAAACATCAAGTTACCATTAGTACAGTTGCCATCCTGAAGAATATTGCCACTGCATGAAGTTGCAGCACATCTCTGATTGAATTGCTAATGTTGTATATAAGTTTGGATCATAATCTTATAAGGTTAAAGAGTTATCTTGGCAACTTTGAGGGAAGAACCTACAACAATACCATAAAGCAGTAGGGTAAATGCAAATCCACATATTTCTGTGTTACAGAGACTAGTAGCTTTGAACAACATGATTCAACAAGGTTCAAATTAATAGTCAATAATGAAATTTTTGACAAAGCCCATTTACTTGTAAATAAAGCATGACAGTACAAGCATTCATGGAATCATCCAAGCCACCGACATACCAAACTCCTTGAAGCAGCTTATGTTTCCATATAACATAAGCATATTAGCAACATAAAGATGGACAAAGCAAAATGCAAAATTAACAAAAACATAAATAAATCAAAAGACAGAAATAGAGACATAGAAGGGATTCTAATTTATTGTCATCATCCTAGCACACATACAGGATATGATAAATGCAAGATAAGAAAAAAAGCCACTAAACTCATCCCAAATTTACTATTCATTCCCAGCGTATCACACTTTTAACCAAACAAAATCATTAATCAAGCATAAATACGAAGGTAACATGCACTCTGTGCTTCACCGAAATGGTTGATGGCTTACCTTGACTTGGCCAGTAGCTTCACTGGTAACGTATGTTAGCCCTATGGCACCCAAGAGGAGGGGGGAATTGGGTGTTTAAAAACTTATTGCGGAAATAAAAAACTTTAAACACCTTTGGCCACTTTTAATATAATGCAATCTTTAACCAAAATTCAACCTATATGGAATGTCAAACTTT
>JAOXYD010000001.1:9407609-9424005 GCA_028565735.1 Pinacopodium congolense | reverse complement strand
CCTATGAATTGAGATAATATGTACTTTTGACATTTCATATGTAATGCATGATCAAATGTAAGCCCTTAGGTCAATTAAACATTAAGTAAAACTTACAAATATATTTGAAACAACCTATCTAAGGTCTTGAATCTTCCAAATCACTTGAATTTCCAGTATCTTTAATTTTGACCTTCAAACTCCAAGCTTTTCATATTGAATTCTTCTTGAAACATACCTATATTTAAGATCATCATCATAAACTTAAACCATTAGTAATGAAGCATGTTTTGTTATCATCAAAATTAAGATTGGAACCTCCCTTAGTTCAACACATATAAACATTTTTTTATGTCATACATTGATTTTTATAACATCTTTTACCTTTTTATAGTTGCTTTCACATGATGTACCATACATGTGTATTTTTACAATAAGAATTATTTTTACATTATTTTTATATAAGTTAATATTTTTTGTTTCTACTAGAATTTGAATCCTGAGGAGGAATTTTTTTTTGTATTCTTTTGGACTTTAATATATTTGATTAATAAAGAAAGAAACTCTTTTAGAGATTTTTATGAATAAAAATATGGGTGTTAAATAGTTTTATATACATATTGTGTAGATATAGAATATAAAATGAAGAAGTTTAAATGCGTATGAATCATATTGACTTCTTTGGATATGTAAAAGGATATAAACATATATATAACGTAAACAATTCTCACACATATATTTGTATATAATAAATATACAATTAATGAGACACTGAAAATTGCAAATATACTGTCATAACTCTAAAATAAATGTAAAATAATATCTAAAATATATTTGAAGTAAATTTATCTCCTAAAACATAAATTATAAATCTTGACTTTATATTATATGTTAGTTGTTATAATCAAAGTTTAGTTTGGAAGTTTAAAGTTTGGTTAACATGTGGAACAGTTATAATAATATTCTTTTAAGTATACTTTTATTAATTACATCCTTTTATATTAGTCATATAAAAAATATAAAGAAATAGATAAAATTGAGGCTAATTCAAATTTTTATCACTAAATATTATGTATTTGAATTTATCCATTATATAAAAATATTGGTAGTAAATAATTTTTTAGTAGCAATTACATATTACTTCAATAGTTTTTATGAATTATTTATTAAGAAATTATATAAATGATACTTATTGTACAAAAATTTTAATATAATCAAAATTCAGTAACAATTAGATATTTTTAGCATTTTTAAATTGATCTTAATTTTATAATTAGATCTTTATTATTTTAAAAATTAAAATTAATTTATTATACATTTACATTTAGAATTACATTCCCTAGTATTTGTTACATGTCAAATTATTGTGAATGTACTCATCTTTTTATATAGATAATAAGGTTAGATAGATATAGATTATAATTGATGGCTTAAGGTAAAATAGTTACTTAACTAAAAGCACATTATACACGTGGACTGTACGTATTGCCAACCGATGCATCTGATTAATGGTTGTTGGCTCGAGCTTATGACTCTGAAGTCTGAACCTTCAAAGTTCTGGTGTGGTTCTTTCTTCTTCATTTTTTTTTAAATAAAAAAGGTTCTTTTGCCTCTTTTCTCCCTTATTTGCTATAAATTATTTGTTTTTGGAAATTTACGTATGACAATTTCATCAACCATATCTTCCTGTTTGAAGTTTCAAGCCAATCACTAGGGGGGTTGGTGGACTGGAAAATGACTTAAAAGTTTTGACTCTGTAAGCTTATAGGAGACGTGCTATTACATGAAAATGAAAGTCATTTCTAAGCCCATAGCCATGAGAAGCTTTTTGTCAAAATGATTATTATTATATTTTTTTGCCATTATGAAAACGGATTTGAAGATTTTCTCTTACGAAACCAATGGTTCACGCAATTAACTCCATACTTGTAGTTGAAAGTTTCTTTGAAGAAGATTGCAGAAATGGGAGTCCAATGTATTATAATATTAAATGTGAAAGTATGACAAAAAATAAACCAACTACTGAAAAGAAGCGTTCTGGGATATATGCACTTCCATAAAATCTCTACAATGACAAGCCAAGTCATGCTAAACCTACGTTGAGATTTATTTGCAGTTATGTCCAAACACTTTATATCAAAAAAGAAATAGGTCGGTCCTACTTTAAGTAAAAATAACACTTAAAAATATCCTTAAATCATGCAACTATAAAAAGATTTCTTAATTATATTTATTTTTCTTCTTGAGAAACGCAGCAAGGACGAGGGATTGATTTGCATTGTCAAGATAAAATCCCCTAATTTAGTTGTTTAATCTAATTCCTAATTTAATTTAAGGATCACATTAAAGGAAATAGAATATCAGTCTTTATTACATTTACTGTAATTACTCTTATTTAATTTTAAAAAATTAGTTTTGAAGTGTTGAAGTACACTTAAATAAGGTTTTGGATTAGGGATAATTATATCTTCAATTCTCAATTTTTAAATAAATTTTCAATTAAATTCCTTAATTTTAAAATTTATTATTAAATTATGTATCCCTTGTGTGTCAGACCAATCTAATATTTTCATTATTCTCCTTTAACAAAGATTTGATGTGAAAAAAAAAAGGAAGACATGTGAGACTACGCAAGTAAGTAAAAGAATTGCATGTTTCAAATAAACTTTATAAAATAGAAAAAGTAAATTATATCCCGCCTGCATCTCTTATAATTTTAAAATTTTTCATATATTCCTTATAATCTATAAATTACACCAGACTATGCTATAATTTGATATAATTTTCACCAAATCCTCCTACTGTTAAAAAAAGTGAGCTCTACTAACGACTGTTAATGTGGCATTTACCATAGCTAGTGACTTGGCAATGGTGCTGACATTATAGGGAATATAATAAATTTTTTTAAAAGTTTAGGAGGTGTATATATGACATTTTCATAGTTAAAGGGGATAAAATGAAATTTAATTAAATTATAAGAGGTAAAGTATAATTTATTCTATTTTCCTTTCTAAAATGTATATTAATATTCATCATATTTATATTAAAAATAATTTCAGGATAAAAATTTTAGAACTTTTAATAATTAAAATAAAAATTTCAATGAGATATATTTCAATATTTTTGTTTTATTATATATGTATATATGAATCCATAAATAATTAATTAATAATATTATGTAGTTATGTCTTAAATTAACTATAATTAATTAATTAATTATATCTAAAAATTATTAATAAATACCAAATAAAATGGAGTGATAGAGTAAATAAACAAAACGTTGTTAAAAAGAATAAGAGGGATGATAAAAACTGCATGATTAGATAAGAAATTATAAGCAAAAGTAGTTAATACCTCTTGTTATGTAGTGAATTAGACTTCATTAACTGCAATTGAGTTAAAGACACCGATAAAGATGTAAACTGATAAACTAGTAAATTATTCAAACCTTCACATATTTTGAAGTCTTATTTATGTGATGTACAAGATTCAAGAAATTACAAAGTTAAATTCAAAATCTAGAAACGCATAGTTTTAGAGTATACTGAAAGTGTGAAGAAATATCGTCTGTGGGATCTCACTGCCCACAAAGTTGATATTGTTAAGGTCTACTATTAATATGTCGTCCATGTATAATAGACGACATATTAATAGTAGACCTTAACAATTATTACATCAAATAATTGAAGGCACAATTAGTTAGGGAATTTGAAATGAAGACCTTAGGATCGGTAAACAAGATTTTATGATTGCAAATTTTTTTAGACAAAAATAACAAGAAGATTTAGTTTTCTCAGAATAATTATTTAAAGAAGATCTTACCTCGATTTAATACATAAAATTGTAAGTCAATTTCTACCCCACTTCTTATTAATTTCAAATTATCCTTAAGTATGAGTCTTAATAATAATAAAAAAGAGGACGGAGATATCTCGAGTACCATATGCATCAACAATGAAAAGCCTAATATTCGTTATAATTTATACAAGACTAGACATTACAAATGTAGTGAAAATAGTTAGTCAATATAGGACGAATCCTAATCAAGAGCATTGGAATGCTGCTACGAGTATTTTCAAATATATCAAGACAACTTCAGATGTTGCATTATGTTATAGGGGATTAGACTTTATAGTTAATGAACATGTTGATATTGATTATGCAAATGATATTGACAAAAGCAAATATATTACAGAATATGTATTCACGCTAATTAGAAGAGTTGTGAATCAAATTTCAAAATTATATTCAATTGTAGTTACGTCAACAATAAAAACAAAATATGCTGTAGTTATACAAGCAAGTAAAGAAGTTGTGTGGTTAAAGATGATATTAGAAGAACTTGAATACAAATAAGAGAATATTGTCTTGTATTGTGACAATCACAATGCTTTACATCTTATAAAGAATCTAATATTTTATTCGAAGATAAAATACATTCAAATTCAGTAGTACATCATTCATTGAAAAGTGAAAAAAAGGAACAATAGACATGCGAAAATTTTATACTATAAATAACTTGGCATATTTTATAACAAAAGTAATTAACGTTGACAAATTTATATAATATCGATCCTCTTAAAGTTTGATAAAGATGTAAGCATTATAAAAGGACAAAGTAAAAAGAATAGTATGAAAATATAATTGATTTCAATCAAATTTTTAAGTGGAGGAAATGTCAAAGTTAGTAGGCTTAGTAGGCACCTAATAAGAACAAAATTTAAAAAGAGGATAATGGCTATTTGTTAACTAATCCCGAGAGAGCAGTATCTGAGGCATAGCAGAAAGTGAGGTGAGGAAGAGAAAAAAAAAATATTGTGTATTTTTGTAGGCATAATTTTTTTCTTAATAAAATTCTTCTATTTTATCATTAATTTTCATCTTTAATTATTTAAGAGTTTTTTACGTAAAATTTACGTGTATTTTATTTTTTATTATTTTCAATATTTCTGTATTTTATTTTCATTATTTTTAATATCGTTTAAACTACAACCTTATTTTATCTCGTTCCACATTTTTCTCAACATAAAAATGAAAACTCTCAAAAATTGTTAACCCTTGATCAATTGAATCAGAATAAGTGAACCATATACGTATTTAGTTGGTTCCTTTTATGTACATGAAACTTTCCACTGGTGCTCGTCAATGAATCTATCAATGCAGGTTCTTTACTGGGAGATGTATTAAGTACAATCTGGAAAACTGCCAGATATTGTAAGTCTCTGATAATGACCTGAAATAGGCGATTAAATAATTAATTGAGTTTGCTTTAGACAGATATACACATATACCCCTATCAGGAAGGGGCGATCCAGCTCTAAAAGGAAGCAAAATCCAACACTTCAGTATTTGGAAATGCCGTGTTTTCTCATGCATAAATTACTGTTGAGTTTGATCATACGTATTTTATTGATAATTTTTCATGTTAATCTCCATATAAAATCAAATAATAAATCAAATAATAAAAAATATCTTTTATTTTATACAAAAATAATTGTAAAAGACTATTTATAAAATGTTATGTAAATTTTTCCATTGCTGCCAATATCTATTTCACGTAATAACTACATTTTTTAACGTCACAATATCACATCAACTGTAGACCTGCTCTGCTCTTGTTAACAGGAGATGGGGCAACCAAAGCAACCACCATCACTACCATAATGAATCATCTTCATCATTATATCCCCTTGAGTGGCGATGCAAAAGTTTATCAATACTTCTTCTTCCCATGTGCACTTTCTGAGCCTAAAAGCTTAATTATTTGCTTTCTTAAACAGTTCAACTTTCCATTTCTCTGTATAGTCAGTCTGCATTAAGATCGGACAATCAAGCATTTGGACTTAGTATGCTAACACGACAAAAACTTGGATCAATTTTAAAATAGTGAACGGTAAGTTATGTTACGCATGTAAAGTTACTGTGATAATTGTAGAAATTTGAGTATAATTATTTTAAAAAATGCAGAAATGCGAGTATAATTATATATAATGCAAATTATGATAACGAATTCAACTACTATTTTAATATCGTGACAATAATTACAATTGCAATAGTTAACTAGAAATAACAGTAACTATAATTAGGTTAAAACTTACAAATTTGACTATGAAATGCACAATCAAATAATAATTGTAGTCCCAAAACTAAACATGAAAATTACTCCGAAGTACATTAGAATAATCTTATTAGATGCAAATTAACTCGTAGACTACTACTTTTAAGAGAAGAGCGCCATGGAGTAGTAACTAGTGAATTCATGAAAGGTTGATGAAGAAACCAAAAACAGAAGAAATTACACTAGTTAAAACTGACATTAGGTTTTGAAATTAGGTTAAAACTGAGACGAAAGCAGAAATTGGCTTTGTTATGTAACAGAGTAACAGACATTTGTGCCATCGATTACCATTTAATTAACATAAATGGCGTAACTGGAAAAGGTCAAAACTTGGTCTTTTGTCACCTTACCTGGTGCTGTCCTCTACATGTAGAGACTGCTGAAGAGCGATTGGCTATGCAAGTTGTTCATGTCCATAAATCTAGAAAATCATGTGGAGATTAGTTGATATCTTCTAGTCATAAATTCTCCTTAGTTATGTCTCTTCTGCCATGTTATTTATCAGGGGTTAGGTGAGCCATTTTTTCCTTATAAATACGTCGAACCTTGCGACCTAAAATGTCCATCTCTTTTGTCCCTATAAATCTCTTCTTTTCCTTGCCTACCTATCAACTCCAAAAGGTCACCGTAACTTTATACCGAACGTACATATACATACAACCATGCCAGCTGACATCTCATCGCTTTCTGGTCAAGGCCAGACCGTCTGTGTCACCGGTGCCGGCGGCTTTATCGCCTCATGGATTGTAAAGCTTCTTCTGGAAAAAGGTTACACTGTTAAGGGAACCATGAGAAACCCAGGTTAGTTCTTCCATTTCTTTAAAAAGATTATAACTTGGAAACAGAAAACTTGTTTTATATTAATATAATTGGATTACGTGTATTAAATTCATGGGAAGTGAATTCGGTATATATATTTATATATATATTCTGGGAGTTATTTGTTGGGATAATTTGGTTATATACAGATGATCCAAAGAATGCCCATTTGAGAGAGCTTGAAGGCGCTGCTGAGAGACTAACTCTGTACAAGGTTGATCTTCTTAATTATGAGAGTCTCAAGGAAGCCATTAGTGGGTGTGATGGCGTTTTTCACACTGCATCCCCAGTCACTGATGATCCAGTATGTTGTTGTCTTTCTCTGTCTTGATTTTTGCTTGGATGGAGAGAGAGTTTTTGAAAATTAAAAGAAAAATAAATGCAAACTAATTAGCCTTCAAATTCATAATACAATGATAATTAGGTGAATTATGAATAAAGAAAAAGAAGAAGATAAAAGCACAGTAGACAGTTCCGTCATTTACCAACCAAAGTTGTTCATTTTAATGCTGAAGTTTGATGTTTAAGTTTTACTGCAACGACCAAATCAAGTATAGGTGGATGATCCTTGTTCCTTAATGCAATCATTGCTTTAGTTGTTTGTTCGTTGGTCCACGTTAAATATGACATTTTACGTGATTAAGACATGAACATTATTTTCCAGTCCAAGCTTAGAATTCGTCATACTTCAGAACTTTGGCCACCTACCTCTAGTTAGAAACTATTAAGTCATCTAAACTTCATTGTGATAAAAGAGGGGGGTTGGTTATCATCTGTGTGCATATGTGATTCTCAATAAGATTACAAAATTATTCTGATTAAATGTGAAGATTTGATGGCTTTGTATTCGTCTGATAATTAATTTGTACTATTAACCATATAGGAACAAATGGTGGAGCCGGCTGTGAACGGGACAAAGAATGTAATAATTGCAGCCGGCGAAGCCAAAGTCCGGCGAGTGGTGTTCACCTCGTCCATTGGAGCGGTGTACATGGATCCCAACCGAAGCCCTGATGCTGTAGTCGACGAGTCGTGTTGGAGCGATCTCGAGTTTTGCAAGAACACTAAGGTTGATATATCTCTTACTCCACAATTACTCAAATAAAATCACACCAAAAAGAGATCAGATAGACTAATGTACAATACAATCGAAAAAAATGGAACTTGCAGAACTGGTACTGCTACGGAAAGGCTGTGGCAGAGAAGGCTGCATGGGAAGTGGCAAAAGAGAAAGGAGTGGACCTAGTGGTAGTCAACCCAGTTCTTGTACTTGGACCATTGTTACAATCCACAGTCAATGCTAGTGTTATTCACATTCTCAAATACCTTAATGGTTCGACTAAGACCTATGCCAACTCTGTTCAAGCCTATGTTCATGTCCAAGATGTGGCAGCAGCGCACATCCTTGTGTTTGAGACACCCTCCGCCTCTGGTCGTTTTCTTTGCGCCGAAAGCGTACTCCACCGTGGTGACGTGGTGGAAATTCTCGCCAAGCTCTTCCCTGATTATCCCATTCCCACCAAGTAAGTTACCGTTGTCGTTCAACACACAGAACTAACAACACTTATCCATACTTTAAAGTTGCCAATATAATACATATATCTTTATATATATATATATGTCTGTACACGTAGTAATGATGGAAGTTTTCAACAAAGATGATGATGATGATGATGATGGTTATATATATATATATATATATATGTCTGTACACGTAGTGATGATGGAAGGTTTCAACAAAGATGATGGTGATGCATATGGCTAATTGAAGTTTGAGTTCTGAGATTACCTACCCTTCGCTTTAGTTTACCCTTTTCATGAGACTATTAAAGCACACCTGTGGATATTGGCAAACAAACCAAAGTTGGGGGGTTGGGGTGGCATTTTCCCTTCTTTTTTTTTTTTTTTTGGGTTTATCAAGGTGTGGTTGTGCTGTTTTTGGTGTACCCACTTTTGACAATGGAGAATAGAATATGACCCCACTTTTATTAGAGAGGTTAGAATTGAAACACACATCACACATAAGTTAAATAATCTTTTCTTTTCATTTTAATTTTTTAAGTTATAACATGTCAAGAGAAGAGAAAAGTAGAATACTAGTGAAGCTCATGAGTCCTCACCAACCCTCAATGTCTTTGTCAGATTAAGACCCAGAACCAAAAGACCTGCTAATAGCTGCTACTACATGTGTCATATTTGCATAATTGGTTTGGAAAGTTGGATGAAACAGAACCAAAAAAAAAAAAAAAAGAGTAGGCCTGAGGGCAGCATATGATCCCACATCAGAACTGTATTTCTCTCCACTTCTTATCTATAATATTGTACTCCATGCATTATGGGGAATATTACCAGCACTACCAGGATAATGACAGACAGAAAAAAACAATGAGATTTATTTCTGGAAGAGAAGATTTGGTGGAAAAAATAGCAGAATCACATATTTTCTTCTATATAACTATAGTACCATATAAAAAAAACAACATTTTTAAAGTATCTCGTCGCCTTCTGGAAATTCTGTTGAATAGCATCTGACATTTTTAATGTTTTATATCAATGACAATAACCTTATCCGTTAGTTTGGATCAGTTGTGGCTGGTTAGAATTGTGTGGTCTCAGATCCATACCCACCAGAAAAAAAATGTTTGATTTCAAAGCACCATATAATAATTTGTTTTTTGCTGCATTTAGAATTTCAACTGTTGTACTTTCCTGTGACCGCAGGTGTTCAGACGAGAGAAATCCAAGAGCAATTCCTTACAAGTTTACCAATCAGAAGTTGAAGGACCTTAGAATGGAATTCACACCAGTTAAGCAGTGCCTATATGAAACTGTCAAGAGCTTGCAGGAAAAGGGTATCCTTCCAATCCCAAAATCACAAGAAGACCCTGTACAAATTCAATCTTGACGTGTCTACTAGCCACCATTGGTTTGGTGGCAGCGACGAATTATTCAATACAAAGAATCAAGATGCGTTAGAACTGATGACAAGGAAGCTTGCAAGTGTTTGTCTTTCTTGTCAAACCATTAAGTGTTCTTAATTTAATGATCATATAATTATTCAATTGTGAAGTTCTGGAGTAATGCACAATATACGACAATGCTAATTGTTACCAATCTATTATTAAGAATGCAAATTTGTGCTTAACACTCACGTAAAGGACTGTTTCTTATTATTCTAATCATGTTATGTTAAATTAGTTATAGCCTTATTGGTTGATAAGATATTTAGCCTACAGCTCATCATTCAATATCTTCATTAGTTCCTGTTCTGCGAGGTAACTGCATGGACGCTATGTCTGGCCTGGGGACACAATCCAATGGTGCATCTCCTGACTCGTTCACCTGTCGGCTTTCAGTTGCCAGTGGCACAAGGCTTGTACTCTCCCTGTTCCTACGAAATACTAAGTATGCAATTGCAGACAAATATGCTGCCATGCCTGAGAATCCAAATATTCCGAGAAAGATGGAAGCCACCAGTTTTAAATGGCTGTGGAGAAGAATTTTGATGAAGCCACTTGCCAGGTAGTACACATTTATAGACATCATGAGTGAACCAATGACCCAAGTGAGAGCTGAAATCTGCATCCATGTTATATGGCAATCTTATGCTAAGAGAAGAAGCAGAAATGGTCTTGCTTGGGACAACACAAAAGGCATTAATGAAACAACGTTTTTGTTTTTGAACTAAGATTCAGGAGATCAAATATGTGAGTTGCATGATTAATCATGTAATTGCAAAATTGTGCAGAAAAGAACAGTAAAAAGTACACAGTTTGATTGGT
The DNA here is from genome assembly GCA_028565735.1 of Pinacopodium congolense. Classification (NCBI taxonomy): domain Eukaryota; kingdom Viridiplantae; phylum Streptophyta; class Magnoliopsida; order Malpighiales; family Erythroxylaceae; genus Pinacopodium; species Pinacopodium congolense. The sequence continues at coordinate 9,413,307 of JAOXYD010000001.1, read as the reverse complement.
CAAGTAAAATTTGTTATGAAAATCAGCATAAACTTATTCAAAAGGTAAAACCATACCATCTTGGAATTCACACATGTTCCCATCTTGGTTTTGCTACTGGTGAACTTGAGAAGTGGAATGAGGGCAAAAGGTAGCTCAAATGATAGGATCATCTGCAATAAAAAGTTAGCTTAGATAAACTCTTAAGACAGAATTAGTAGCCTAGCTTTTCTTTTCAGGATTACTAGCGGAATCTTTTGCAAGACAGTATATAGATGAAAGCATAGAGCAAAGACGTGCTGCACTTTTCACAAATTTTTTTACATGACTTTGCTAAAGATGAATGACTGGATTCATTTCTCTAGGAGCAGATATAACAGAGTCTGCTTGCAATAAACAAATGAATCACTGTCAAAAATAGAAACATATTTATCTACTCTAGACTTTGGAATTTTAACTAAAATGTTTTATGAAAACAAAAAAGGTTACGAATCAGTGTGTAAGAATTAGAAATTCCTTTATCTACAGCTCTAAGTTTTCTTTCACCACATAGATGTTTTTCTTTTTTTTTTTCCGATAAAACACTACATAGATGATAGATGCTAGAGCACCAAAGAAAATGCCGGACCCCAAAATCTGGCTTGCATTTAGTTGTATGTGCTAGCAACAAGTGTTCAGAAAAATACTACCTCAGAAGAACATAAGGTTCAAGGTAACGACTAAATAATGTGGAGGCAAGCCCCTCGATGTTCAATGGGTAAAGTGACCAAGAATACTGCACGTACAACTTTTCTTGAAATGGTAACCAGAGTTCTCTAGATCTCAAGTATCCAAAGCCGTACAACATTACAAATTCATGTAGAGCAATGCCCACATGATCCTACTATTTCATTGTGTTCTGCACCGCTTCAAATATCTAAACAGAATTGTTATTTAGGATTTTCCAGGACAACTACTGTTTAAGTTGTCCCTATCATTTCCAAATTGATTATATAATTGATGTAAGGTCAGTCTGCAATTCCATCAGAATTTTTTTGAATGATAAGCATTGAAATTATCATGTGGAACTCAAGCAATCAGCTCACATGCAAGTACCTAAATGATCCTTGTGAGGCTTATAAGACTAAAGTTGTCACTTATCAATTACAGTGGCTCCTAACAGCATCACTAGTTTGTGGCCACTGCTAAGCATTTTTAAATAACCGCATAATAAGATGGACAGGTGAGTAAATTATCCTGAACATCAGATCAACATTGGCTTCTGTGCATTTAAATTGTAAGATTTCATGAGATTGTTCTATAATAAGAATAAAAGAACATCACCTAGGAAGATGAAAAATTTTCAGGAAGCAAAAGAAACTAAGGGACAAAATATCTTACTGATGCAATAATAATTAGCTTTCCAGCTCCAGAAGAGCCACCAATCACTGCGACAATTAGACTAGGGACAATAGCCAAGGATCGAGTAAGAAAGTTTCTTATCCACGGCCTTAATCGTAAATCAAGAAAGCCCTACAACAAAGAGGGATCCACGTGTTAAGAAGGGAACAAGAAAGATACTCAGCATGCTCAAGGAAAATGATATGAAAAGCCAGAGGAAAGCCAGAGGAAAACTATACACATTATATTCCAAACAAAACTTGTTGTCTATGCAGTAGTTCTGATCAACAAGTAATATGGAGAGCAACATACACTGGAGAAGGAAACATGCCATCATAACACAAGTCAAAGTGGCAGCTAGTATGGTGAGTAAAACTCATTGGATAATATCAAGAACAGCATCAACACAAAAAATTTTACCTGCATGACATACTGCCCTGCATAAGTTCCAGTTATTGTGGAACTTTGACCCGATGCCAGCAAAGCAATGGCAAAGAGTTTGGAGCTCCAGTTACCCAAGACATTCTGAAAACAAGAAACCTCAATCATGAAGCTCCAAAATACAAGTGGTACTTCTTTACAGAATCAAGCTCTCATTGTCAAACCATAATTGAGTATTATCTATAACAAAACCGCAGTTTAACAGAAAATTTCAGCATGCAATGTATGACGTACTTTAAGTAGAAAGGAGGCCTTGTTCAAGTCCAGGTCCTTGCACTTTGTCTGATCTTCAGGATTCAAAGTTGAGGAATTGCAAACAGCACCACTTACAGAAATTACAGACACATTAATAAGAAACGCCACCATAAGAGCAAGGCCACTTTCTATCATATAAAATCTGCAAGCTTCCTGTGAGTAAGAATCACATCTGTTGTCACCTCATCATACATTGAAACAAAATTATCAGTACCATGCAAGTGGTAATTTGGGAAAATGATCATCGGTGTATCTGAAATTCTTTGTGTAAGTCTTGAAATAGGACTTATCATGAGAAAGAATTTGGCTAGGACAGTTATACATCTATCATGTATATTTCAGGAAAGAATAGTCATTTAGATTTCAGGTCAACATCAAGGTCTCACTTAAGTTTGTGTTGATTCTTTCCAACTATCAAAGCTACTTTACATGCAACAAAAAGCTCCATTGAAGTTGTGGCCCCAAAGGAACACCTTAACATTAGTACATGGTTGAAGATCAGCAGTCAACAAATCAACCTTGATAAGATTATGCTAATCCAGGTGTTAAAGTTGGTTGCTACTAAATTTATCCAATCAACTACGTACCTTGATGCCACTAACAGATTGTGGGATTTTCCTGGAAAGCACCAATGCAGAATGGAGGAATAGATTGTGGCTGAAAGAACATAAAAAAATGGTCAAAAAAATCAGAATGATTTCCAATTGGAAGAGAGAGTTATAAAAATAAGAAACACCCACGGCATAACCATTGCCCCAAGGAGTGAAATAGCAAGACCAGTAGCACCATTTCCTTTAAGCTGGGGAACAAAAAGCCCTTGCAGAACTTCTGCAGGTGCAGGCTTTGCATAGTGAAGTTCTGCTAGAAAGCATGCTGCTATTGTAAATACAAGAAAAGCTATCAACAATTCAAGCTTCCTGACCTACAAAAGAAAAACAGAAATGGGATGATAGTTATATAAATGTGCTCACAGATAAATTACCCTTTTTATTAGTTATATAAAACATCTAACAAATTCAATATTGAATCAAATAAACATTTCTCAAGTTGAACAAAGACGAAGAGATTAGAGTACCCCATATTGTTGTAATGCAAGGAGAATCAATGTACTGAGCCCGGTTAGTAGCACACCAATCCATAGCGGTATGTTGAAGAGCATATTCAAGGCAAATGCTGTGCCAATCACTAAAAAAGAAAGAAGTGTTTTATAGAGCTTGCCAAAGTAAAAATCATAGCATCACTTGCACTAAAGAAACAAGGACTTTTGGTGACATTGATTAGAAGTTTATCCATGTATAAAGAGGGAAATGAACACATAACAACCCCAAAAATGTTTTTACGAAGCTTTCTTTTTTGCATGCAGATGATTACATTGTATGATATACTCAATATCAAGCAAATGAAGTGTGTCTAACCTTCAGGAATGTCGCATGCAACAATGGCAATCTCAGCAAGAACCCATAGAATGAAGTTAGGCACCCTTGCATATTCTGACCTACAGTGTTCTGCTAAATGCTTTCCTGCATTGAATTGAAATTTGGGGGAAAAAAAATTTATCAATTACAGGTTCGCAAAATTGACAAGTATTCAGTATCACATACCGGTCACAACTCCTAGATTGGCTGCAAGAGATTGGATGATGAGAGCAGCACATGAAGCCACTAATATGATCCAGAGCAACTGCGACAAGAGTGAAATGTAATTCTTCAATCTAAGGCGTATTGGTATGGCCTAGGAGTTCCTAGTCCATCCATCCAGTTGTCTGCTCACATTAAACTATTCCAGCAGATACCACATACCTCATTCTTGGCATTATTTATTTTGAAGAACAATATTTATACATTTGTTTGTCCCATACTGTAAACTACTCTGAGTATTATCCATTCTGTGATGCTCAAAACCTCACTTTTCTTTTGGATTAAGCACATACTATCCTTCTTTGAAGAAGTTAAATTTCCAATATTAGATCTAGAAGAAGCTGGTCACATATCAGAAAACAACTACGTGAGCAATAGAAATGAAAACTGGAAATATGTTACCGTGTGGTACCTCATACTTATTTTGGGCTCCTGATTGCAAATCAGTTTCGACTGCAAGTCCATTGGAAGAACATGTAAGTCCTGATAGTAAATGGTCATACATTAATAGAATATAGGACAAAAAGAAGAACTTTTTTATTTTTTCATTTACAATTTCCAGGGTCGATGTACGCAATAGAAACAAGGAACCCCGGACCCATGTATGCGAATAAATTTTTCCAGCTTTTCCTCTGCAAAATGACAAAGATGACCAATCAAACACTTCTCTTCACTATAGATATCAAGATATAAGCTAATTAAATATACAATCTCAAGATGGAGTCGTGGACTATAACAGAAACAGACAGGACGTTTGATAGTAACATTTCACAACAATAGGAGAAACTTATATTCCCAAGTTCACTATAATACTTAAAATATCACTACATTCTCACCACAAACAGACACATTTATGTCAGCAAGAAGAATATAAGCAAGGCCTTAATTTGAAGAAATAGATGTCATCCTATCTATAGGCACCTCGCATGAAGAACTTGCATCGTAGAGCCAAAAAGAATTAACCGAAAATTTATACCGTAAAATAGAAAAAAACTTACATCGGGGACAACAATTTGATTCGCATCAGAACTTTCAACAAGTGGTGCACTGGAAAAGCTTCGATTTCCAGTGCTGGCAATGAACTGTGGCCTCCCAGATGTTGAACCTAGTCTCATGGCTACGGTTTTCTTTTCTCTGCTTACAATTACATCAAAGACACAAACTTCTCCGTGCCTATCAATCTGGCATCAAACATGAGTGTCAAAAACCCAACTTTCCTTGAGAAACAAAGCGCAGGGAGCAAACCAACACCCAAATAAAAGAAATAAATGAAATGGCAAAGAACCAAATTGCACTCATCTCATTTAAGGAACCAAATGCAAACATGAGTTTAGTAACTCACCCTTTATGAAACAGCACTGCCCTCGAAGAAATGGACCACCCTGCCGGCTGCTGGATCACGGCCTCAATGGAGCTAGATGGGACTCTATTGTCTTACTCTCGGAGACGCTGCGTTCATTTATATATAATGTTCGTCGTGTGCGCACTGACAACAAACTGTTTTGTCTATTTTTCTGTTAAAAAAATAGAGTGTTTTGTCTTATATGACGCGTCTTCTCCGCTCCCTAAACCATAAAAGGCGCTGGCTATCAAAATTTTATGTCGTTTCCGTTTTTTTTATTTATATATTTGTATATATTTTATTAATTTTGATATTAAAATTTTAAATTATATTTATATATTATTTTTTATTTGCATACTGTAAAAACAATAACAACCAGAGGTTAGTATTTCTAGTTACAAGCCGTTTTACGTATAGGGCTTCTACGTATTTTAGTTCTCAAATTTTTATTAAAACTTAAGTTTAATTTTATTTTTACTGTTGAAATAAATATTTCACCTTTCAAATAAAAAAAATCACTAATTTTCATTAAAACCAATGAAAGTAGAATGTAGAATTTATTTACAAATGAATTCTCTTATTTGGATTGTTATTATTTAAAACATATAATTTAATTTAATTACTCATAATTATATTTGCAATAATTATAGAATTGAAAATTTAT
>JAOXYD010000001.1:9376784-9397426 GCA_028565735.1 Pinacopodium congolense | reverse complement strand
AAGATTGAAGCAAAAAGATGTTGGTCACTCTTATTCTTAATATTTTGTTCTCTCAAAAGTTTTGTTTTACTTTCCCACAAATACCAGTCAGTGTCTAGAAAAATTAGGCTGTGAATATTTTAAGGACTTACTATGGAGGTCTTTTTTCCAAGAAGTGAAATACAATTGACAAGAAAGAATAGAAAGTTGTAAAATGTATGATTTGATGCATGATCTGGCAACTAAAGTAGCAGGATCGGAAAGCACATTATCAAATATAGATGCTGACAACGTAAGTGCGGAAATCCGTCATGTATCAGTTGGCTTCGATATAGATACATCATGGCATCTTCCACCTTACTTTTATAATGCTACAAATTTGCAGACATTTCTTTTGCCAATGCCATTATGGTCTTATGGCACATGGATTCCTAATTTGGAAACTATTTTTGCCAACTTTAGGCGTTTGCGTGTGTTTGATTTAAATATGACCGGAGTTGAGAAAGTGCCGGATTCTATTAAAAAGTTAAAATGTTTAAGTATCTTGATTTTTCTAGATCCAAAATTTTTGTCCTTCCGAATTGTATATCTCAACTGCAAAACTTGCAAGTGCTTAAGCTCTTTGGCTGCCAAGAGCTTAAGGAATTGCCAATTGGTATTACAAAGCTGCTTAATCTCTGTCACGTAGGATAGGAAAATTGACTTCTCTTCAGACATTAACATACTTAGTAGCGAAAGACAACTCTGTTCAACAAAAAGTCGGTGGGCTTAATGAATTGAAAAGGCCTAACAGCTTAACAGGTGGCCTGGCAATTGAAAGGTTGCATTACCTGAGAAGTCCTAAGTTGGAATCTGAAGCTGCTAATTTAAAAGAGAAGCAGCATCTTCAATCATTGAGATTACGTTGGCACAGAAGTTATGGTGGCAGCCATTCAGATACTGATCGCAAGGAAGAATTACTGGAAAGCCTCCAGCCACATCCAAAGATCAAAGAACTGCATATTGAATATTATAGAGGCTTAAGATTTCCCACTTGGTTCTTGTCACTCATAAATCTTGTGAATCTAAAGTTCGTTGTCGTAACTGTAAGCACCTGCCATGGCTGAGTCGAATCCCATCCCTGGAGTATCTAAGGATCAGTGACTTTTCTAAGTTGGAATACATTGATAGGAAAGATGACAATAGCCTCAGTGGTGCTAGTGGTCAAGGTGGAGAAGGAAGATCAACATTTTTTCCATCCCTAAAGAGTCTTAAGCTAGAAAAGTGTCCAAAGCTGGTGGGATGGTGGAAAAAGGATGATGATGATGCAGTGGCTGAATCAATTACTTTGTTGCCGCAATTTTATTGTCTCTCCAAGTTGACAATCTCTGATTGCCCTTTGTTGACTTGGATGAACTTTTCCCATCTGTCAATGAGGCCCTGAGTTTGAACAATGTTAGCTCAAAACTGTTACAGAAATGTATTCCTAACATAGAGATTGATGGCCGTAGAATTCAACGGGAAGGCCATTATCAGGGTAGATGATGGAGAGCTTGCAGACTATTTCTTAGGTAAATGTTTCCTGCTTGCATCATCTAAAGTTCCAACTTTATATCGAGGAATTGAATTATAATCATAGACATTATATATGCAGATTATATTTCATTCTGAACTGAGACAGCTCTCTAGATGCCACCATATTTGGACACTCTACTTGGTCAACGGCTTGCTAGCAACAAACTGAGATACTGGTACATGTCTAATTTCCTTGGATTTTGCATTCGGACTGTTGTTGGTTTTCCATATTTCTTTTTCAGGTCTGAGCTTCTTCTTTCATAAGTGACCATGCAAGGCAATTGCCTTGATATGCAGTCACATTTTGTCAAAGCTGACGGTATTCCTTCCTCCCCAGGTTTGCTCTCTGCCTAAGGCTTGAACTCCGAGAAATATTAGAAATATAACTGCAAGTCAAAGCAGCCACGAGTCTTGTCGTTGTTGATTGTAATGTCTCTGGTTGAAAATTTTTGCTCTTGACAATCTTCACTGACTTGAGTGGCTGCAGTCCATAAGCTGTTCTCTGCTGTTACTGTTTTGCAGATGCATATACCTGGAGATTCGAGCGAACATCCTGATATAGCAGCCCAAATAGGAGCTTAGAAATTGAAGCATCAGTAACTATATTTCACTATGGATAGCATGGCGCTGGCTTTTACAGGTTGAGATGTAGAGAAACTTGAAACTAGAAAAGCAATACATTGCCTGTTTGTGACTAGAACCATTATATGGCAATAGGCTGCTGTGCCTGTACGAACTTAGAATCTATTTTGAACTTTCAGTTATGCAAACACTGGAAGATGGTCAAACATAAATCATCATCTTCATCACGTATCTGAAGTTAAGAAGAAGAGGATTAAAGAAACAAAGTGGAGAAACAACTGAGGGATGGCTTTGAAGAGGACAACTGAGCGATCAATGACATGTTATAAAAGGATTACAAGCATTACTCTGGCTGCTGGATTCCACATCTTTCTCAAAGACTCCTGCTCCTGATATACATATAATATAGCTTAGACACCTGAAACGTGCATATGGCTCTAGTGTTACCCAATTTCTGCTTTAGATCAGGCAAAACCATCAGGAGCTCATTATAGTCTCTTTTGTATGAGCTATGAGGAATTACAACTACGTTGACATCTATTCTGAGCGGATTCAGTAAAATTAATTGATGTTTCAATCCAGTTGGGACTTCTTATATGTTCTTTATGAGTGTTAACCCCGGATTTTCCTTGGATTATACGGTAGATTTGGTTATTACTTCAAAAATTTCTTGTAAAAAATCTCATCTGCTCTATAATTTTGTAGATAATTAAGAATCCAGACTTCGAAGAAGGTCACCGTGGTTTCTTAAACAGGACCAGTTTTGTCCTCCCACTAAAACAAGAACATCGCACATCCCCTCTACATGGTTGGACCGTCGAAACTCTTAAAGCCGTTAATTTCATAGACTCCAAACATTTCAATGTTCTTTTTGGACTTGCAGCAATAGAACTTGTTGCTGGAAAAGAAAGTGCCATTGCTCAAATCCTGATAAAAGTTGCTAACAAATATCTTTATATATATAATTAATCTAAAATTTATATATTTAATACAAAATTCAGTTTATAGAACTTCGAAGTTCTAATATGAGAATATCAATAAAATCCAATTGAAAACAACTTTATATATAATTAATGCAAGATTTCAATGTTTTAAAAAAAAAAAGTTCATATTTATTGAGTTTTTAATTTACGAGTGTCTAATCTGACCCAATATAAAATATTTTTGTATACGAATAATGCAAAATTTGTACACTTAGTGATCTCTTTCGAATATACAGATAATGAATTGGGGTTTAAATCGAACCAATAAAAGTCTAAAATACCATTAAACTTTTTGAGCAAATTTAAAATCCAAAATTTCAGTATTGAACTCAATTGTTCAAGCCGGTTTGGACTCAAACCCAAGCCTTCGGCTCAAGCTATGTCCAACTGACCATCATTCCCAAGTTCAAGGTCATTTTAGCTAGGACAACAGTCACTTTCTACGTTTCCTTTTGGGCCTAATGATTTTTTTTATTTTTTAAAATATAAAAATTGAAAAAATATTATAAAAATAAAAAAATAACATACTAATACAAAATAAAAAAATATAATATAAAAATTTATAAAAATAAATAAAATTTAATATAAAAATACAAAAATTACAATAACAACCACAATTCAAAACTGAATCACACGGACCCTTTAGCACATTAAAATTAACGATTTTAGATCTCTTTGTGGCCTGTTCTTAATCAAGTTAGAGTCGTTCCTATTGTTTTGATGATTACATTTTTTGAGTAAGGCATCAAAATATTTTAGTTAAACTTTGATTTTTAGTTTTGATTCTCTATTTTTTAAAATATAAAAATTAATAAAAAAATATAATAATATATCACAAAAATTAAAAAAATATAATAATTAAAACAAAAATATAATAATTACAATAAAAAATTATAACTCACAATCTAATTAAATATTTCTTTAATCTATTATAAAATATTTTAAAATCGAGGCCTGTAGCTTGCTTTTGGATCTAAGCTACAAAAGCCCATCAACTCGCTTGCCTATTCTATGCTATTGATGTTACTTTCGCAAGCTGCTCACATGGAGAGTTATGATTGTTACACCACAAAAGTTTAGGGAATGTTTGGTATAGTTTTTGTTTTAGGTTTTAAGTTTTTGTTTTGTTAAATACAGAAATCGAAAAAGACAACACACTAATACAGTACAGAAATTAAGGACAAAATACAAAAATCAATACAAATATATCAAAATTACAACTAAAAATTACAACCCACAACGATACCAAATGACCTCTTAATAATTTGTACGTATGGGACTGGAAATGCGTCGGCTCACGATTACAACACTCCAAGAAAATCTTGTTTTGAACATAATAATATGAACTTTAGAAGTAATTTACAAGTTGTGTAATGGTGTATTCTAACTGTAGGTTATTATTACGGTAATATCATACAATTACTTCTAATGAATTCTTAATGGCACCTGATGGGAAAGTTATGGGTGTTACCAAATTATGTAACGGATTTTGCTATTTTAAAATTTCACTTTGATAAAATTATAATACGATGATAATTGCTAACGTGGCTAATTACATATTTGATCTTTATGGTTTATTAATAGATTAAAATATTGAATTCTTAATTTTTCAATTCTTCTAATAGAAGTGGCAACTAAAGTTTAGTAATTTACTATATTATGAATTGATATCTTTTAAGAAGAAAGTTTAACTAAAGTAAATAGAGTCATTCTCTAGTTTTAAGATTTTTCGTATAACATCTTGTGATTCTAAAATTATACCAAATCTTTTTATAGTTCATCATATCCTCTTGTCATTCAAAAAGTGAGCTCCACTATTTTATTCTATTTTTAAATATATATATATATATATGTATAATATTTATATTATAAATAATATTGAGATGAAAATTTAGAATTTTTAATAATTAAAATAATCATTTTAGTAAATTTTATTTCAATATTTTCACATCATTATACATACGAATTTATAAATAATCAATTAATAATTTTTTTTCATTTTTTAACTTTGGCATATTTTTATTTTTATTTTTAAATTCAATTGCATGTAATTTTAATGTGACGATTTTTTGTATATGTATAATAATTTTTATTTTTATTTTTATTAATGTATTTAGTATTTTAAAATTAAAGCATGTACTTTAAAAATTTTTAGGTATATATTGCATATATTTTAAAATTTTAGAAATAAAAATAAAAAATTTTAAAAGTATTTAAAATAAATGCTTTAAAAATTTTAGAAAATTTTAAATATTTAATAAAATTTATAAAAATATGTATAAAGAATCTATTATGTAAAATATATTTTTAAAAATGATAACATTTAAATTTTTTTTAAAATATTTTAAAATTGAATAAAATCCATATTAATGCCCCCAGACCAAATCTAGAAGCAATAAAGTGTTTTTTTATAATATTATCACAATGTTTCATTATTTGGATCTAAAAATACATTTTCATTTTTCTGTTTCTGTTACAAATTCTAATAGTGTAAAATATAAATTTCTTCACTTGTCCAATTGTCCTCCTTCTATTATTTACGATTTTACTTATTTGGTTTTCCCATCTAGGTATTACTTATTTTTCTTATTTATTGTTCCCAAAAACTTTTTTTAACAAATTGAGCTAAAATTTTCAAATTCAAAATTTAAGCACATGAAATTAATTTTAAGTTGATATCGTAATAAAAAAAAACACTCAATTTGTTGGGAAATCTATATCATTCTAATCGATTGCACAGTAAAAATTTTGAGGTTTCATGCAGGATCTCTTTAACAAAATTTAACTTGAAATAAAAATAAGAAATTAAAAGGTTTTAGATAAATTTGAAAAACGATTTCCTGTTGTAGCTAATTTTTCCTCATATCCTAAACCACAATCTTTCGCATATCCGACCTCTAACGATATTCACAGGTTTACAGGAAAAGAACTCAAAACCTTTTGAGATGAAGACAGAATTGTACTAGCAACCTAGAGTTGTCATCCTTATAAAGTGAAAAAAAATCATATGTTTTAAATATTAAAATTAAAATTAAATACAAATCATAATTAAATTCTAAATTTTATTATAATTATAATTTAATTTTAATTTAATCAAATATCTCATATTTGACCTTAAAGTTTCTTAAGCTTTATAATTAAGTCCAACTTAATTAAATTTTACTCTCTTCTAATAAATCTATATGTATTACTCATTAAGTTTCTAATAAATTGGTAATGATTATAAATTATAATTCTAATTCATAATTAGAATTAAATAAATTAAAATCCTTTTAATTTTTCTTTAATTTTCCAACTAAATAATTTATTACCATAGATCAAGATTAATGTCTAGCAACATATTATGACCATTCAACTATTATAAATGTTAAAGTATTTCGACAAACCTATCCATGAATAATTATAATGTATAATTTGATCATTTTATCATACGATATTGCGATTGGAATTAAAGTATCTAATTAGTGTTTACTCTTTATAATCTAATCATATTCTTTCTTACTAATTAATAAATGATTTATGATTGATATTTGAAAACTCCTTTTCAAACTTCAATTCAACTGTCAAGATAATTGCGAAATCACCACTAATAAAGAACAACAGAACATTCTCCCTACTTTAAAGTGACGAATCCTGTATTGATTCATATAACTATCTCTCTATAATTCATACTATATCCAAGTACTATCAACTGACCCACTTTATAAAGCAAATCATAAGTAGCATCAAATCATAGTAATTCCAATATGAGATAACTTTGGTAATCTCGAGTTTAAGGATTAATTATACAACTAATAAGTTTGAGAAAATCCACAGATACATAAGAAATCTTTCAGTTGGGATCTTTAAGATCGGGTCAGTTCAGTAAATTTTTTCTCTAATAAGCATCTAAACATTTATTTAAATGTCTCCATATTTTAATCTATGGGATCAATTACTTTTTTCATAAAAAGGAAAAATAAAGTATGCTAATTTAACCACTTTATTAATATCTAATATTAATACAACAACGACTAGAAACAATTTAGGAAAAATATTTAATTACAATATGAATATCAAAATTATGATCTCTATCATAATTTCATTTGTAAAATATATTTATCCCATGGACTTTATCTTATATATTAGTCAATTAATAAATATGCATAAAATAAATAATGCCTTTATAAAAACAACCAATCGATTGACTGTAGGGCATACATTAACAATTTCCCATTTGCACTAAGCCAATTACTTAAGTATCTTATACCATATCATCATATGACGATCGTATTACTACTAGAATAGTGAACTAGTGAGAGAATTCAACCAGATTCTCTTTAGTGAGTACTTGTTTAAACCTTACAACATTTTATCTCAATTATTATTATAATTAAGAGGAATTGCCAAAATACATCTTTAGATCATTAATGAAACCTTAGTTTCTTTCGCATGCCAAATAGCTCTTATATTCTACAGTACCTTAATGTTTGAACAATGCAAGGAACTACAACCATTAAAGAACCTCGTAGTCCAAATAATTATTTCCACTAAATGAAAAAAATATTAAGACATGATTAGCAACTATTATTACCTAGGAACATTTCCATTTCAACTAATATTATTCTAAGTAACTACACCTTTATTAGGACTTATTTATGTTCTTGTCAAACCAAAACTAAACTCCTATAACCTTGAACTTAAACATCAACTTATACACAAAATGATCGGCATCATTTATACTTCATAAGTATTAGATATCTCAAATGCTAAATACCTTTAGCACATTATCTATGTACTTGGGTTAGAATAAGTAAGTAATTTAGGTATATATCTCAATAGATCTTAGTTCTTAGAACTTATATTGTTACCTTTTCATATCCAGCTAAGAGATGTTCTTGGACTACCATACCTTCAACAATTGATAAATATGAATTACTATCCTTAATGAGTCATATGTCATTACATACTTATTGGAGCTAGCGAGATTTCCTATTGAAGCCAGCAAGATTTCCTTAATTTTTGGGATTATTAACTGTATTTATATGGTATGTTTCCTTGTACATATTTCCTTTTCTAGGTTCCTAAACTTTAGCCTAAAGTCTAGTTTTGTATCCTAAAGTAGAGTTATGTGTTTGTATAAATGTTTGTATTGTCAACAAGAATAATATCTTAGCAATTTTCCCATTCAAATTCTGTCATGGTATCAGAGCATTGATCCTCAAATTTTTCCCCCTACCATGGATGATTCTAGTACCACAAAAACATCCAGACCATCATAAACATCTCCCCAATCATCAGACACATCTCTTTCAAACCATGAACCAGACCCATCATCACCATATTATATCCATCATTCCAATAGTCTTAGGACTATATTAGTCTCACAATTTTTTATAGGGGACAATTATCCCATATGGAGCAGTGTAATTACCATGGCCTTTGAAGTAAAAAATAAGTTAGGATTTATCAATGGCAAGACTGGAGAGCCACCTACAACATCGCCTTCACATACATATTAGAGTTGATGTAATAGCATGGTCTTATCCTAGTTGCTTAATTTAGTTTCCAAAGAAATTGTGAACAACGTAATCTTCATGCAAACAGCGTTTGTTGTATGGAAAGATCTTCATGATTGCTTCTCTCAACACAATGCTACCAGAGTTTTTAAAATCCAGCGAGCCATTTGTAATCATCAACAACAAAATGACTCTGTGGCTACTTACTACACTATATTGAAAGGTTTATGGGATGAGTTAGACATCTATAACACTCACCAAAGCTTGCTCTTATGGTGCAATTACAGATCTCAATCACATTTGAGAACGTGATCGCCTTATTCAATTCCTAATGGGACTTAATGAATCATACATTCATTCGCGAAATCAGATCCTTATGATGTATCTTTTACCATCGGTATCTAAAGCCTACTCCTTGATTTTGCAAGAGTCGTGACAACACTCCATCCAAATGACTCCTCCAATAAATTATCAAGACCAATCAGCCTTGGCAGCCTCTACTCATGATGCCTCTTCCTTCTTTAGTTCGAACTAATGAAGTCAGTCAAGGGGAAGTAAGCCTTTTTATCACTGTGATTTTTGTGGACTAGATGGTCATTCAGAGTCTTGATGTCATATAAAGCTAGGCAATGCACATTATGATCTTAATTTTCGGCCCTCTAAATTGCATTCCAACTAAAGCCAACATGTGCAATAAAAGGGTGATTTTGCTAAAACCAATGCATCTTTTAGTCCTAAATCTCATAAACATCTTGTAGCTACAGTGGACTAAGGCACATCCAGTTCTAGTTTCAACAACAATGTGCCTTTCACTAAAGAACAAATACAGGAGATTCTTTCTTTGATATAACCATCATCTTCTTTTAACCCCCTGATCAATTTTGCAAGTACTATATCTTGCTTTTTCCTTCATAAAAATGATCCTTG
Source organism: Pinacopodium congolense (assembly GCA_028565735.1). Taxonomy (NCBI): domain Eukaryota; kingdom Viridiplantae; phylum Streptophyta; class Magnoliopsida; order Malpighiales; family Erythroxylaceae; genus Pinacopodium; species Pinacopodium congolense. The sequence goes on along the minus strand of JAOXYD010000001.1, from coordinate 9,387,903 downwards.
GATTATTGATTTATGTTACACAGATCACATCACACACAATTTGGACTCCTTAACAAATATCCGTGATCACCACAATTCTCCTCTTTGATTACCGAATGGAGACCATGCTCCAGTAACTCATTTGGGTTCCTGTAATTTTAGTCCTCACATGCATTTGGATAATGTCTTTTATGCTCCTTCCTTCAAATTTAATCTTTTATCGGTTAGCAAAATCACTAAAGCTCTTAATTGCTCAGTTCATTTCTTTTCTCATTTTTATGTATTTCAAGACCTGTTGAGGAAGAAAGTGATAGGTTTGGCTAAGGAGCATGATGGCCTTTATTATCTTGACACCAATTTCAATAATCTCACACCAGTCACCCTTGCCGTAAATACCTCTACCATGGATCTCTGGCATTGGCGTCTTGGACATCCTGGTCAACATATTCATGACAAATTTTCTAGCATAGATAGTAATATTTCCTTTTTCAATAAAAGTCCATGTGTTATTTGCCTTTTGGAAAAACAAACTTATTTACCTTTCATTAGTAGTTCTATATCAACAGTTCGATGTTTGGATCTTATTCATATTGATGTTTAGGGGCCATATACTACTCCTACTTTGAATGGTGCAAACTTTTTCTTAACCATTGTGGATGATTTTTCTCGTGGCATTTGGATTTTTCTATTACAATCTAAGTCTCAAGTTTTTACTCACATAAAAAAAAATTTCTCAATGGTGCAAATACAATTTCATACCACTATTCGTAGGGTTAGGAGTGATAATGGCACTGAATTTTTTAACAAAACTATAAATGCATTCTTTTCTTCTTTTAGAGTTATTCATGAACATAGTTGCATCCATACACCTCAACAAAATGGTGTGGTTGAGCACAAACACGGGCATTATTAAACATGGCTCATTTCAAAACTACCTCTTAAATTTTAAGGTGAATGCATTCCCACAGCTGCATACCTCATTAATGAAATGCCCACTAAACTACTAAATAACAAGACACATTTTGAATTACTATACCATAAGCCACCCACATTTCAACACCTTCGTGCATTTAGTTGCCTATGTTTTGGACATAATGTTCACATTAAACGTAAGTTTAATCAAAGAGCATCTCCTGGCATTTTTATTGGTTATCCTTTTAGTCAAAAGGGTTATAAACCCACTCCCTCTTCCTTTACCAATAGATAATGTCATCAATGTAGATCAGGATTCCCATATTTCCACTGCATTGCCTCATGATTCCAATCTGTTCACAACGAAGGTGTCGTCACCTGCTACCACTCCTCCACTAGACACTTCCCAACCGCTAGACACTCCACAACCCATTCCAAAAGCACCCGAGAATGATTTGTTAATTGCCATTCCATCCAAACCACCCAAATGAACCATTCAACCACATTCCAAGTATAAAGACTATTATTGCTCTCATGCTTAAATTATGTCCAATTCTTCGCCACTAGGTATGAAATATCCTTTTCAGAATTTTCTTTCTTATGATAACTTTACGTTATCTCATTGTTCATTTCTTAGCACTTTGTCTTCTGATAATGAACCTACCACCTTTACCCAAGCTGTTAAGTTTCCTGAGTGGATCGAGCTTTAGAGGAGACCAAAACTTGGTCCATTGTTCCACTCCCTCTTAATAAGAAAGCCATGAGTTGCAAATGGGTCTTCAAAATAAAAAAAAAGTTTGATGGCAACAGTGAACAACATAAGGCACGATTGGTTGCCAAAGGATTTACACAAGTTGAGGGAGTCAACTATCATGAAACATTTGCTCCTGTTGCCAAGTTGGTCACTGTTCGTGTTCTTTTAGCCATTGCAGTTGTCAAACATTGGCATTTACATCAGCTTGATGTTCAAAATGCTTTTCTTCATAGTAAACTAGATGAGGAGGTTTACATGTTTATACCACCTGGACATCTATGCAAGGGGGAGTCCTCCCTCATTTTCAAGCTTCATAAATCACTTTATGGGTTAAAGCAAGCTTCTCATAATTAGTTTGCCACATTTTTTAAGGCTCTTCTTGATTTTGGTTTCACTCAATCATATGCTGGCCATTCTTTATTTTCTCTTTGTCATGGCTCTTCTACTGTTTTTATTCTACGTTATGTAGATGACATGGTCATTGCTGGTGACAATTAAGATCTAATTAGCCAAGTCAAGAATTTCCTCTTTAGTCACTTCTGTGTCAAGGATTTAGGGTCTTTCAAATATTTTCTTGGTATTGAAATCGCTCGCTCTAAATGGGGTATTTATTTGAGCCAGTGCAAATATATCCTTGACCTACTTTCTGATACTGGACTTATAGGTGCTCACATAGTGGATACTCCAATGGCACTTAATCTTAAACTTACAGATTCTGATGGTCCTCTATTAGAGGATGCTTCTGCTTATCATCGGATGGTAGGAAGACTTGTTTATCTCAATATCACTGGGACAGATATTGCATTTCTGATCAATGTTCTCAATCAATTCCTGCATGCCCCTCAGAAGCCACATTTGGATGCAGGTCTTCATCTCCTTAGAAATTTGAAGAAAACCAACAAATTATCAATCAAAATGCAATCAATTTGACCCCTAATAATTCCCCCACACTTAAGCAATTGCCTTTCCTCAAGCAAATTAATTCATCATCAATTTCATATTAAGATATAAAAATAGGGAAATCAATTCAAAATTAATAATGCAATTATTGAAAATGCTTTCTTTATCCTTTAAAGATAATGATGCATGGAAATATTATAAAATTAATCAATCACATCAAATTAGAAATGCATTTAAGTTGTTTCATTCTTTTTCAAGACCTAAATCCCAAAAATAAATTCCATATGTAAAAGGCAAACATATTGAGTTTAATGCATCATCTTTTCGATACTTTCACATTCTTGAAATGATTTAAAGCATAAATTAATCAATCACATAATTAATTAAATTTGTAAGAAGTTCCGTTAAGAAGTGACTTCAGTCTTTTTACGCGAAGGTTAACATTTTTCTATGAACAACTCTCGGTTACTCAACTGTATCACAGTAACTCAACCGACTATTAGTCCACTCATAATTTCAAACCTTATATATATATATTTATTATTTTATTCTTTTTATTTTCTTTTTCTTCCTTTTTATTTCTTTTTGGTTTTTGCATATATATATAAGATTAGAAATCAGAGGAGTGGATTCTACTTACTTATTTAACTAATTAGGTAGTTAATATTATTTTTTATCTTTCTGAGGTTAATTTATGTTCTTTTTCATTTTCTTTGAATGATAAAAGTTTCTTAAAAGAAGTTACAAAATTATTCAAAAATTTGCATTTTATATGTGGAATATCATTATAATCATTAGGTATCAACCGTCTAAATTATGAAATGAGTTAAAGGCATTTAGTCATTAATAGTCAGAATTAATCGTATAACATTTCAAATTGTCAAAATAATTGAATGCAAATGAAAGCATAGACAATAAGAAGAATTAAAATAAAAAAAATTCACAATTTATAGACTATGATGAAATTGATGATAAATAATATTACTATTAAACGAAAAAAACTCAAGTGAATTTATTTAATGAATAAAAAACTCAAGTGACTAATAAATCAATATGATGTGATTCCTCCCTCACACTTAAATAAAACATTGTCCTCAATGTTTTATAAAATAATTCAAAAGCACAATGTAGGAGAGGAGGGAAAGAAATACACCCGTTTGAAATAGACTTGAAGATCCATTGCTGAAATGTTGTAGGAACTAAAACAACCAAAAGCAACAAACATAGATGATAACAAAAGAATGCTCTATGTACATAATTATGTAATCTAAATACAACCAAGGAGCCAAAGAACAAAAGGTAGTCATCAGATCTAAAAACAACCTACACTACGAAAAGGAAATCTATACTACGAAACTTGAAACTAAAATAAAACAAACAAACCATAATTCCTAAAACAACTTAACCAACTAAAAAGAAGGATCATCGGCATACCATGCACACTGATAATTCTTAAGGTTCCGAACTCGTGCAGTCAAATCATCAACCTGATGTTGAGGACCATTGAAACGACGAGATATCTCAAAAAATAAAGCTAAGTGAAACTTTAAAAGCTTAGATATCATGGGAGCCTCCATGTTAATCAGGTACTGGAGAGCAGGTAAGAATCATCATAAGCAGCTAGTGGTGTTGAGAATGAAGTACCAGTAGGTAAATGTGGGCGAGGTGGATGAGTGCTCGGAGTGGTCTCAAATGAAGCCTCACCCATGTCCTCAGGTACCTTGGGATGTGTAGCATCACAAGGTGGACCCATAAGTACCTCACCCTCTTGAATTTGGCACCACTAACCTCCTTGATAAGTAAACCACCACCGCTTAAGCAAGATTTTATTGATTATATTCTGACGAGTACGATCGTCAGATTCTATAAAATCAAAAGGAACTCCTGCTTCCCTAAATATCTTCATCAATAAAAAATAAAAGTAGAAATTCTTGCTGGGCCTCTTACTCTTTACCACATCCTGAATAGAAAAAATAAGGAAGCCAACTAAAGATAAACTTGAGATAGTATCTAATCCATGTAACATCTTATACAAAAGATATATGTCAACAAACCGCATCTCATTTAATCCACTGACTCGGGGTGCAACTTTATAACTAACAAAAGCAACTATAATTCGCTCTTGATCCCCTGAAGCAACAGTGATATAACTTCAGGCATTCCTATTCAATCCTAAAGCATCCCTAGGAGTAGTAATTAAAAAGGATGGATCTGTAGCAAGTGTGTCGCCATGGAGGGGATCCTTCATTTTTATAAAAATATCCCCCTCATCAGGTACTCTTAAAAAGCTAAAAATAAAGGCATAAATGATATGAATCGAAATACCTCTAACTGTCGAGCGTATCGTGATTGTATCGGCTTCACCCTTCTCCTCGATATTTGTAAAGAACTCGCAAACAAAAGCTGAGTAAAAGGGTCCTGCCAAAGTGAGTACTAACTCCCATCCTAAAGCCCGAAAGGCACAAGAGATGTTGAAATACGCCTCCAAGTTCGAATGGATCGGACTTTCAACAATGAACTCATTGCCATAGTGTTACCAATCAAAATTTTCCTAACTGGTGAATCAGATAATATAATACTCCAATCTATTCCTCTGGGGAGCCATTTGACTAGAAAAATGTTTAAATAACATACATAAAAGAGTCGAAAAATATTAGAAAAAATCAAAAAAAATTTCGGCTAAGGTCGTGGGAATATTTCTTTTTGACCGGAATATTCTTGATTTTTCGATGACAATAATATTGAATGAAATTAGTATCAATTGAAAGCTAATGAAATTTTGAAATTGGTATCAATTGAAAGCTAATCAAAGCTAATGATGCCAAAACCCAATCAAATGGAGGTCTATATCAAGAGAAAATTGAAAAAAAATGTACATTGATAGTGAATAGGGATCCAGGAAGTCAAAGAGTTTTTAGAGAAATCTGTTGGTTTTATAAGTGATTTGATACTAGAATCGTGTAGAGAACATAAAATGTGACAAATAGACAAAGAAAAACACACTATTGGGCTTAGAAATAAGAAAGATAGGAGGGTTTGAATATTTAATGGTGAAAAAGGAGTTTTCGGAGAAGAGGGAGGAGGAATACGGTGATGAACAGTGAAACTACTTCGTATTGATCTCTATTTCACTCTTTGCACCTTGTTCATCATAAAATGACACTGTTATAGGATGAATAGCCTGTTGTTGATGCTCTAGAAATAGGTCATTCAACGGTGCTCTCTCATCCTTCAATGGTGGTCTCTGAGACTGCCATTGATGGTCTATCTAACTCTAAAATAACCTAATGTTTTTCTTCAAATTCTCAACTAAAATCTCCTAAATTCAAGTCCCATCAACATGGATTGAATTATTCATCAAATATCATCAAAATGATGAAAAAAACAATCCAAATTAAAGAAAATCACACTAAACTAAGGATATTCTAAAGAAAACGCACATAACTTAATCTAAACACGCTTAAAAAGGCTTCAACACATTATTTGAAGATCCTAACACACAAAATAAAATAAAATCACACACAATTACCTATCTAACTTGGAGAATTCCTAGTTTAATGATGATTAAATAGTGAAAGAGTCTAAAAAAACTCCTTAACTAAATTAGGTATGTACAAATTCACTCTTTGCCTATTAACCTTAAAATATGAGTGACCATTAGTGACTTTAATTGCTTCAAATTGAAAAGCCTTGGTCACATCATAAAGGCCTGTCCATCTTAACCTTAAGTTGCTTGAAAACAACTTTAATTTTGAATTATACTCAAATACTTTATGACAAACCTTGAATTCTCTCTAAATGATATGCTTATCATGCCACCTCTTAACTCGTTCCTTATACAATTTAGAGTTATCATAATCTTCGAGACGAAACTCATCCAACTTATTCAATTACAACTGTGTTTCTTCTCTAGTCTTGTTTGAGTCAAAATTCATAAAATTAATGGCCCAATAGGCATAATGTTCCAATTCAACTGGCAAATGACAAGCCTTACCATACTCCAACTTGTAAGGAGACATTCCAATAGGTGTCTTATATGCAGTCTGATATGCCCACAGTGCATTATCCAACTGAAGTGATTAATCCTTTCTTAAAGAGCTAACAATATTTTCCAAAATTCATTTAATCTCACAATTGGATATTTCTACTTGACCACTAGTCTGAGGATGATAAGGTGTAGCTATCTTATCTGTAACACCATACTTGGATAAAAGGGACTAAAATTGCTTGGTCCAGAAGTTTGTTCTCCCATCACTTATAATTGCTCTAGGTGTCCCAAAATGAGTAAAAATATTCTTCTTAAGAAAGAAAACTACACCTTTTACATCATTCATTGGAAGAGCAACTACTTCAACCCATTTACTTACATAATCAATAGCCATTAAGATGTATTGGTTCAAGCATGAAGAAGGGAATGGTCCCATGAAATCAATACCCCAAACATAAAAAATTTCACACACCAAAATATTGTTCAAAGGCCTCTCATATATCCTTAAGATATTTTCGATCCTTTTACAATTGTCATAAAACTTAACAAAATGAAATACATCATTAATAGTGTAGGCCCATAGAAACCACACTCTAACACTTTTTGTGTAACTCTAGTAGGGCCAAATTTTCCTTTAGTCTCTTTTGAATGCTAATGACTTAGAATTAAAGGCATTTCTTCAGCAGGAACACATCTTCGAATTATTCCATTTGCACATATCTTGTAAAGAAAAGGGTCGTACCAAAGATATTTCTTAACTTCTGAAAAGAACTTCTTCTTTTGCTGGTATAAGAAGTTAGAAGGTATAACATTACTAGCCATGTAATTCACTATATGCACATACCAAAGTAAGGTAAGTATGGCTAGTAAGCGTTCTTCAGGAAACACCTCCTATGCATCTTGGTTTTCTCTTTTTTCCATGACGATCTCATCTAAACGAGATAAGTGATCTGCCACAAAATTTTCTTTACCTCTCTTATCTCTGATTTTGATATCAAACTCCTGTAATAGGAGAACCCATCTATTCAATTATGGTTTAGCATCTAGCTTATTCATCAAATACTTCAATGTAGAATGGTCCATATAGACTATTACCTTTGAAAGAATCAAATAGGGTCAAAATTTGTTAATTACAAACACTACAGCCAACATCTCTTTCTCAATAGTGGTGTAATTCTTTTGAGCATCATTTAATATGCGACTTGTATAATAGATTGGAAGGAAAATCTTTCCATGCCTTTGACCAAGTGGTGCACTAACTACAAACTCACTCACATCGCACATGAACTTAAAAGGAAAAGACCAATGAGGTGATACCAAAATGGGTGCCCTCGTGAGTTTTTCCTTTAACAATTGAAAAGAACGTATACAATTATCATTAAATTAAAGATTGGGTCCTTGGTCAAAATTTTAGTAAGAGGCTTTGCTATCTTAGAAAAATCCTTAATAAATCACCTATAGAATCCAGCATGTCCAAGAAAACTCCAAATTGTACGAACTAAATGAGGTGGTGGAAGTTGAGCAATTACTTTTACTTTAGCTAGATCTACTTCAATACTCTTACTTGAAATCTTATGACCTAAAACTATGCATTCTTGCACCATGAAATGTCATTTTTCCCAATTTAAAACCAAGTTAATTTCATCACATCTCCTTAATACTTTCTCCAGATTCTTCAAATATGCATCGAAGGATGTACCAAATACAGAAAAATAATCCATGAACATTTCAATGCAAGTTTCAATCATATATGCAAAAATTGCTATCATGAAGCGCTGAAAAGTAGTAGGGGCATTACACAAGCCAAAAGTCATGCATCACTATGCAAAAGTTCCATACAGACATGTAAATACTAGGTAACAAGAATTTGAAAATATCCACTGTATCCATCTAAACACAATGAAAACTATGGCCAACTAAGCTTTCGATAACTTAATCTATGAAACGTAAAGGAAAGTGATCCTTTCTTGTGGCATCATTCCATTTGCAATAATCAATACAAATATGCCAAACAGTGACTTTCCTTGTGGAAAATAATTTATCTTACTCATTCTTCATCACTTTAGTCCCTCCTTTCTTTGGTACTATTTGAACTTAACTAACTCATGTAAAGTCAGAAATAGGATAAATAATACCAGCATCAAGGAGCTTGAAAACTTCATTTTTTACTACTTTATATTTAGATTAAGCTTTCGCTGAGGTTGGACCAAAGGTTCACTTCGTTCTTCAATAAATATTTGATGAATACAAATAAAATGACTTAATCCTTTAATATCTGCTAGGATCCATCTTATAGAATTTTGATGCTCTCTAAGAACTCTAAAAAATCTCTCCTCCATTGTATCACTTAATGATGATGAAATGATAACAGGAAATTGAGATAGATGTCGTAAAAATCTGTACTTCATATTCGAGGGAAGAGGATTTAATTCCAGAGTTGGTAGTTCTTCAATAGAGGGTTTTTGAAGGGATTGAATTGGCCTATCTAAAGGCTCAAACCTTTTAGATTGAATCCAACTCAATGTCTCCTTTCCCCCTTCTATCTTTTGCACAACGTCTTTTACTTCACCTTCCTTAGCTTCTTCAGAACATGAATGGACTAAAGGCTTCTGCAATGGATTTAAACAAAGATATTCCAATAAATCACTTGGAGTAGCGTGAACATCAATGACATTGTATGAATCCATGGTGGAAGGATGTTTCATTACTTGAAAAAAATTAAACTTAATCTCTTCATCTTGAAGTCTAAGATTAAGCTTCCCTCCATGCACATTGATCAGTGCCTTTACAGTAGCTATAAATGGTCTTTCCAAGATAACAGGCACTGTACTTTCCTCCTCCATATTCAAAACGAAGAAATCAACAGGAAAAATGAATGTATCAACTTTCACCAAAACATTCTCAATAATTCCTCTTGGATAGGTAATTGATCTATCTATCAATTGTAATGAGACAATAGTGGATTTAGTTTCTTCTAATCTTAACTTCTTGAAAATGGATAAGGGCATAAGATTAATACTTTCTCTAAGATCCTTCAAAACCCTATCAATTTGTAAGCTGCAAATTATATAAGGAATGGTGAAACTACTAAAGTTTGTAAGCTTTGTGGGTAACTTCTTTAAAAGGATAGAAGAACACCCTTCATTAATCTTCACTGTTTCATATTCTTTCGATCTTCTTTTTTGTACAAGATTTCCTTAAAAAACTTAGTATATAAAGACAATTGAGCAATTACTTCAGCAAATGGAATATTGATATGAAGCTTCTTAAACATCTCCAAGAATTTTCCAAATTGCTTATCCAAGCGTGTATTCTTCAACCCTTGAGGGTATGGAATCCTAGGTTTGTATGGTTGCACATTCGGATCAGTAAACAACCTAGGTGGATTTTATGAACTCATACCCCTATCATCCTTTTCTTGCTTCTTTCTTCTTCTCTAACTCTCTCTCTCTTCTGTCATGATCTCTTGTGTTCTTTCTTTCTTTAGTCTCCACCATCACTTGCTTGCCTTTCTCTTTTACCTTCTTTCTTTCATTTTCAACCTCTTTTCCACTTCTTAAAGTAGTCACCTTGGCATGCTCTCTAGGACTGGTTTCAATTATACTATGAAGCTTACGGCGTAGCCTCACCTTTAAGAGTTGAGAAATCTGTCTAACTTGAGTCTCTAAATTCTTAATTAATGCCTCATATTTTGCATTCTAGACTCATTATATTGAATATACTTAAGAACTATTTCTTCAAAATTAGGTGGCTCTCTTTAAGATTAGTTGGTTCTAAAGCCAGGTGGAGGTGCTCTTTATTGAGGTGGATGTTGATATTTTTTATTATTACTCCATGAAAAGTTAGGATGATTCCTCCGATTAGGATTATAAGTTTTTGAAAAAGGGTTGCCTCTTTACATATTGAAATTACTAACAAATTGGGCTTGTTCTGGTTTTGGTATAAAAGAAATTCCTTCTTGACACTCTAATAATGTATAGGAGGTACTACCATAGCTATCACCATTAACTTTATGAGAACTACTACTAGCTCCCCTCATTAGAGTTTCTTGTTCAGTACTTCCATTTGAGCTACAAGAACTACTGTATCATTAATTGCGTGAATACCATGTGGCTTCCTTAGATGACACTCAAAGTTATACTAAAAACTATTTGTAGCTATATCCTCAATCAGATTGTAGGCTTCGATCGCAGTTTTTCACATTAGATTACCTCCTACGTAGTATCAATAGTTCTATGACTCAAAGGTATCAATCTAGTATAAAGGATATCGACTTGCTACCACGTTTTAAATTCATGACTTGGACACTTTGTAAGCATCTCTCTAAACTCTTCTTATGCCTCATATAGACTTTTATTTTCATATTGCATAAACAAACTGATCTCAGTCTTCATTTTTTCCATCTTGGTAGATGGAAAAAATTTATCAAGGAACAACTTGATTAATTCATCCTATGAGGTCATGAAACTAGATTGAAGTGATGACAACTGTTAAGGGTCAAATTGATAGAGTTTTAATGGTTAATTTGTTGAGTTATGACCCCTAATTCAGTGTTTAATTGTTAAATTTTTGTGTTATGATGTTTA
>JAOXYD010000001.1:9339039-9368890 GCA_028565735.1 Pinacopodium congolense | reverse complement strand
AAATTGAACACGTGTATCTTCTCTCTCTCTCTCTCTCTCTCTCTCTCCACGATTTTCCCCCATGTTTCTTCAAAACGAAGTAGGTATTGGACTCTTATATATATCCACCTGCTTCCCTTCATTTGTTTCAAAGCAGCTAAGTTGTATGTTCAAGTTGTTGAGCGATTAACAATTTATCTGAAGAGTAATAAGGTTGATTTTTTCTGTTGGTCAAATTTGAGCGAGTTTAGAACCATTCTTTTAGGTCCAGATTTTGTCTTCTGGAAGATTGAGGGGGCTAGCTAGTTCATTTTTGTCTGTGGATATGGATTATTCTTCGTGGGTCGATACTTCCTTGGATCTTAACTGTAAGCCATTTAGAGGGCACGAGATGGGAAATAACAGGTTTGGATCGGCCAAGACGGACGAAAGTTTGACGGAACGGCCGAGGAAGAACAACGTTTCTGTCAACGAACAGGTAAGATAAAGTTTTCGAGATCATTTTTTTTTTTTTTTTTGGTTTAGGCATAATATGGGTTAGCCTATCGTCTTCTGTTGTGTTCCTGGAAGACTGGATATGTGCAGAAGACAAAAAATCATTCGTCCATGCAATAACGAATAAACTGAATTTTTGCTCATTTCTTTCTGTGATAAACATAAAAATTGAAAAAATTCCAAGGATTTAAGTTATCATCCAGAAAATGAACGAAACTTTCCTATGATTCCCAAGTCGCAGTTGTTAAGATCCTTTATTTAGTGATGGATTCAATGAATGGCCCTTGCAAGTTTCCATCTTTGAACCTGTGAATATCCAATTTCAGGACTACTAGTTTGCTTATTTAGAGGAGAATTCAATTTCAATAAGTTGACAGAAAACAGTGAAAAAAAATTGTCTTTTTGTATTTGACCTGAATTATCTGTATTTGCACTTACAGACTGGTGCCTTAACGGAGGAATTGAACCGGGTTAACGCAGAGAACAAGAAGCTAACTGAGATGCTGACGGTGGTGTGCGAGAATTACAATGCTTTGAGAAGTCAGTTAATGGATTACGTGAGCAAGAACCAGGAAATCGAGGTTGTATATTCCAAGAAAAGGAAGTCTGAGAACAGCAATAACATTGATAACAATACTGATACGAATGGAAATTCTGAGAGCAGCTCAACAGATGAAGAATCTCCCAAGAGACCAAGAGAAGAAGTTGTCAAAGCAAAGATTTCAAGGGTTTATGTCAAGACAGAAACATCAGACACGAGCCTGGTAAGTTTCAAATTCATTAGTGTGTGCGTGCCATTTTCCTATTTGCGCCGCCTTCATTTATTGATAAGGGCTCAATACGATTACTTGCAGGTTGTGAAGGATGGCTATCAGTGGAGGAAATATGGCCAAAAGGTCACTAGAGACAACCCTTGCCCAAGAGCTTACTTCAAGTGCTCTTTTGCTCCAAGCTGCCCTGTCAAAAAGAAGGTGAGCAAACATGGTGTCTTTCTTCTGCTTCATGAAGTTCAGTTTCCCAGTGTGTAAGAAATTTGGGACATATAACATGAGCCTTCCTGGAATGTGTTCTCTACGTCCTTCATTAGGAAATGCACTAGAAACTAGTGGAAACAAAAAAATTCTGCTGATGGGGCACCTGCTTTTATCTTAGTTCGCAGTATCACATACTCTGTTGTTGCTCAACATGCAACGAGGAAACCAATGAATTGTGTTTTTCTGTGATCCTGGAGTCCTTTTATAAGATACCTGATCAAATTATTTTCTCTCTTTAGGTACAAAGAAGTATCGAAGATCAATCCATCTTGGTTGCAACCTATGAAGGAGAGCACAACCATCCACATGCCACCACACAAATGGAGGCAACATCAGGTCCAAATCGTACTCTGACTCTTGGCTCAGTACCATGTTCTACTTCGCTTGCCTCATCTGGACCATCCATCACTCTTGACCTGACAAAATCCAAGTCCAGCCATGATGTCAAAAATTCAGTACCAAGAATGGATGCACCAGAAGCTCGAGAATTTTTAGTGGAACAAATGGCCTCTTCCTTAACGAAAGATCCCAGATTTACAGCAGCACTTGCAGCAGCCATCTCAGGAAAAGTGTTCCAGAATAATCAAACCGAAAAGCGGTGAACTTTATAGGGAATTCTGAGTTCTACATAAGTATGTCAGTTTCATGAGAGCATTTAGGAATTTGGGAAGTATATGTAAATACAACATTCAAAAGAATGGAGAAATGTATCTGTTTAGACTTGCTTTTGATCATTTGCTATCCAAATTACGATCCTAATTTCACAGGATGTTATTAAGTTGTGGCCAGTGCCTTACCAATATTCTTTATCCATCTCAATTTAGAACTGATATAAGTAAATGTTCGTGAATTGGTATAACATGAAAAGGAAGCATATTTAATTCAATCACAAGTAAAAAGGAAAAGAGCAGATCTTAAAATGGACGAGAGAACTTGTAATGGATGCATGCTAAGAAGAAAAAGTCACTGATAAACAGGATACCAGTATGGAATGCATGGACCAAAAGAGTCCTCTTCATGGTTCACAAATTCTCCAATTCGGCGTCCTAAATTGACTTCTAAAGTTTTGGTTAGCACATGAGTACTGCTCAAGTACATAAGTAGGACCATCATTGTTATCTGCTCTTTTGGACTATGTTTGACAAAGTCTGCTGTCTTACCATCCAGAGCCATTGGCCTAGTGTCTAAAATGGATTTTATGCAGAAAGCAACTTGTATAAAAGATAATTTTAGATTCTTTTCATACTCCTGCAGGGAAGTTGGAGATGAGTGCAGACTTGAAGTTTGATATATCTAGTCCAATATAAGGGCTTTTTCCTCATGGTCCCCAGGATTTTACCGTAAAGGTTAGTTATTACGTTCAACTGGTTTTTTACATACCTTGTATCCTCCTAGGACAAGTACCAGTTATTAGGGACTTTACATTTCATAGGTATTCTCTTTAGTTTCTACAAGGATCTTTACTAGTTCAAGGCTTTCAGGTATTCAACCCTTGAAAAGTAGGCTATAAGGTGTTCATACCTACTTGCCTGTTGAAAGGTTATATAATTACTGTGCTGATGCCCAAATTTCATGACCACCATTTTGTCCGCCAACAGTCCAAGAAATTGTTAATTAATGTTGATCAGTTTCTAAAGAAGAGAAAAACGGTCAAATAAATGCATATGTAGACTATCATTTTAAAGATTATTCAAACACATAAATTCAGTTAAATATGAAAATAATATTTGTAATTTTTCAAGCAATCCCATAAAAGATACTATCAACATGTAGAAAGTTGACTATCTGTTGATCAAGGTTTTCTTATTCTTAGTAGCAATAGATGTTTATCTCCCATGAAAGATACGACTTACTGTGCCCCAGAGCCACAGCTGATAGAACAGTATGAAATTGAAGGAGTAAAATGTTTTAGTTCATTTCACCACTTAAGAGGTATAGAATTTGTTCATGGATTCAACCACTGAAAGGAAGAAAAAAGAGAATTTCTTTTTATGGGTGAGCAAGTCGGTTAAGGTGCCGACTATTCAGGAAGGGATTTCAAAGTAGCCTTTATGTCAAAAAAGCATTAGCAGGGCCTTGGATCTATGATGGAGTCACTGAAGCTAAATATCTAAAACGTGGACCGACAGGTTGATTTTCTGACATGTGAAAGTGTACGTAGAGCCATGATGTCTGACCTGAATAGAAAGACTCCTGGGTATGAATCAAATTGAAGAACAACTTCTTCAGCAGGATCATTAGCAGAGAGTCCTCCAGTTCTTGTTTTACTCTGACGAAACGGATTGTTTCATGTAGATACAGTTTGATAAATTTTCTCTTCAGAACAACAAGGTAGTAATATGGCATATCGGATTTCACGTATATCCATCTTAACTCTTTTCATTTTGGCTTTAGTAAAGAGGCATGCGTGCTTATTTGAATGAAAAAGGTACCCATCTAGCTACCAACGTCTCTTGATGATCCCCAAGTAATTGCAGCGTCAGGCTCTTTGTCTTCTGTAAATTTGCTATGATCATCCTCATTTTTCCTCTCTTCTGATCCTCTTGTGCATTCTTGCAATCTGAAGCAACTGATGATATGGTCTTTTGTTATGCCGGCGCTTGCATATATATATACATATATATATGACAATTGCGCCTGCCCCCAAAGCCTACTTCCATCAAGATCTTTGCTAATGAACTCAGCTTTTTCAGTCTTGACTAGCACTTGGCCCAAGGATCGGAACTGATTGTGAAGTATCAAGATTATGGCAAAGACAACTTTCATCAAGAGTTCCTACCTTGTAACATTCTTTACCAATTAAGATGTGACTGCAAAACGTCTGAACATCAGATTTGCCATACGAACACTAAGATCATAGAATAATAAGAGATAAAACTCCTATACCTAATAAATTTGACGTGTTGAAGGCTCAGAACAAAAACTATAAGAAGAAAATATTGGAATTTCTTAAATATCTTCTCCTTAATTGTTAGATTCACTACATACTTACATATATTTTCTTTTTCTTTTTATATTTGTTACAATATATAATTTTATTCTGTATGATCTTCTTTGTTCTATGTAATAGTCATAACATATAAATATGTTGATTATCAATAAAAAATATATTGATGTTTTTTTAACTTAAAAATTTCACATGATATCGTAATCATAATACTAATAAAACCCTACACCATTTTACCTTGTTGATAACAATGTCAATAATACTAAAAAATACAACATCAAGGCGAGGAATCATTAAAACTATGAAGAAGGATTCCCCTGCATCTTATACCCTTCAAATCATCCAGGATTGGTGCTTGTCACCGTGCCATTCACAAGGAAGAATTTTGTAGCAAAGAAAAGTGTTCTGGAGACAACATTATATGCCAAGAGCAAGGGTGGCTTAATTGATGGCATTCTAGTAATGCTAGATTTAAAGTCATTGAATTATATATGATGGAAACAGAATGATGCAATAGTTAAAGTATGGTTGAAAAAACTTTTAGCCAAAGATATACAAAAGAGTGCATTTTATCCAGAGATAGCCTAAGAAATTAATATAGAGATTTTTAAAATTATGGACAAAGTAACACACTTCATCTTTACAAAATAAAGAAAGAGTTTTCTAACACATTTAAAAAAGATGGATAGCATGTAACTTAATACTATACCAAGTTCCAATCTTATGGTAAGGATCGTAAGTTTGATCCATTAGCCAACTGCAAATGTGAATAAGAAAAGGAGTATTTATTACAAAGGGAAAGGGAAAAAGCCCTTTAATTCCACCTTAGGTTAAATAGCAATTTTTATCGTCTGAGATCTAATGTACTATTTATGGAGTCAACAACCTTACTAAGCAAAATATTCTCTTTAACTTTACAAGAGGAACAATCCTCCATATGAAGGAATGAGCAGTCATCAATTGGCTGGGAAGGAGTGCCCTTTGTGCCAAAGGTTGACTATAAAAGGAATGAAAGAGCTTATACAAATAGGAGTCAAGCTTCAAGAAGTAAAACTAACAAAATTTGTGAACATTGCAACAAAATTGTGCATTTCCAAGAAGAATGATTTGATATCATTAAATATCAAGCAAACTAGGAGGAATAATCAACAAAATAAAGGCAAAAATAACCAAGTAGATAAGAATAATTTTAAATAAAGACAAGGTCACTTAGTAACAACTGATTATGGTTCATGTGAGAAGTAATGGCATGAACCAAAACATGGTAATATCGAGACTAGTAGAATATAAAAATTTCAGTCATAATAGACTTTTAGATTGACAGCGGATCAATATACCGATTCATGTAAATTTTTAGACCAACAAATGACAATATACATCAATTCATAGTAATGAGGCCCTACCTATTTTTTTTTAGGTAAATCTACTTCATTGAACAATTTATAGATAGTGGATAGTGGTGCCTTTAACCTTGTGGTTGGAGACAAAAATATACTTAATAATATCAATTGTGCATCTTCATACCCATAGGTTAAAATATTTAATGGTTCATCCTCTCTATATCTCATGTCTGTACTACATGTTTAACACCAAATATCAACCTAAATAATATTATTTGTATCTTTGGTTTCAAATGTAGTCTTTATTTCCAAAGTCACAAAAGACATGAGTTGTCCAGTAAAATTTTCCTAAATTTTTACATTTTTCAAGGCTTATGTACAAAGAAGTTGATTAGAGTGGATATAATTTGGGATAACATTTACCAATTAAAAGGAGACGATGGCATAGTAAATCACAGTGTCATTGAATCATATCCCAACTTATGGCACATGTGTTTAAGTCATCATTCCCTTGATAGACTGAAATTGATACCAACTATATGAAGTGGATAAACTTTGGGATGGCATGTAGCAATTAGAAGGATGCTATAGTATAATAAATCACAATGTCATTTAATTAGATCCTAACTTATGGCACATAAACTTGAGTTATACTTCCCTTGATAGACTAAAATTGATACTAACTATTTCTTTACCGAAGATCTTTGAACATGTATGTTATTACCCCTATATGACACCCAACAAGAGGGGGTTAAATTATGTCTAAAATATGTACATAATGAATACTATCATATACATCTGAGTCTAATATATCATTGTCCTTACTAACATTGAACCATGTTTAAAAGGTAGTAAAAATTTTGTATTAGTAAGTGGATATAAACTTATTTGATTAGCGTACATCTTTATTCAAGTCTCATGATGTAGGTCTCACTCCTGATGTACCTAGAAAATAAGAAAGGAAATATTCTCAATCAATGTCATATATAAGTTATTAGGCTCACTTAACAATAAATGGCTTATCATGTTTATTAGGATAGTATAATTATGCAACTCGGTTATTGATCGTATATTTACAAAAAATTTTGTTATTTTAATTTAAAAAATTGCTATGAATTTTATTATAATTTTAAAATAAAAATAATCAACATAATATATAGAATTTTTCAAATTTAGTTTTTGAAAAAAATCATTGAAAAGTCGTTGAAATAGTATTTAAACAACCAGATTATTCCTCTAGTCATCGAAAAACTTTTCAATTTCAAAACTCAATAATTTTTATACCAATTACTTGATAAGAAGAGAAACTTTCATTACTATAATTCATTCAAATTCTCATTGGATTTGAATGGATTGAAAAATAATAATTTTAGAGCCTTAAAAACTTATTTCATTGCTTGATAGGGATCTAGGTGGTGACTGGTAGCCGAACCTTGAGACTTTTGCTTATGATGTCAAAGTGAATCCAATGGTGGTGGTGGTTGCTAGCAACAATCATTGAAGGCAATGGAATGAATGTTGGCAACTTTTTATTGTTTTTCTTTGTTGAATTTTGTGATATTTCTAGCAATTTAATGAGACAAAATTGATATATTTGTGATGAGTTTGATGAGAGGAGTTGATTAGTAAAGGTATTTGGTCAGTTAAAGCCACCAATGGTAAAGAATGGAGGAAGATAATGGTTTCGCGAATAATAACCTTTAGGGGGTGAAAATAAAAAATATGAAAGATGTTAAGGAAAACTGTTTACATAGAGAATGGGAATATTGCATAAAATCTTGGGAATAATAATATTATTGAAAGGGAAAACAGAACTATTATAGAGATGACATGTTGCTTATTACATAAGAAGTATTTGTCTAAATTTTTTTTAATGATTGTAAATATTGCAATTTTTCTATTGAATAGGTAGCTTACTAAAGTTCTTAATAATATGACTCCTTATAGGGCATGTTTTGTTGATAAACCTTCTTAGCTCAATTTAAAGATTTTTGTTAGTCTTCGATTCTTTTACATTTTACATATTAAGAGGGACAAATTAGATAAAAAATTAGAGATGTGAATCTTTAAGCTATAGCAACAACTTAAAAGCCTATAGAATTGTTTGGCCTTGGTCTGAAACTATAGAAGCTCTTATCCAAACTAAAGTGAATTTCTGAAAGGATGATGGAGTTGCCAAAGTGGATGAAATTCACTATGAAAGTTTGATTAGACATCTTATATACCTCACTGTATCAAAGCCTAACATGTTATAGGCTATGTGGTTTTTATCAAGGTTCATGCATTGTGCAAGTGAAGAATGTATGCAGGCTACTAGACAAGTTGTGATATACATTACATGAATTGTTGATTATAGTATTAAGTATACAAAGAGTAATAAATTTTAAATAATTAGGTTTTCTGATAGTGATTGGACATAATCTATTCATGATATAAAGAGTACAACTAGTGTCTATTTCAATTTTGGATCTAGTATGATCAATTGATGTACAAAGAAACATGATATCATAGTTCAAATTATTGTAGAGGCTGAATTTGTTGCTATAACAATAATTGCAAATCATCCAGTTTGATTAAAGAAAGTTGTGTAAGATTTTAATTTAGTACAACAAGAGCTATTAAAGATTTTATAGATAATCAAGTAGATATATCAATATCCTATAATTGAGTATTCCATGGCAATAAAAAATATTTCAATATCAATTTCTACTTTCTAAGAGAAATAAAAAAAGAGTAGATTTCACTAGTATACTACAAAACAAATGAGCAAGTTGCAAATGTTTCGACTAAAACTTTTGTCTAAAACTTACAAGTTGAAAGTTTACAACTTTGAAAGTTAGGAGTATTTGAATTATGCCTTTGAAGTTGCTGAGTGTTGCAACAATGTTAAACACTTAAGGAAATCTTTGGTATTGTTGTTGGTTGTAATTTTTTATTTTTGTTTTTGTATTTTATATTAATTTTGTGTAGTTTTTGTACTGTTTTTTTTCAATTTTTGTGCTGTATTGTATATTGTTTTTTTTCAATTTATGTATTTTTTTAATTTCTGTGTCTAGAAAAATAGAAAACAAAAAATATAAAGAAAAATGATACAAAACAATCCATAAGTTTACAAGCTAAACACGAGGTAATATGTCAGATTGAGCATACAATCGTTTAAACTTGTTAAAGAATAGTATTACGCTTTAGAATTAGTAGGAGTAGTAACATTTTTTTAGTTTTTTGAATTAGTTACTATTTTTTTAGACCATGTTCTCCATTTATTTCATCTTTCACTTGTTTTGTTAATGTACTTAATTCGATCAATAAAATCTGTAGACATTGTCAATCTTTTACATATCTTATACTTATTTGTTTCAAAATATATTAAGTTCCTTGCATGTCAAAGAGAAAGTTTGTTCAGGGAGCACCACTGCACTTTTTATCTCATTAAATAAGTGGTGAGAAGATTATAATAACGATCCTGTGAATTACATACTGATCATCATGGATCAGGATTCTCCATTCTTCATCGTGCAGAGTGGTATAGATCTGGTATTTAGAAACAACACATATAGAAATTTAGAAAGTTCAACTTGGAACCACCACTTGTTGTTTGCAATAAAGAACTCATATAAGCTAGAATGTAAGGTACATTAAAGGAAGAAACAAGCAACCTTAGATATGTTCAAGTCCTAAATGACAAAAAGATTAGTCCTTTATTTCCCTATTTCCTTTTCCTTATAAACTTGAATAGCAGTGATGTTGGCTTGAACTGCTGGGGACAATAGAACGAACAGATAAGCCATGTCCTTTTGGAGCAATAAACATAAGGATGACATTTCTGACCACCAATTGATCATACATGAATTTTTGTGAAAGTGATTTCGAGATCTTCGGTCTTCTTTGTTGTTCTTTACAGCAATTAGCAAAATCAATATCCTAGACTATCGGTTTATTAGAACATCAAAGGAAACAAGATTGAAAGTTTTTAAACTGTAAAATACATAATTTTATTGAGCATCAAACCATCTTCTTATACAGCATAGGAGAAACAAAAATCTAGAAAAATCAGTAGAAAATCTACTTCAGATTATGTCAAATAAAATCCTAAAACTAGAATCATGACAAATACTTTGACTAAATCTTTTTAGAATGAAAAACTAATTTTCGCAATCAGTTAATAGCTCTACAAATCATGCTATTCAACACTCTTCCTTGGTTTGAAGGTACAAACTCCTCCTTCATTGCAACTATCCATTTTTGACTAATTACAGCTTCTTTATATCCTGCAGGCTCTATTACAGCAACATTACATCTCTGATAAATTTTAGAGAATAATCTGGTTCTTGTAATAGGTTCTTCATTAACACCATCATTCTCTTCTTACAATTCAAGTTTCTCTCCATTTTCCTAACTCCAACTATTTGATTAAAGGAATTTAACATCCCTACTAATGATTATTTGTTAATTTATGGTGAATAGATCCTATAGTTCTTTGAAGATGTGCAATAGCCTACAAAAATCCCAAGCTCTACTTTCTTGTCTAACTTGTTTCTTTTAACCTGTGAAATATAAGAAAAGCACAAGCAACCAAAAGTCTTTAAATTAAGCAATTTTGGCTTATAGCCATACCATGTTTCAAATGGAGTCTTTTCTGCAAAGCTTTCGTTGGTAATCTGTTAAGTAGAAAAATTTCTGTATTCACAACCTTGGCCCAAAATTTCCTTGGCAACCCTTTATCATGCAACAGACATCTTGTCATTCCATGAGTGTTCTATTTTTCCTTTCCACCACTCTGTTTTGTTGAAGAGTGTAAGGGGTTGTCAGTTGGTGTTCTGTGCCTGCATCTTCACAAAATTCATTGAATTTTTCAGAGGTATATTCAGTTTTATTGTCAGACCTGATCACCTATAGCTTGCAATTGCTTTGATTTTCTGCCCAAGCTTTATACTTCCAGAAGATGTCAACAACCTTATATTTGAATTTCATGAAGTAAATCCAACACATTCTAGTGTAATCATCAATAAAGAGAATATAAAACTTACTCCCATTTAATGATTATGTTTTATGAGGTCCTCCAACATCTGTATGTATTAGCTGTAGCTTTTGTGTGGTCCTCCAAACCTTATTTTATGAAAAAGGTAGCCTAGTTTGCTTCTCATATTGACAGGCAACATATGTTGGAATATCTTCTTCCAATTCGGATAATCATTGCACCAAATTATTCTTTTTCATAAAGAACATGGTAGCATGATGAAAATGCTCCAATCTTTTATGCCAAAGCATTGCATTGCTTTCTACCTTATGTATTACAACATGCTCTTCTCCTAACAAGTTTAAGATGAAGCTTTTGTCTTTCATTCGGACTTTAAACATCTCTTTTCCTTCTGGATCTTTAATTATACACTTTTTGTCTTTAAACAGAAGCTTATATCCATTCTCCAACAACTAACCAATATTTAAAAGGTTTTGATCAATTTCAAAAACATATAATACATCAGAGATAAGTTTCAAACCTAAAAGACCTTCAAGTATAATTGTTCCTTTACCATTTGTTGTAATATATGCTACATTCCTAATTCTAACTTTCGTTGTGGAGGTTATATCAAGCTCCCTAAAGAGCTCACAGTCATAGGTCATGTGGTGTATACAACCACTATTTATCAGCCAATTTTCTGCAAAGCATGATGATGTAAATAATTGTTTCTCATGTGGTTGATTAACTGTAATGTTAACTTCATTTTTTTGTTGTTGATTCTTACATATGTTCTTAACGTGTCCAAGTTGTCCACATTTATCACATTTTACATCAGGCCTCCACCCACACCTTTTTTGTGGTGATTGGTCTTTTTACAATGAGGACATGGAGGGTAGGTTTAGGTATTTTTATTCTTGCTATTACTTGAACTTATTTTAGATTGCTTCTTATTATTTTGTAACATAGCTGGCAAAGCTCTTTCCACTGATCCTTTTTATCTCACGAGCCTTCTTTATTCCTATGCCCGTAGAGCATTTAAAAGCTCTGCCAAGGTGATACTTGACAAGTCTTTAGCATTTTTTAATGATGAAATTGTTGTCTCAAACCTTTTAAGAATTGTAACTAGAATTTTTTGAACTATTCAAAAATTCAGTACCAAGAAGTCTTACCTATTAGCTATACTGATAAGTTTGCCAGAGTAATCCTTTATAGTTTCTGATTCCTTCATCCTTTGCATCTTGAATTCTCTAATCAAATTCAGAACTTGAATGCCTCTAACCTTTTCATTGCCTTCATATTCATTCTTCAGAAAATTCCTCATTTCATGGATTTCTTTCAATGTCATGATTCTGGTGAAAATTGTTGATGAGGTAGCTGCAAACAAAAAACTTTCAACTTTGGATTTCCTTTGTCTTGTCTCCTTATGAAGCTTGATCCGAGCCACAGTTGGATTGTTTGGAAGAGGAGGGATTTTATACTCATCTTTAACAGCTTCCCACAAATCATATCCATCAATGACTGCCCATACTTGATAATATGTTCCATTAAATATAAGAGATGCAAGCTGATTAAAAGAAACTTCTGAATTCATAACAATTTATTTGAAGGCTTTAGTTTGAGGTAAGTGTGTGTGTTTATGATGGTGTTTAAGCTCTCTCAACCTCACAGATCCCTTAAGATAAATACTTTGATACCACTTTGTTAGTTTATTAGAACGTCAAAGGCAATAAGACTGAAAGTTTTTAGACTGTAAGAAACATAATTTTATTGAGCATCAAACTATCCTTTGATTTAGCATAGAAGAAAAAAAAAAGAAAGTCTGTATAAAATTTATTGCAAATTATGTTAAATAAAATCTTAAAATTAGAATCATAATAAATATTTTGACTAAATCATTTCAAAATAAAAAATTAATTTCTACAATTATTTAACAGCTCCACAAATTATGCCATTGATCGTAGACATTTTGTTACGGAATAACATAAAACGTGGTGTTGATCATTTGTTGAACCTGACATGGACGTCATATGCTTTAGTTTACAGAGTATGTTCGGGTATCAACAAGATAAAGAAGCTCGCTAAGTTGTTTGGAGTTAGGGTTGTTTCCCTTTCACCTAAGATAGCTCGTTAATGTGGCTTTTTTTTTTTTTTTTCCCCACGTGTTCGGCTATAAGGCTAACCTCTTAAAATTTTGTTGCCTCCCACTACTTTCCTTTTAGTAAACACTTTTTTATTTTCAAGGTTGAACTATGTTAGCGTTGGTATGGTAGCTCCATTGTTGAAGTTTACGGGATTGTGCAAGTAAAATCTAGGCGCCAGGTTACTGATCCGATGAAGAGCATGATAAATGTTGTTGTTGCATATTTGTTAAGTGTCAATCCAGATTTTGATGACGACCGTAACAATACCAGGATGGATCGATATTTTGTGTATTCTGGAAGTATTACTTCTCTGTCAAAATGTTGATTTTTAGTTGGCATTATTAGCATTGTTATAAAAGGGCTATTGTGTGAATGTTGTACTATACCCTGCTTCTAAATTAATTTGAACTAATTTGACTTTTCCAGTGAACGGCTCATCAATAATTTACCAATTCTAAAAATGCTAGAACTGATTGTGAGTGCACCTAATCAGCCAAACTTCATAATAAGAATGGTCCATCAATTAATCTATAAAGCACAAAATAACCCCTGAAATAAAATGCATCAGAGGTCAGTAACTTGAGCAAGACTGTTAGATATCAAAATAAGTTGCTATTTAATCCAGAAATGGTCTAGCCTTCTTTTAAACGGCTAGTTAAAAAGAAAATCTCTCTGGCAATATCAGGGGTTTGTAGGATGAAGTTTCTCTCATGCACAAAGCAAATCAATCTTGATCAGCTGAATCCTTCTCTGTATTATCTGCAACCCACACTGAAAATTGCTCTAGAGCTTCTTCCATCCATTTGTGGCGGCAATTCTCAACTGCTTCAGGTATAGTTAACCAACTTCTTGTTCGTGTGCTCTGCTCTGGCCACGAATCAAGCTCCTCCTTAACCAACAAGGAAAACATCGCAGCTTTACATAAACCTTCTGGGCAACACTCATCTTGATGTGATTTACTCTTGAAGTGAAAGTCCCCTATAAAATCCTGAAGCCAGGAATTGAAGAGTTTAATTAGGTTTAATGAGGAACTGAGGTAATAGTATAGAACTGTTGCCAGGACTCAGGTTAACAAGTCTCAAGGTACAAACTACAAGTTTAACAAGCCAAATCATGCTGTCCTAGGAAAAGGATCTAGAAGTTGGCCAAGGATAAGCAGATATCTTATTCACGACCCAATAGATGTGTGTGTGTGTGTGTGTGTGTATCACATTCATAAGTTATAGTTGAATAATTAGATTTCACCAAGTCGTTTAATATTAAGGTCCAATCATTCACAAAGCGGAAAACTCTCACCCCACCTCCACCACCTTTTGCTCTTCACTCTCGCGTTCCATCCACTTGATTCCTCTTTCATTTTTGAAAAGAAATTTCTGGCCCAAAACTTTGATTTTACTCTTCTGTTTGGTGGTTTTCCTTCATCAAAGATTTTCCTTCTCTCCCTTTCCCCTTCTTTAAGTCCATTAAGAAAGAAACCCACATCCAAAATTTTACCAAAGGTCTGACGCAGATGTAACATCCTTACCAATTATATGCTTTGGTATTAAATCTTTGGGGACATTGAAAAGTTAGAGCAGCAAAGCATATAAAATATATTCAGAAAGGTGCCATTAATGTACATAACCTGATTATTAAGAAGTGATACCAAAAAATATACCATTTTTTCGCCTCGAACTCCAGCTTCTTCCACAGCTTCTCTTGCTGCAGCTTCTTCAACGGTTTCATCATTTTCCCACCCTCCCTTGAAGAAAATAAGAAGAACAAACTAAAATGAGTAGAAATGAAAGATCTAGCGTATGTAGGCATGGAAAATAGCATGATTGTCCGATGGACAAGTTAGTTTCATGAAAGGATTATTTGTCCAATTTTATATCCTTCATAGCAGAATGGCCCGCAAACCCTCAGTCATCTAGGCAGGTAACACAAGACTGAAGAGAAAAAGAAGCATCCCAAAATGTAATTGGTCTTATACATGGATCTTATACATATGCCAGAATAATCCCAAAACTCCAATAAGGAAAATGATTTCAAATCATATTTCTACTCCAGCAGGAGGAAAAAAATGTGCCATTGATTGAATAATGAACAAGTAAACACATAAAGAAGGTAAATGGGCAAAAGTGCTAGAAAGTATATTACACTTCATACCTTTGGAAACAGTAGACCTGGTCCACTTGGCGAGTTAATCATAAGAACCTCAACAACCTTCTCACATCCACTATCGCTATTATTATCACAAGCTCTATATCGGAATGGAATGCACCTAACAATGGTATCTACTATGTTAGCAACATAAAAATTGAGCCAAGGGCTTAACATCATCTAACCAAACAACTAATTGCAAAGGGCACTTGATTAGCAATCACACAAAGAAACTGAAAGAGGCACTTGACTATAGTCAAATAAAAGAAACATATTAGCAATCTACTTTGGGGCAAATCATTTGTCGGTATAAGGCTGCAATAGAATAAAATGCTGATTCAACATAAGGCAATTCTCTTTCAGATAGCACTCTGTACCCCATATTGTGAAAGTACGCCAAAATCTTTGTGAATACAACAAAGATAAGAGAGAGGTTTTCAATATAATTAACAACAAATAGTGATCACTGCCATGAAAAGGTTAAAATATGATTAGAACCGTTTATCTTCAGTTCACACTTTACCTAGCAACACAATACCGCATAGGATTTATTTGGAAACCCGTCTAACCAGATAAACAATCACCAGACACCAATAAGGTCATACATATGTAATTATGATCAGCAACCCATCAAACGCATTGAAGAAAGATCAAGAAGAGAGAAAGAACGCTTTAAGCATTAGTTCATTCCAGAGAATTCTACTTTTCTGTCCCAATACAACACTTCCACCCAAATTAAAAAAAAAAAGGAACAAAAAGAACGAAGGAAAAGTCAATCTCGATACACTCAACGAGCGCACTAACAACGAACATGACAAACACGATCGACAAACTATAATCCAATTAAAACAAAGAGCTAAAATTGACGTAAGTGATAATGACACATTGCAGTGCACAATCCTATTAGAAATCATCTTTAAAGCTTCATTCAAATGAAAAAACATCAAAAGGGTAATTTGCAAAATAAACAAAAGACAAAAAGAATACCCGGCAACAAGGCGACACCCGGCCTCGTACCGCTGTTGATGTCGACCTGTACGGGCCACCAATTCAGACATACCAAGACAACTTTCTCCTCTGTATCTATTCTATCTCAATCTACGTATCTATTCTATCAATATAATCTAAAAAGAATTGTACTTTCTTTAATATTCACAATATAAACAAACTAGGTCATGATACAAAGCAGTGTTGGCGAAGCCCGTTCGGTCGTTGAATCCAAATCTGCGAAAAGCTCATGCATGCACCGCTTGAAATGTTCGGCATTGCAATTACTGAACCTCGAAGAGAGTCGCGATTGTTGTTGTTGTAATATTGATTCAATTCGTTTGAGCTTTGTTTATGCTTGTCTTGGAATAAAGAGAGCAACAGATTTAAGAGAAAGAGAGGGGGAGAGGGAGAGAGAGCGATGAGAAAGTGGTTAAAAATGGTGAAGCGAAACGGATCGAACTCACGTGTAGGCGGAACTTTTTCTTTTAGAGCGCAAGCTTGAGTAATATATTATTTGTATAACGAATTCAAAGAAAATAGTTTTTGATATACCAAATTAATGAATACTATAATATGATATTTAGGCCGTCATTTTGGGCCTCGTCAATGCTATAATTATCGCCCACATCTTCCATATCAAATCATTACTAAGATCTGGTGATGGACCAATTTCAATCTCCGTAGTTGGTAGCCTATTTCTGTAACTATCTCACGGTTCCTGGACAGCAACAAACTTGGCATTATATTGTCACAGAAATGGAGGACATGGAGACCCTTAGGAGTGGAGAGCAAAAGCTCTTGGACTGAGATTCTATATTTTGATTATATAAGTTGGTATGGCTTTTTAAAACACAGTGCCTTTGCTAACTTCTAGGAGAATTGGAGATGCTGCGGCTAGAGATACGAGGGCAAGACCGGCTGCAATAGCAGCATAGTTTTCAGCTCCAGAGGAAGATGAGGCCGCTCTTTCTGAGGCGATTGCGCTTTCATCTAAGCTGTCAATATTGGAAGCTATAGTTGATTCATATGAGGTGGGCAGGCAAAGTGAATATTCAACTAATTACACGAATTCTTAACAGAATTTGCATCTTGAATGATAGGAAATCTGAGAAAATAATTTCAAAGCTTAGGTGAATATAGGTGATTGCAAATTGTACAGTTTTTAGATGATGGTTCTCTTTTGAGAATAATTCATTGGAGACTTTCGGCTCATGGATTAACAAAGTAGACATAAATATTTTGAAAAAAAGTACTGCTTTTGGAAGAGAAAAGATTTGCAGAAATATTTTTAAAGAATGTCTAAAAGATATTATATGTTTAATTGAAGAATAATGTGAATCTTCCGTACACATTCATTACCTTACTTCATGATGAATTATAGGCAGAGTTACAATATACAATCAGTACTCTCTAGGAATATATAAGAAATCTCTTTTAAAAAAATTTATCAACTAGCCTTGTTATACTAAACAAATTGCGTAATCAATAAAATTTTTTCAACGTTATGATAAAAGGTAGACTTCAACTAAAAAAAACTTGCAAGAAGCCTTATTTAAAAATCAAGTTTGAAAATATTGAGAAGTGTAACTGCTATATGAAAAAAAAAAAAAACTTCAAAAAGCATCCCTTTGATAAGATAAGATATTTTAAATGATAAGTTCTAGGAACATAAAAATCATATAGGTGCTATTTGTGTAGAAAATAAGGACATTATGTAAGAAGGTACCCTAAAAAAAACCAAAAAGGACGTGAAGGTCTTGCAGTCCATTGAAGCTGTGATGCCTATAAGAAAAGGTGAAGAGGATTGAGTCTTTCTTTGAAGAATAATTTAGTGAAGACGAGGAGATGCTATTTGCATTACCTGTTTATGACTCCTCTGATGATGAAGTCTTTTTTCTTGATAAAGAAGATGACGAACCCATGTTACATGATGAAATAGTCCTATTTAAAGCTCGAAACCAGAAGGCCAGCAATAACACGACCATATGTCAAACTTTAGATACTTCTTGAAATATATCATAAACCAATCTCTGTAATTAGTTGCATAGATACAAATTCTTGTAAGAGTGTAATAAAGCCACACATCTTTCCTACAGCAGAATGACAGCCTTACGAAGAATACTTTATTGCAACTGATGGAAAATCATTCAAGATCGATTTTATTACAAAGAAAAGGACTGGGATGAAGTTTTTTTTTTTTTCAAATTGCATAGTTTGGACAAAAGTCTTAGGCGGTAATCTTCCTAGTCTTGACATCCTTATTAAAATGGATGTTTATTGCCAAGTTAAGAAATTACAAATTCTGCCTTAAGGTATTTGTTAGAAATAAGATTTTTTGAGCATATACAAACGACTACAACATCTTTGAATTACAAGATGTTCCTTTTAGATATGAAGATATAAGAGATCAAATCTTACAATATTTTCCAGAAAGCCACGACCAGTTCAATCATCCTCCATTGTGGAAGAATTCAGATTTTTATATCCAATTTCCTTTCAAGAATAATGAGGACATTAATCTTACAAAGGTAACTCATCTGGGATTGAATCTAGAAGACTTAAAGATGGAACAAGAGGAATGTGCTATTCTTTTAAGGCAAGGATTGATAGAACCAATCAAGTTAAATAGGGAGTGCTAAGCTTTTTATGTAAATAAGAGAGCAAAAAATAAAAGAGGAGAGAAGATGTTAGTCATTAATTATAAACATTTAAATACTTTTCTTTAAGATGATAAGTTTCCACTGCCTAAAATTAATACACAAGTGCTATTTCTCAAGGAGGCACAAATATTTTCTAAATTTGACTTAAAATCTAGATTCTGGCAATTGGATGTTAATCCTCAAGATGGGCCTAAATAATATTTTGCATTTCTAATGCCCAATATCAATGGACATTAATGCCATTTGGTTAAAAGTTACACCATCACTATTTCAGAAGGTGATAATGATGATTTACAAGCCCATTCTATCAAGTTCCTTGATTTACCTTGATCATGTATTGCAGTAGTCTCATACCTAAAAAGAGCATTGAGTCCTATTACTACAAATTTTGGATCTTACTGAAAAGTATGGAATAATGTTCTCAGTCCACAACAGTCAGATTGGATTAACCCAAATACGATTTCTGAGAATGAAATTTTAGGATAGATTCTATCAACCTGAACCACATATAGCTGATGAGTTATTAAACTTCCCAAACACGAATCTTACTGTGAAGCAAATCCAACTGTTTCTGAAAATTGTCAATTATATCAAATATTTTATCCCTCATATGTCTGATTATACCAGCAAGCTGTTAAAGTTACTTAAGAAAAATCGAGCACCATAGGGTATAATCAAATAAAGGCAGTATAACAACTAAAGCAAATCATTCAGCATCAACTTTCCACTAAACATTCATGATAAAGGAAAAAGAATATTGTAAATAGATGCAGACCAAGACTTTTAGGGAGTGTGATCATATATGAGATAGAAGACAAGTGATTCTACTGTAGACATGTTAGCGGTTAGTTTAAAGACTCTGAAAAGAATTACTATGCAATCTACAAGGAGATCCTGACAATAAAAAGAGGTATAACAAAGTTCAACTTTCACCTAAACTCTTATCTTTTTACAGTAGAAATAGATAGTACATCTTTCTACAAAATCTTAGGTCATTATAAAAAGATTATACCATATAGCCAATTACTTAGATAGAAGGACAAGTTTTCCCATTATAAAGTCTAAGTTAAACATATCAAAAGATACTAGGATATCTTAGCTGATTTCCTTTCTTGACCACAGAAACACATTCGTCTCATCACTCCCTCCAGATCTATTCCTCTCATACTTTCCATGGCTATCCAATCAAGTATTACTAAGGTGAAAATTTTCTTTCCTTTTATTGGTAGAAGTCTTGCTACTATTGATGAAATTACTTGTCTTACCTAAATAAGCCTTTTCTACTAGTTACACCTCTTCCTTCAGTAACCAGGCACTCACTACACTCCATCCCTTTTTGACCTTTAGACACCATAACATACGATGTTCTTTTTTATTGGTCCAATGATAGAAAATATAATGTGGTATCTTTGAGCACTATCTACCTTGTATGCCTGTGCCATTTCTATCTATACTTTATGAATCTATTAGCATTTATATGATAGAGAAAATGAAAAGTCCCTTTTGTGAACTTTTCTTACGTGTCACCAACCTCTAATGTAATGGAAATCTCAGCTCTCTCTCAAGTAATCAAATATCATCGACTATAGGAGACTTTGATAGAGAAGCAAAATACCCATTGCTTCTTTGTCCTTCATTATCCTTACAACAAGGTGTATGATAGATCCATCTACATAGACAATTAGGTATACTTTTAGCATACTTTAGTTCAATGGTCGCAGTATAAAGAACATGTGCTTAAAGGTATCAAAGACTTCCTAAATATTTACCACCAGTTGTCATTATATCTATTTGACCTTACCTAGGAGAGTTCATCTTGACGAGCCTCAAATGTCAGACTTTGAAATTCCAAAATTTGGGGAAGATGTTACTACTTTTGGGTTCAATGTTTTAAGACTTAAACCCATTTTATGGCCTTCTACATCTACAAGTTTACAGCACAATCTAATTGAGATTCTAAATAGTTCGATGATAGATCTCCAGTTGGGCTCAGATATAGCCAACCCATCCCAATTAGCAATATTAGTTTTCCAGGATGCCCAAGACTTAAATGATGACCCTCCTGTCATTAATAGGTTAGCACTTGAAAACCTTTTGAAAAAGTTAAAAATTAAAGAAGTAAGCTCCAGCAAGAAGAGAAGAAAAGACAGTGATAGTGATTGTTCCATTTTCGGCGTATCCCTATCCAACATGCAATCGTTGCAGAAACCTATTAGAAAATAATGGAATCATTAGATTCCTTGTGGTCCATGTAATAAATGTTATTTGTCTTTATCTTTTTGGCTTTAGTTTGGGTCCTTATATGATAAAAATTTTTCTTATCTAATCGGGATATGTTGATAAGATTTTGTTTTTATCTCTTTAGGTTACATTGATAAAACTTTGTTCTTTTCCTTAGGATGTGTTGAGAAGACTTTTTTCTTATCTCTTTAGGATGTAGTGATGTGACATTAATCTTATCCTAAAGATCTTTGTCATTTTGTCTGTTCCTTTACCTATAAAAGCAAAGGCCTTCTTCCTTTGTAAGCATTTTGTATTCAGAACTTGAAATTGAAAGATCAAATAAAAATTGTGTGTTTCCTTTATGGCTTCTCTCTTAAAACTCTTTCTCTCTCACTCTATAAAGCTTGAATCTTCAATAAGTTTACTTTTATTACACAGTAATATGAGTATGCTCTGCACTTGCCTCTAAACAAGGATTTTATGTATAAAAAAGTATCAGACTAATCATCTTGACTTTAAATTATTCAAGAAAGATTGATCAGTTCAAATCCCTAACAGGCAGGGCTTAAGAGTTGACGCCTGTAAAGAGAATGGTTTATGTCTTGGCTAGCATGCCTAGGATCTTAGCTACAATAATTCTTGTCAAATTTTCAGTTCCCATAAATATCTAAGCCATCACCATCTACTTTAGTTTCCAAAATCTATTTAAGGTTCCTCGTAACCCTCACAGGTACCCTGAGTGGTTACTATATGTGAATTGAATACTTTTTCCTATATTAATTTAGGTTATTATGTATTAAAAAATATAAAAATTAATATTATTGTATTATTATTTTCTTAAGATAAGGTTAAAGTAAAGTTCATCTCCATGCATGATAATATATACAGTAACCATTTGACTAATTTTATAAAATTCAAAGAGTATTTCATAATTTTAAAAAATTGTCTGATATCAATACTAGTATTAACTGGTACAGGTACAATACTATATTAGGACAAAAACCAATACTAGTACAGTATCGGTTTTCAAAACATTGCTTGATATGTAATGAAAACTAGATGGTGGGTAAGCTTCTCTAAGGTAACTCAAATATCCCGTGGATGATAATTTATTTTAGGAAATTAAGGATGTTTCTTATTAGGAAATGTGCAACACCATCTTTTGGGACAATTCTAGCCAACAAGATGAAAAATAAGGGGATTTATAAGATGTTTAGTTCTTTTAAGCATAGTTGTAAATTGAGATTCATTAGCTATAAAACTGTAACAAAACTTTTAAGTGGTTGTGACATTGTGTGGTTCTTAAAATATCAACTACGACTAAACAATTTTTTGCAAGCAATAGGTTTTATGTATCAATTTGATAATAGAATTGTGCCTATATTTTCCATTGGAGCAAGTGACAAGAAAACAAAAGTAATAATCATATTTGTTTTATGGTAAAAAAAAATCACCAAACTCGAGAAAGTAAATATTAATCTTTATCAATAGACCCCGTCCAATTAAGAATACTAGTTGGATATGTCCCAAAAACCCTAGTTTTCACCCTTGCTTGCCATACCGTGTTCACATTTCCAGCCTATTTCCATACTAAACTAACATTTTTTTAAAAACTAAAGATAGGCCGTATCTTAATGCAAAGAATGTACTCTTTATTATATCTATTATACAACAATGTTAAAAAATCATTATAGGACAAGAAAGTAATACAACGAATAAGAGTAAACAAGGACCAGAAAAGGGGAAGTTAAAAGAGATCCTTTTCTCTTTATGATGAGCTCTTCCTTCTCTCTTTATCTCCATTATGACATCCCTTTTGATTGATTTCTTCCTACATCTGTCTCCCTTTCTAGTTTTTCCCCCCTCCATCTTTGGATCTGTAGATTCAAGCTTGGTTTTTTTTGGAAATATGTATATTGGCACTTAACCTCTACATTTCCTTTGACGTTTCCACCCCTAATTTCTTCCTCTGCCAGCTTGTACCTTCCCCTAGTTATGTCTCTATCTC
This sequence comes from Pinacopodium congolense, assembly GCA_028565735.1. Taxonomy (NCBI): domain Eukaryota; kingdom Viridiplantae; phylum Streptophyta; class Magnoliopsida; order Malpighiales; family Erythroxylaceae; genus Pinacopodium; species Pinacopodium congolense. The sequence continues at coordinate 9,345,971 of JAOXYD010000001.1, read as the reverse complement.
TTTAGCTTAAGGTGAAACTCTTGGGAGAAGCTACAATGGTGTTGGATACCATTTCTCCCTCTCCTATCCCCTATAGTGAGGCTCCTAAGATATAGGGGGTTCCTCTCAAGCCTACCTTCAAGTAGGTTATTAGTGATCCTCCCACTTATGAGAAACTCTAGTACATCATACACTTTTCAATTGATGGTAAAAGCCTTGTAACTCTTATAATAGAAATCCTTCTGGTAAATGGTAAAATTGTCTTGTGGCATTATTTTTGGACAATCTAGATGGACTCATGTTAGATGGTCTAAACAAGGGCTAGCTCAGGTTTCACTTAATGATTAGGATCTATTTTTCCTTTAATTGTTAAACTTATGATGCATTCAATAAGTTTTGGAGGATAGGCCATGGCATTTCTAAAACTAACCATTATTCTTATAAAGATGGCAATTTGGTTTGATATAGGATAGGCTTACCACTAAGTAGATTCCTCTCTAAATCAACTTTCATAAGGCGCTATTAGGGTATTGGACTATGTTAGGCATAAGCCATATTATAAGTTATATTGGTAAGCCCCTTTACCTTGATGAAAATGCTATTGATATTAAGAGAGTTAGTTTTACATGAATATGTGTTGAGTTATTAGCTGATCAAGAGCTATTAGAGGTGATTCCTATTTTAAAACTTGATGAAAATGATGATTTGGCTTGGGGCATCATACCTATCACCTACAAATTCAAGCCTTCTCCCCCCATTCAAAAGAAAATCTGGAGAAAAAGTGGATGCATTTTTAAGTTAGGGGACTATAATGAGCTCAATTTCTTGTAGGAAGGACGTGGTTCTATGCAAAACAATAAAGAGGGATTAAACACTATTGATAATACTTTGTCAATAAACCCTCAAATTATTGGTAAATTTATTGAGCCTACACCTAACAATATTCAAGTACTCATACTATCCAGCCAATGTGATACAAGCCTTCTACCAAGGTTATGCTTGAATGAGAAAGATGCACTCTCTATTACTGTTGTTACTATAGTGGTCTCTTCTTTTAATGATGATAATGTGTTAGCTATATAATATGATTTTAGGAATGGGGAAGCTTTAAAGAAAGCATTGGTTTTTAATAATATTTATATACCCGCTCAATATGACAATGGCATGCCAATTATACTAGACACTGAGAATGTAATAGGGGACTTTGCTCAAATAAAAACTCCTCTTAAGATAATTGTCTCAAGCTTTGGTTAGGAGCTAGTTAAAACTCTCAATTCTACTCCAATCTAAGTTGAGCTTGGTAACTCTAATGAAACTAGCCATGTCAGTTTGGTAGGTAATGGTAATACAAATTGTGATGTTGATTCATTCCCCCCATTAAGTGCTTTAAGAAGTCTGCAATTCTGGCAAGTCTTGTTAAACAAGGGGAGGAGGGGTTTACGGAGACATTTAGAAGAAAAAAATGGAAGGAAGGCGATATCTAAGACCTCTCGTCAATGATAATACTTTAATTTTTAAAGGATTAAATTGTTCTCAAAAGTAGCAGGTACTTTAAAACTACCTACATACTACTAAACCTTTTTAATACTGGTCTTTTAGAAACCAAGCTTAAGTTACCCTAATGCAATAAGTTTCTAGATAATAAGTGGCAGCTTATAACCAATCATAACTCCCACTATAAAGGTAGAGCCTATAGCTTTTCTTTGAATTAATTCATCTATATTTATGCAATTCTTGTAACATTTCAGGTGAGGATTAATATCACCTCTATTTACATTGCTAATCTAGAATTTCAGAGGAGAAAATATTTCAAGATAATTGATAGGAATCCATATAAGCCTTGGCTATTTTATTAAGATTTTAATGCTATCTTGCATAGCTCGAAAGCTGAGGCACTATTCACCCTAGCCAAATTATGCAAAGATTTTGTAGGTTGCCTATCTATTTTGAAGCTAATTGATTTGGGATGGGAGGAGAAATTCTTAACATGGTGTAATAAGCAAACTAATAATAGGCTGATCAAGAAGAAACTGGACAAAGCATTGGTTAATGCTCATTGACTTCCTTCTTTTCTAGATAGAAAAGCTTGGTTTAACCATTGATTTTCTTCTAATCATACCTTAATTAAGGTTCACAATTTGATTACTTTGTTTGCTAAGGCTACTCCTTTTAGGTTTTTGAACTATCTAGCCAATGTCGAGGGCTTTTAAGATGTTGTTAGGCGAGATATTGACTATGTTGTATTAGGATTTTTCCAATTCCCTTACCATCAAAAGATGTTGAGGATAAATGATGAACTCAAATCACTTAATAACCAATTTATATCTACCAGAAAAGCTAACATCAATATATGTAGAGAATAATTAGAATGTAGTTAATGCCAACTCCAATTTGATCCTTAAAACCTGTAGTTTATATGCCAAGAAAAGGAGGCTTTTCAGGATTATGTGAATGCTTTGGAGACTCATCATTCGACTCTTAGACAAAATTCTAGAGTCCAGTGGCTTAAAAATGGTGATTCTAAATCCAATTTCTTTTTTAAAGCTATTTTAGGAAGAAAAAATAGCACTAAAATAATGGAATTGAGTGCTAAAGATGGTGGTAGACTAATTGATCTTAAAGATATTAAAGTAGTTGTCTTATCCTATTTTATGAACATCCTTGGCACTAATGGTTCCAGTCAGCTTCATACTTTTAATTTCAATACCTTTATAATTAAAGGCATTACAGTTGAACAAGTTTATAAACTTATCAAACATATAAATAGAACAGAAGTGAAAAGATCTACTAATAGTAGTAGGTAGAATAAGGCTTTAGGACTTGATGGTTTGAATGGTTTCTTTTTTCTTAAAACGTAAATAGGAACTTATGAACTAGTTTCTAGGGTAATGTTGGGATTCTTCATATGTTGTAAGCTTCTCAAAGTCCTTAACACTACCTCTATATCCTTGGTCCCAAAGGTCCTTAGACCCTCATCTTTAAGTGATTATCGACTTATCTCTTGCTATAATTATCTTTATAAAATCATCTTTAAAGTGTTAGCAACTATATTCAAATATATGCTGGGAAGCATAATTGATTGAACTGAAGGTGCTTTTACTGAAGGAATGAGAATAAGTGACAATATCCCCATTGAACAAGAACTCTTTAAGGACTATCATAAAAGGAAGGGTCCTAGGAATTGCGCTCTTACGTTAGAATTTAATAATGCTTACAACATTGGTGATTAGGAATTCATTAAGCACTCTTTACTTGCTTTTCATTTCCCTTCATTTTATATGAATTGGATTATGGATTGCATTTGCACTAACTCTTATAGTGTTCTTATTAATAGGAAACCAATCAATAAGTTCCAATGAAGGAGGGGCATTAGGTAAGGGAGTCCTTTATCCCCTTGTCTATTCACTATATGCACTAAGGTGTTGTCTAGACTTATGGATTATAGAATAAAAAATGATCCATTCTTTAAGTTCCATTCCAAATGTAAGTAGTTTAAGCTTACTATTGGTCGTAAAAACAAAACTAGTTTTACGCTAACTACTGCAAGTGAAAAGATCGATATCATCCCATAGAGATTGAACTTATTCACCACTTAATTCTGGTTGTGCTTTGTTTCAGACTCAATTTTAAATGATAAGAACTAAAGAAAATAATTAAAAAAAAATTAACAGTGAACGAAACTCAAAGTAACAAACAGGAACCTATAAAAAAATCATGATTGAAGAATGTCACTTGTCATTATCCCTACTTGTTTCCCTTTTATTTGATTGACTCAATTTATACTTGGCCTAAGATTTTCTAATATTTTAGTTACCCTCTCTTAAGGAGCAACTAAGTTTTGCTAGTTAAATGATTTATGATTAACCTTGCGATCTCTTAACCTATAACATATTTCCTAAAAATCCAACTAAGTATGAAGCAATCCTATAGGTAATATATTAATCTATTGAAATTTCTTTCTAATAAATTAATAACTTGTTATTTATAGGTCTATTAAATATTAACTCTCGTTGTTCATTTGATACAAAATACCAAACTCACTCTTTCAATTTAGTGCATGGTTTTAAGCTCAATAGATAACATAAAATTCCATTCCATTAAATCAAGACACAAGGTTTCACAAATAGTTTAAACAACAGTCCTAAAACAAGTTTAGCTACTCATAATAGGAATAAGTTCAACCACATCTATATTCTTCATAATAAAAAAAAATACGAGGAAAAATAAAAATAAACAAACATAATGATAGTTGTCTTCCCTTCTGTATATGAAAATCTTGAGCTGGAAGCGTCGATGAGAGCTCTTGATGATCAATCCCGATTCCAACCTTTTGGAACTTGAAGCTTGTTTTCTCTTAATGGCCAGAATTTTTCTTTTTTCTTTTTTACTTATTGTCCCCCGAATTTTATTCTAGGGTTTTTGTGCCATTTTTATGTGTCTTGAAGTCTTGCTATCATCTGTTCATTTTTTATTTGCCACTTACGTGGCTTGCAATAGTGTGTGTGGGCAAGTCTTGCTGAAATCACAAAATAAACTTAGAAGAGCATCTTATGCCTGTAGCACATGCGTGGCGAAAGTGTAGGGTAAATGTGGGGAAAACGTGGCCCATGTCTGTGGCTTTATTCCACAAACGTGAGAGAGGAAATTGACCCCTAAGTTTGTGCCATAGGTATGGGGTAAACGTGGGACATGCATCACCACTCCTGCTTTTCTTCAAACACGTCTAGGAGAAACTGCACACTAAAACAACACATCTATAAGACACAATTTTAACTCAAAATTAATAATTAAATTTGTAAAACATAAAACACAATAAAAAACACTAAAAAGATAAATAAATTAATCCCAAATACATCAAAACTAAACAATTCACATGATCAATACTTCTAAAAACAAAGACTAAATCACAACTATTAATTACCAAGTTGTCCTTTGCAAATGATGTTTTGGTGTTTTGTAATGCCAATACTCATTTGATTTCCTTATTGATGAAATCTCTAGAGCAATTTGATTACATGTTTGGTTTGTTGTTAAATGAGTATAAATGTAACTTATTTATATCAACTAATGTTGAATATGCTACTATATCTTTGACAAAAATTATAGGTATTTCTATATGTCCTTTTCCTTTTTTTTTTACCTTGACATTCCAATTGCAACCCAAAATCTGTCATTTAAGGATTGTTGCAAGCTTATTGAGAGAGTTGAAAGGAGAATCAATTGCTGGTATAATAAGTGCCTCTCCTATGCATGGAGACTACAGCTTGTTGTCTCAGTTTGATCCAATCTGCACTTCTATTAGATTGGACATATCATATTTCCTAAATAAATTTCGAAGTCCATTAATAAGTTACTTAGCACGTTTCTTTGGCCTGGGGATAGTAACTTTAAAACCTCTTTCAAAGTGAGCTGAAAGGACATTTGTAACTCGAAGAAACAAGGTGGTTTAGGCATAGTTTCTATCTCTTTAACCAACAAGGTTGTTTTAATCAAAAGATTATGGAAATTATAATAGATAAAGTAAACCTCTGGTAGATCATTCCACTCTTACTTCTTTAGAGAGCAGAACATATGGTAGGTTTCTCCGAAGAGTAATTCCTCCTAGACAATATCTCAAATTCTCAAAATCAGGCTTTACGTTTATAAGTTTATTATGCGTAAGATTAGAAATGGATTGGGGACTGATATTTAGTCTGATAATTGGTTAAGGTTTGAGCCTCTATTCTCTCACCCTGCTACTTAACCTTTAAAACAAAATTTCTTCCTAATGTTAAATGAATTTCCTTATATTGAACAATTCTTGACATTTCTTCATTAAAGGTGCCTCCTTATTGGTGAAAAATTTCCTTTCATCCCTTTATAACCTTAATTTTAAGGATAAGATTGTTTGGAGCTTACATCCCTCGAGCTAATTTAGCAACAAGAGTTGTTATGCTCTTCTTAAACCCCCTTCTCCTCAATTGCACTAGTTTATTTAAGTTTAGTCTTCTAATGGGGTGCCAAAGGCTAGTTTCATCACTTGGATGGCTATCCTTAGGCAATTTAGCATATTAGATAGATTATTTTACCCTTAATATGGGAACTCTCGTAGCAAGTTTTACAACCAAGACTTTGAGTATTGAATCAAGAGTTGGTTCTACCTTTGTATTGATGATGAAGAAGTATTTTTACTAATGTGTTTGTAGTGCTTGTTATGTTTGTTAAGATAGGTTTGATGAAAATAAGTTATGAAGTGTTTAATTTAGAATTGAAGTGCATGGATGTGAAGCCTTTACATATAGTTTATAAAGTGGTTGAAGACCAAGTTGATGGAAAAAGAGTATTGGAAATGAACTTGAAAATTGAAGATAGAAGATCAAGTTCAAGAGTAGAATTTGATAGATTTTATAAGGGAGTTTATATAAATCTTCTTTTGGTTTTATCATATGTTGAAAGGGCTCATTCATGCATTTGCATTCATACTTAGTATTTGCATATAGGATGCATAATCAAGAGGTATTATATGTGTTTGTTATATGTAAAAATCCTCTTAATGGATAAATGAATACATGTATAATATTTCATGAGTATGTATGATGATTAAGTTGGTAAAGGTTTGAATAAATGAATAAATCAATATGCCTATTAATTTGGTAATTTGGTTAATTTTGTATGACTTAAGAGGTTATTCATGTATGTTTTGTGAAATTGTAATTTGGAGTGTAAAAATTTGTGATATGATAGTTTTGGTATTGATTAGTTTATGTTAAAATGTGTTGGATTGAGTTAAGATGAGAATTAGATTGTGTTTGGTTTGTTTTGGGTCGAGTTAGGCCGGAGTATCCCAACCTCTATGAGGTTAGTCAACTGAATAATATATATTGGTCAACCGAATGGTCAGGTAGCCACTTGTCACATGCTTACGTCCCGGCCCTAATCTGCCGTAAAGGGCAAGTTATTAAATTTTCAACAAA
>JAOXYD010000001.1:9296293-9307783 GCA_028565735.1 Pinacopodium congolense | reverse complement strand
ATAATTTTAAAATAATAAATAAAAATAATTTAAATTTCATAATTATGATCTCATCATTTTTTAAGTATATAATAATTATTTTATTTTTAATATTAATAATTAAATATAATTAATAAAATACATAAAAAATAATTAAATAAATTTACAATATCATACAACAATTTACAGATAAAGGGCATAAACTAACACTTTTTTGGTGGCCCGTGCATTCTATCGTGATGCAGCATTCAGACACGTGATGCGGCTCGTTCTTTTTAACAGGTAACCGCTGCACAATAATTTTGCATGATTCTTTTGCTTGTTGCCACTAATATTCATACGAATTAAAATGAAATTGAAGTGGGTAAGGCATATGCTGTTTGATCTTCTGCTTTGGAGCTCAGATGTACCGCTGGATGTGAGATTGCTTGCTTGCTTGAATTTAAGGGCACCAATGTATTGATCATCTTTATTGTGGGATCATCCCACGTGTAAACAGTATAATTAGAATCAGCCAATTACTTTCTTTTAAAAGGTTATTCGGAACAAATGAATTCCACCAAAGTTTATAAAATTTATTTGTAATTTCAAATTTTTGTGTTTAAAACGTAAAAAATTATTCATTTCCATTCTAAAATTTGAATTTCATGAAATTCAATATGAAATAATGAACTATAAGAACAAATAAAAGTTAAATTGTTCCTAGGACCAGTTATTTCACAAGGCAGCTAAGGATTGAACATATAGCTCAAATTCTTGGGCATCAATCCAAAATGTCATTTGCAAAATATTGGGAAGTATTGGCAGATTGAAACATGTCACTGTTATGGGTCTATCAGAATAAACAAAATCTTTTCATAATTTTTTCACATTTATCATGAAATTTAATTCTTTTTTACCAATTTTCTCATTTAACTAATTTGTGGAAGAAATCATTGAAAATCATTATAGTACAAATATTCAACCTCTTAACAATATTCATACAAACAATTGGGAGAGCTATCTTAGCTAACATAAAGAGGAATATGCAAAGAATATTAACTGTTATATAATTTACGCCTATTTACAATGATCTAACCCAGAGTCTGGCTTCACTAGTGCACTGCTTTTCACGACTTTGCCAACTATGGTGTGTAGAAGCGTTATGCATTTGCTAATCATACGAAGGTTTGAAAGACTATTCAGAGCAGAATTTAGACATGATAGTACAAACAGCCAAATGCAAAATAGAAAAATGTTGTGCATTCCTAGACATTTGAATTGCAATGATGTTTCTTCCAAAAGGTAATCAAATGATTTTACATTATTTCTCTTTGCATACAATATTAGAGTTTCTTATGCCACAGTCAGTTTCAGTGGTTCTGAAAACCAGAAGATTCTTAGTTTTGCTAATACTTAAGGTACAACTGCATCAGGCATTTGCTTCCTTACCATAACTCCCAGATTATCCTGTTCTTCAATATTTCTCAGGTATAAGATCCTCCAAATAAACGCCACCCAGTTAAAAATTCATTCCAAATAAAAATGTTTTCGTGCAATTTCAAGTTAGATTTAAATAGCTAACTTGCATAACCACCAATAACAATTGCTTTGCTACCATTACATTGAAAATAAACAATTTCACAGCCAGATATTTATTAAAACCAGCTGTTGGCAAATAAAGGAAAAAGACTTGCAGAACTAGTCCATAACAGATTCATCTATTCATTCTCTTTAGTTTAAACGACAAAGTACCAAATGTAAACAATAGCTATAGATTCTTCACTTAAATTGTGATTCCTCAATATGACTATAGTGGCATAAGTCTTCTGTACTTAAAGAACCACAAAAATGCACAAAATATAATTACTCCACTAATCCCTGTAATTATCAGAACCCACTTGAATGCATGAGGATCATCAAACAAAGAAACTGTAAAATTCATGCCAAAGATACCTGCTACCACCCCAAATATGGCAACAACAAATGTTGCAGTTGTGAGTATAAGTTCAAACTGGATCAGTTGATTCCTGACATTATCCTGCAATGAAACAAACTCAATTTAACAATTCACCTAACTTAAATTAAATAATTGGCAGAAAGAAAAAGAAAATCATTGTTATTATTTTGTTCTTTCAGTTACAAGGTGCAAGAATTGATTCAAATTCTGATCTTCAAAAAGAAGTCTAATTTGTACCAATTTTTAAATGAGGTGCTAATACTTATGGCAACTCAAACTTAAAAAATGAAGTATCCAAAAGACAAGAATGATGGACAGAAACTGGGAACTGTACCAGTTGAATATTGATGAAATCTTCTGTGTCGTCTATATACTCCTTCAACTGAAAATTTGAGAAATCATTACAATTCTATGTAATAAATAATGGAATGAAGTACATTTAATGGCAGTTTTTGTTACCGATGTCAGTTTGTTCAGAGTGCTATCAATGAGAACAAAGTATGCTTCCAGTAACATCTCCAACTCTTCTATGCTTTCTGTAGCACTTTCGGAACTTTTCATGCTGTCATGTCGGCTCCTTGCCATGCTAAAGCTCTTCTCGAGCTTCCGCAACTCAGGGGGTGAAGATACAGGTGAAACTGGAGCAGAAACAGATATTCCGCCATCATTTGATCTGAATCCAATTACTGACTGATCACCATAAAATGATGATTCCATCCGCCTTTTCTTCTCAGTTAGATACATTTCAGCCATATCTCCATCATCATCCATGAGCTGCTCTATTTCATCCCTAACCTATGTATGTACAAGTCAACAATGCATATGAAGATGAGGATATATATACACTGGAGAAAATCCGTTTGCAGACGAGAGACTTTATAGGTAATGAATTTGATCGAGAATGAAAGTGATACCTTCTGAACCCTTCGAGTCAATGCAACAAGTCTGCTTTTCAATCGGCGCACACGTTCCAAGTTTAATGTGCTGACCTTGGATGTTAGCTCATCAAGAAGTGGGTATGCTTCAATTTCCAATTCTGCTGCCTTTGGAAGGATAAATTAGATGACTTAGTAAAACACCTCATTAAGAATGAAATTTTCTAGAGATTGCATGGGCCACTCATTTAAAAACAAAATGAAGAGCAAAGGCAGAAATATAAACATTATGTGCTAACATCTACAAGTTTTTATTATATAATGGATGACTAATTTAAATATAGGGAATGGTCAACATAAGAGGAAAGGAAAAAAAAAACAAAACAATAAACAAAAAGAAACTAACAATAAACATATTGTACATAACATTAGCTACAGATGATCTATCGTCCAATGCATTCTATTCCTACAAAGTCTAACATGGCTCATACCAAATCATGCAAATAACAGACATATGGTTCTCTTTTACAAACCTGCGAATCAAGAAATGTACAAGCTGCTTCCAAGGCAACTTCAAGTGCTCTAAACTCAAACGGCAAATAATCAGGAGATGTATTCTCAAAAACATTGTCAAAGTTTCTACCCCTCCTTCGATTGAAGTCAGATTCTTCTGACTGCCAAACATCACCTACACCAGGTGCTGTTAATCTTCTTTGTAGCTCCACAACATACTGCAACACATAGCTATCAAGGGAATTGAGGAGCAGAACCTCATCAGCTGTTATTATACACCGAATCTGCTCTAAGTTCACTACTATGGCTTTCTCTCTACCAAGAATTGTTGAGGGGTAAACAAACAAAGGATCAAGCAAGCGTAGATCACGGGCAGGTAGATCACAACGACGCATCATAGTGAACTTGTCAACCTCAATAATCTGGGAGTTTCCAGATGCATCAACACGAATCCAAGACCGAAGACCCTGTCCACGCTTTTTCAGACCCAAAACATCCACACCTTGAAAAGGTTGGCGTCCAGAGGCAGATGGCCGATAAGATGTTTCTCTAAGATTCATTGCTGAAGCAGGTTTTGGAGGCAGTAGGCGTTCTTTGAGGTCCGCCATTAATAACAAGCTCCAAATGCAGCTATGCAAAGAGAAAATCAGAAAACTGAGAAACATAAAGCAGTAGTAATTTTAATTTTTATTCTTTTTTGAGTTGAGAGGTAACTGAGAAACCTAATAAGATGTGCTGTAATGTTTTGAAATTTTAACTCTTCAGGTTATATAAAGGACTTTTGCTTCCTTTTGGATGAAAAGAGAAACATTTCTTCTGACAATTTCAGACATCATTACAAGTGGGAAATTGTCGTACCCAAAATCTATATTCATGAACAACTGTCCGCAGCATACAAAGAGCCACTCAAAAATTTTCGGCCAACGGTGGATGTCAAACCACTAGACGTTCACTTATTACACATTCCCCAAACCCAACCCAGATGTTCATCCAGTCATAGTTGACAACCCTCCTTCCCCCGACCAACAAGATGTGTCAGATTAGATGCAAGAAGAGGCGACTTTTTAACTATATTTACGCTACCAGTTGACCAAAGTTGCAAAAAACCCATACAAGGTAATATGAACAGCACAGCAGAGCCAAATTAAAACAACAATGATAAAGCTCAAAAGACAATCGAAGGTATGTTCTGCACCCAGTTGCAAGCTACCCATTTAAACATACACGAGTTCTATATTTCATACAAAATATACCCATATTGGGAAGGAAAAAATGGGTACACCTCCTAACGGAGAAATCCAAGTAAGCTCACCAAAAGGAACCGGTGAAGCCAGGGACACCCTCCAAAAGGTTCAATCTTTAACACCGCAAGCTATCAAAACATCGCCAATTTGAAGAAAAGAAAGACTTTATTCAAGGATCCCATAAAGGAAGTCTCCCAGGTGATGGCGGAAACGTACGAGTACAGAGAAAGCAAGGCAATGACTGAATTTCGATTGTTTTCAATTTCCTAATGAATTGATTAATAATATTTGTATGATCAAAAATATATTTTGAGGGTTTCCTTCATAGTTTTTATATTATGTTTTTGTAATTTCTTCTGGCCATGAGCACAGCCAAAATCACTGGAAGTACGGGCCCTGAATTGGCGAGGTCAGACTACGACCACGACAATCGACCAATTTTTGTGGGCATTTACATTCAGGTTCCTGTTTTTTTTTTTTCCAAGTTTTTAATTAGTCTCCTACGTAATCTATTCTTTTTTAATTTTGGATTTATTAATTTTTATCATTTAAAACCAATAATTTTGCACAGTGAAAATATGTGACGAATCTTTATTTTCTGACTATATATTACTGTGAATATATGTAAATGCAACTACTTTAAGTTGTATCATGAATATGACTCATTCTACAATCTCTTATTTATAGTAAATACCAGCATCGTTTTATAATTTTTATTTAAGAATTTTAAATTTCATTTTAATTAATCTAATTAATTCTATAATATGTGTTTTCATTGATTTTTTTTCTATTTTTATTTAAAATATGTGTCTTCATTTTTATTTTATTTAAATACTTATTATCAATTATTAAAAATAAATTATATTAAATTACTATGTATAATATTTTATAGACATATATTTTAATGTTATAATTTAAATTTATAATTTATAATTTTACAATGAACATGAAAAAGATTAATTATATGATAAATAATTATAATTTATAATGAAGCTGAAACAGTTATGTATAGTTAAATTTAAATTATTTATATATTGTGAATGCAAATTATTTTTCATATTGTCTTAATATATTACGAAATTCTAATTGAATATCGAAACTTTTAGTTATTAATGTATTCATATTTAAATATAGATTTAAGTTCAAATTAAACTAACCAATTCCAAACTAAAAACTCTTACTTTTTTTTAAGTACAAAGTATATTTTTTTTATAACAAGTATACTTTTAAAAAGATAACAAGTTTACCTTTTCAAAAAAAAATCTTATTTTTTATATATATGTTATAACATGTATACTTGAAATGCAGTAACTATTTTACTTCAAATTCTTATAAAACTCTCTCATCATACCAACTTTGAAAATTATAAGAAATTAAATCAATATAAATTACTTTTTAGCAATATGAAATATTATGAGATGTTTGGTATTTTTGTTAGTTTTTATTTTTTTGATTTTGATTTTTTTGTATTTGTGTTGGTTTTTGTGTGTTTTTTTTCAATTTTTTCATTTAGAAAAATAAGAAACCAAAACCAATAACGAAATGGAAACCAAACAAGCTCTAATTTCAACTTTCAACCCCTTTATATGGAAACATAAGTAAAAGTTTTGGTACTTTCTTTAATACAAATACATTTATAAATGTCAAGAAAGAAATTTAAAAATACTAAAATTTACATATATAATTATTAATTGCAAAGTATAATTTTGATAAAAGTATAAAAATGTTAAAGTTATTGTATTGTAAACTTACAAAACTTACTTTATAAATTCAAATTAAAAGTAGGTGAAGATAATGTTATAAATTAATTTCATTTCTTATAAATAGATGTTAATTTTTTTACTTGTATATTATGTTTTAATTGTTATAATAAAATTTATTATTTTACAATTTTAAAATTAAATTCAGATTTTTATGAACATACAAAGGGAGAATAATTATAATAACCTTATGATAAGTACGTATATTTAATAAATATGACAATTGTTAGACTAAGTAGGGTTTTAAACTATGATTTTTTTATGATAAAAAATATCTTACCACTAGTATTTTTATCCTTAGTGATATTAGTAGGTTAATTTGTCAAAGATTTAACTAAAAGGTCAAAAGATCAAGTTCAATGGAAAGTATCAAATGGTCATCATAAGTAAAGGCAACTCTAGTTAAATCGACAAAGAATAAGAAAGATTGAATTCTTGTGATGTAAAACAATCATTATAATCTTTCTTATAATCTTATCTTGGTTATTTCAATGAATTAGAGGTTCAATTATTACATGATTATTTAAATATAGGGTATAATGCTTAATTCCTTTTATAATTAAAATGAGTTTTGATTTGAACTTTAAAGAAAATTTTTTAAATGTTCAAACAAACTTTAAATAACTTTTAAAATGATTTTTAATCAAAATTTTGTTCAAAGGGTTTATTTTATCTTTGAAAATACCTGGAATTTGAGGTTTTTAAACTAATTTTTATAATGACTTGAGAGGTTAAATGGACAAAGTCAAACAAAAAAAAGTGATGGTGGTTAAAAAGTTATCAAAAGGATACTTTTTGTTTAATTAAGGTCTACGCAATCAATAATCTAGCTAAAAAGAGTTTAATCAACCAAAAGTAGGTGATCGATTAGTCGATCCTACCTATAAACTAATCATTATAACAACTACTTTGTATGCAAAATACTTATTTGAATTGGTTCTCGTTATAAATATATCAGAACTAAGTTGTAGGAAGACACATACTGCAGAGTTATTAGGGTCCTTAAGAGATTAGGGAGTGCATCTGTGTGTTAGATAACATGTATTGACCCTTAGTTCATCACTGTAAGTAAGAGAGGAAGGTTCTTAGTTGTATATGGTTATAAAATTGTTACAATCAAGGAAATTGATGAGATACACATTCTAAGAGTTATTTTTGAACTTGAACAAGATTGTAAGCATTCATCTTCATTTTTGGCAAAGAAGATGTTATGTGGAGGTTTTGTCTTCACATATCAAATAAAGAAGATAGTAAATTTTCAATTGGAATATGAGAAGTGGAAGTAAGCTAAAGGTTATTTGGTTACAGCACTATAAATATGTTTTATATCTCTTTCCTTACTCTATTTTATTATTATTGTACCTGTTTTGTGATTATCTTATATGAATTTGACATAATCATATATTATAGTAAGCAATTCACCTATTACTTTATAAATAGACCAACAAGCATGCATAAACAATTCACCTCCCCCTCTTATGTGCATTTCGAATACTAATAATTGATATGAGAGTAGGACTCATTTATTACATATAAATTTCTAATGAAGTTTGAATGGAGATTATTACAGCATAACTCTCATCACCCTTTAGCCAAGAAGGTCGAAATTTTAATATTGCTTTATTTTGCAATAGAAATGATTACTTATTTTAGAGAGCTAGGTAAAAAATCTTTCTTATAGTCAAAATTTTTCATTTTTAAGAGACTGTACACAAATTTAAGTCAAATAGAAATGAAAATAAACTGATTTTATTAATAGTAAGGTAATATGCATTTTGTTTTTGCATAATAGATAGATATGTGCTATTCAAATTTTTGCTGTGTCAAAATGCTCATAACATATGGCATATCCTTGATCATACATATGGTAATGATTGTCATAATGATATTGATATCATTCATGATGAGTTGATCTTAATCTAGATGATAATCAAGAATGAAGTGAAAAGAATGAGAAGAAAGGCCAAAGGAAGAAAAAAGGAATAAAAACCACATGGGATGATACGAACAATTCTAAAAGTAAAGAATCAAATAAAAAGATAACTCACGTGTTCTATAAAAAATAATTATAAAATGTCTTCTAGTTTAATCTTTTTTTAATGATCATGATTGTGATGAAATTGATGATGATTTATTTTATGAAGAACTTGTTAAATGCCTAAAAATGACAAGTTTGAAAAGAAAGAAATTATTTTTTAAAATATAAAGGTTCAAAACTCCTAGATATACATATGTGTAAGCTCCATGACATTCAAAAAGGGGGTTGAAATGGGCGTTTTAAATTTTCTTACAAAATTAAACAAACTAAATAATGTAGATTAATTTTAATTATATGAATCACTAAACTAAATTCAACCTAAATGGAATGATAAGATTATGTCAATATTAATTAAATTAAATTAAATCAATAATAAAATAAATACAATAAGTATAAAATTAAAGAGACAAATAAGAGATGAACATATGGATTGCTAAAGGTTCGTCCACCCTAAATATAAATTACGTCCTCTCTCCAACTATTTATTGAAAATTTCACCAAAAACTAATCTTACTTTAAACGAATGAAGAGTAACCCTTACAATTTTACTTTTTACAAAGATGGTGAAAAGTAACCCTTTACAATCTTGTTTAACAATGCATCGAGAAAAACCCAATACAATCTTGTTTCTAAGAGTCAAAAGGAACCCACCATTCTTACTTTCTAATGGGAGAAAAATAACCCTTTCAAATACAACCGAATAATACAATTTTTGTTCTCATAAAATAAACCCAAAATATAGGCTACCAAAACCTTAAATCAATCTTATATAGCTTATCAAAAACTTGATCAAAATCAAAGCAAGAAAGGACTCAAATGCAATCAATGTAATGCTTATGCCTTATTCTTTCCCTAATGCTCATACATAACATAAATCAATCCAATTCACATTTAATGATTAACATAATTCAAATCTTATTTAATATAGGTAAAGAGCAACCTATTAACTTTATTTTAATGGCAAAGAGCAACCTTAATCACAGAGACAGCTTTGGCATATATGAATATACAAACTTATACCTAACGAAATCCAACCCTATAAATGCAAATAAATGATCAGAACAATTATTAACTATTCAAGCAAACACAAAACAACAAATTCTCACTTCTAGAAACTAGATTGAATCAAGAATAAACAAAAGAAATATAATGAATCAAGGATGAACAAAATCTGGACAACTTTAGTGTTCTTGACAAATTGAACTTGTAAAATTGTTTTGGGAGTATAAAGATTGAAACAAATGGTTTAGGACTCTTATTTAATAAAAGTGTTAGGGAGTGAGTTGAGTCGTTGGAATGGAAAAATGGACCTTAGATGGATGAGAAAGGAAAAAAGAAGAAGAAGAAAGCTGCACAATCTGGGAAACTAGCCATTGCACTATTGGGTATTGTACATCGATTGACCGAACCACTATACATAGGTTGATCGATCATTGGTCGATCAAACCACTATACATAGGTCGATTGAACCCTGTAAATCTTGTATAAAATCCATTCTAAAATAATACAAATGCATAGCCTTTTAAGTTTAATTCAATTCAAATAATTTCTACACCATTCCCTAAGTAAAATATGATACTAGGACATATAGATTAAGATAAAAAACATTAAATTCCTTGTTTATGAAAACTTTTTATCTTTAAACAACTTTAAAACTTTTCGAACATTTTTTAAACCATACATAAACCAAAATTCACATCATATTTACATTTAAACAAATTCAATACACATAAATAACTTCAAGCAACATTTCAACTCATTTAGAGGCATACATTAATGGAATTTATCACATTACTTCTTGATTAAATACCTTAATTACTATATACCTTTCTAAAATATTTCCTAACATGTCAATACCATATTTAAATTTAGTTAATCACTAAAAAACATATTTATTTCATTACTAAAAAAACATACTTCAAATCCTATATGCAAATATTCATTCATACAAATATGACATGTAAACATGAGAGCCATTTTAAGCACTAATTAAGATCTAATTTACGAAACTTATATTCTAAAACACTTTCCTAAACTTATACAAATTTAATCTTCTTTTTTTATCTTTACTCTTGATCGTCCAATACTTGAGCTCTTTTACCTTAGGCTTTATAAACATGGTGTTGTACTTTAAATATTTATCTGTCTTACAAATGCATAAAAACTTAAACATTAGTGACAATAATGTTTTTTTAATCATTAAAACATATTATTGGAATCCTCCTTGGTTCAATAGTATGATTTAGAATGAAAAATTGGAATGTCATATGCATAATATGATAGAATCTAAGAGTGTGGTAATTGTCAATAATTATAAGGATGATTTATTTTCATAAAAATAAGATGATGAAGAAGGAAATCAATGTCATCAAACAGTCATTACCTAAATTCAATAAGTAAAAAACTAGAATGCATGATTGGAGCATTAAAGAGCTTTAATAATAGGCATGAAATTAGTTTTTGTTGAACCAAGGGAGGTTCCAATCTTAGTTTTGAAAATAACAAAACATCATTATTACTAATGATTTGAGTTTGTATAGTGAAAGTCAAAGATGGGTTATTTCAAGATGACTCCATATGTAAAGCTTAAATTTCGAAGGGTTACGATGAAGCTAAAGGAAACACAAGAGTTATGAAATCTACAAGACCTTAGTTAGGGTGTCTTGTATACAATTGTAAGTTTTATTAATTGTCCAATTGATCTAGGGGCTCATTATTGATCATGCATTGCATGTAGTTCATCTTAAGTTACATGAAACTTCGTTTGATTACAAATCCACTTTGTGAAGTTAATTAAATTATGTCGATGTGTTTTATGGTCTCACATTATGTCTTAAAACTTGTTTTAAGTCTTAATCAATGTTTAGATAGTTAAAAATTGCTTTAGTCATTCGTTTGGTTTAAGCTCTTTTGTTAATATGTCTTAAATCTATTCACATTTGAATTATCATCATTCAATATGATTTTTTAGTACCCAAATCATTTTTTAGTGCTTCAAAATTATCAGACACATTTTTCTTAGGGTATTAAGAGTGTACTATAACTTTATTTCATTTCTTAAGCATTTAAAATTTTGATTAAGCTTTAAAAAGATAGATTACTTAAAGCTGTCTCCAAAAGCTCCTTCTTTCCTTATTTAGAA
>JAOXYD010000001.1:9273636-9296193 GCA_028565735.1 Pinacopodium congolense | reverse complement strand
TTAAACTAAAATTATAAAATTGATTAGTTTAATTATAATTTAAATTAGAAATAAGTTTCTAATTAATTCAACTTAATTATGTGTTTGATTAGATTAGAAATAAGTTTCTAATTGATTCAAAATCAATAACATAATTTGATTAGTTCAAGTTAGAAATTGTTCACAGCATTAAATTGATTTCACTTTATGAGCATGAGTTCGCTATGTTTAAGACAAAATAATTTGTTGATTATGTGATTTATGAAATTTCGCATGTACTCTTCTGATTCATGAAATTTTATTTTTCAAGAAGATGCCTAATATAAAGAGACTTTGGAGGCTGTCTAGCTTATGCATATGTTAAAGTAAAGTATATGACTTTACTTGCAACATTGCCTCAACCTATAAGCGAACTATTAAGAATCCTTTGGAATAAGGAAACACCTAACAAGAAGTCTTATAATGGTTTAGTGCTGACATTTATTAAAGAGACTTAAAGAAGGGAGTTGATCAGGATTTTGTCTCCTATAAGTCTTCCAATGGAACTAATGAGAGATATTACATATCGAGCTTCACAAACTTTGTCATGCGAACTCATTAACTCCTTTCCGCATATAGTATGTTACATATAGACTAGTCATAGGTTGTAGGACATGTAATATACTATAATGTTTTATAATAACAAAGTTTGGATATTTATATAATATGTTTACATGTATTTCAAGTAGGAATTTGTCTAGAGTATGGTAATCAGGATTTAATTGTTGTGTAAATGATGATTGAACACATTAATGGACTTTCGATTTTATAAGCAATTGTGATCTAATTATTTACTTTATGAATGATAAATATGATATTAATGTGCATATATATTTCTTTCTAATTATAAAAACTTAGTATTTCAAAATGGCTACTACTTCAAAGAATATTGTTGTTGAACTCAATAAAGGTGAGAAACTCTATAGTGACAATTATGAAATTTGGAATATAAAAATTCAATATGTGCTGGAGGAGTAAGAGGCTCTTGAACCATTAATGTAAGGCCCCAAAATATATGTTTAAGTCCTATCTTTGGTAATACCCGCCTATCCTTTCAAGGGTTATGTGGGTGTTACAATTAAACCTAACCGTGGAAGTTTCTGAGGAGGGCACTACGACCTAACATAAAAGGTACCGTGATGCATATGAATTGTGGAAAAAGAATAACTTTTTGGCTCGCATCACGTTGCTGAGTAGCATGGATAATGATATTATGCGAGAGTTCTAAAAATTCAAAACTGCAAAGGACATGTGGTTTGCATTGGTTGCGCGTTTTAGAGGTGCTTCAGTTAAAAAAGTGATGTCACTTACAATTAAGTTTGATAATTATAAGAAGAGCCAAAATGATACAATGCAAAAACATCTGAGCCAAATGTCCAACATGGTAAGTAAGTTACGTGATGTTGGTCATGAACTTTCTAATGAATAACAAGTGCAAGTTGCGTTTCGTTCATTGTCTCAAAGTTGGGAGCATATAAAGATGCATTTAACTCATAATGAGAGCATCAAGATAATGGAAGATGCTGTGAGACATCTCATCTTAGAGGAATAGCGTCTTGAAGCCTTAAAGATGTCTTATGAGGTATATGTATTTAGTTCTAACTCGCATGAAGCTATGAACAAGAAATGCAAGCATCATGGTGGACACAAGTGGAAGAAAAATAAGAGATTCAACCACTCTACTCAGGAATCTAAGAAAGCAACATAGAACCAATGTGGAAAATGAAAATGTCCCTTCAAAAAGAAGAGCATGAAATATGTGAAGTACTATAATTGTGGCAATAAGAGCCATTTTGCTTGAGATTGTACCAAGCCTAAGAAGGTATAGCTTGATAATATGAACATTTATTCTGTGAATGTTTCTTATTTTGTTTTTCTAACTGAATCACATCCTTTGTGGATTGCAGACTCAAGAGAAACCAACTATATAGCGAATGGCCGAGATGCATTCATTGAGTTTTGTAAACTCCCATATGGCAATTGATGGCTTTATATAGGTGACAATTTCAAAGTTGCTGTACAAGGGATTGACACATGTAAGTCTTATTTACTCTACGGATTTGTAAGAATCTTTTATTTGTGTTAATTTTGGTTAGACTTGGTTTCGATATAAATTTCCACAAAGATGGAATGGATTTATATCTTGGATCTACTTATTATGGTAATGGTTTTATGTGTGATGATTTTATTGCACTGGATGTGTTGAATGAAAATAATAATATAAATTATTCATTATTTATATTATCTAGTAATTCCAACAATAATGCAACTTTGTGGCATACTAGACTATGTTATATTGGTCAAAATTGAATAAGTTGATTAGCTAAAAAAGGACTTTTAGGTAATATAAGCCAAGTAGATTTATTTACATGTGAACATTGCGTAGCTGTTAAAATGGTATGAAAGCCATTTGGCACAAGAACACGAGTATTATATCCATTGCAATTAGTTTATTCTAACATTTGTGGTCTAATGAATGTAAGGGCGAGACATGATGCAGTATATTTCGTCACTTTTATAGATGAATATACTCGATATGGTCATGTCTATTTAATTACTCATAAATTAGAAGCATTCAAATGCTTTATAAAGTATCTAAACTTGGTTGAAAATCTACTAAATAGAAAGATAAAAGCATTACGAACGGATCGATGACAAGAATACTTTCCTGATAAGTTCAAGGCTTTATATGATGAAAAATTAATATAAAGGCAATTAACAATTCCTCCACAATAAAGTAGAGTCGCCAAAAGACAAAATAGGACGCTATTAGAGATTATTAGGTCTATGATGGCATAAGCACATTTACCGATCACCTTTTAGGATGCTGTATATTTAAAAGCCACTTATGTACTTAATCATGTACCCATGAAATCAGGTACTAGCACACCATACGAGTCATGGACTGATAAGAGACCTGATATGTCAAGTCTTAGACATTGGGGATGTTCAGCCTATGTTCACGATCTTTCTAATAAACATAAGAAATTAGGCCCAAGAGGGAGAAAGAGTATCTTCATTAGATACTCAAACACTCAAAAGGATATGAGTTCATTAGCGAACAAGGTGATGAAAGAGTAACTGAATTTGAATTACAAGATGTAACATTCTTAGAATGATTTTGCCAAGTAGGGGAAAATAAGTAAAGACCTCTTATTATATGAAACACTTAATCGACATGATTTTGTTATGCAGAATCAAGAAGATAAACTTCAACCGAGTGGGAGCAATTCCACGTAAAGGTTCCCTATAATGATGGATCTGAGTAAAAGTAATCAGATTCTTCATGAATCTGATCGAGGAATAATTCTCCGATGTCGTTTTGAGATTGAATGGGAAATTAATTTGATTGTTCCGCAAGAGGAAGAAGAGCTAAGGAATCCACATAAGGCTCTTACTGGTCTTGCTAAGGAGGAATGGATGAAAGTAATGCAAGAAGAAATGGCTTCTTTAACCTCTAATCAAGTTTGAGACTTGGTTAAACTCCCTCGAGGGCATAAAGCGATTGGGAACATGTGGGTTCTCAAAATCAAGCGGAAAGCTTATGGCAGCATCAAAAGATACAAGGAACGCGTTGTGGCAAAATGATATACACAACAAGAGGGAATTAATTTTGATGAAACTTTTTCATATGCTGTGAAGTATGCCTCAATTTGTCTTATCTTAATTATAAGAGCCAATATGAATCTCGAATTACATCAAATTGATGTAAAGACTACTTTTCTCAATGGAGAATTAAAGGAAGAAATTTATATGGAATAACTTAAGGGTTTCATTAAGGCAGGTCAAGAAAATACGGTATGTCGTTTATTAAAATCGATTTATGGCCTGAAACAGTCTTCAAGATAATGGTACATTCATTTTCGTAATGTAATCATTACGTATGATTTTCAAATGATCAATGAAGACCATTGCATATATGTTAAGAGATCCAAAGATAAATTCACAATTTTGTCTTTATACGTGGATGATATATTAATTGCTTGTAATGATCGTGCATTCCTTAAGCAAATCAAAGATTGGTTATCATTTGAATTTGAAATGAAAAACATGGGTGAAGCTACATACATTCTTTGAGTCAAGATTTCAAGAGATCGTTCGAAGAGATTGTTATCATTTTCCTAAGTGACGTACATTCAAAGAATTCTTGAACGATTCTGTATGTAAGATTCCGAACTAATTGATAATCCTATTACTAAAGGCGAAGACCTCAGTAAGAGAAATTGTCCTTCAATGCCACAAGAATGGGAACAAATGAAAAATGTTCTCTATTCCAGTGCAGTTGGTAGCCTTAGGTACACAATGATGTATACAAGACCAAATATTTGTCACACTATTAGGATGGTGAGCAGATATTAATCGAATCTAAGCCAAGCACATTAGAAAGCAGTAAAGAAAATATTGAAGTATCTAAAGGGAATTGTGGATTATGTATTATGTTATCAAGGCCATGGCTTACATATATAAGGGTATATAGATGCAAACTAGGGATGAGATTTAGATGAAAGAATTTAGATAAAAGAAAATCTACTTCTAGATATGTATTCCTACTAAACAATAGAGTAATATCATAGAAGAATAAAAAACAATCTTGCGTTGTATTGTCCACGACGAAAGCTAAATTTATAGCATTATTAGCAGCAGTACAAGAGGCTGTGTGACTTTATCAATTCTTAGTGCATATGAGAGTTATTAAAAGTGAAATTGATCCAGTGACTATCAACTGTGATAGTCAAGTTACAATCACTTATACGAAAGACCCCAAGTTTCATTGTAAAACAAAGCACATATATACCAAGTATAACTATGTGAAAGTTATGGTTGCACGAGGAGAAGTGAACATGAAATATATATCTACATGAGATATGGTGGCAGGCCTAATGACAAAGCTAATTTCCAAAGATGTACACATTGGGCATGTAAAGTCATTAGACCTACGTAGATGTTGAAATATACTGATAAACATTTCTCTTTATATGTTCACTCGTTGTAATGTTATATTTTGGATATAATGTATAAAGAAGATTATACATTGTATATCATTTGATTCATGAATATATTTGTTTTGCATAAATATATTTTGGAATGAATCATAAGTATATAAGACAGATTAGAGATTAGCCCTCTCATACGGGCAATCACCTCTGGTGTTTGTGCTCGCTAGAGATAAGGCATGTTTAAAGTTTATTATTTAGGTGATAATTGAGAGTGAGAAACTTAAACTATAAATGCCGCAAGGAAATTGGTTCAAAGTGATTTAATGATCACTATATCTATCTTATGTTGCCAGATACAAGTTCAGAATAAGTTTTGAGTAGATAAGTGAATTCAAGTGTAACATTAACTATGTTTGAACTATCATCTGTACGATATTTCTTAAATGAAATATATTCAAGTTTAACGAAATGGGTAAATACCGTAGCACATAACTCGTATCATGTGTATAAAACTGACCACAAAAAGAATTAATGTAAGTCTCAAGATCTCATCTCACATTGTGTGAGACCCTTGAAGTTGAGAAAAACTTTATCATATACTCTTATGACTCTTGTCTCATCCTTAAGAATTGAACTTAAGGTTTGCTACTTTAGGTTGTTGCCAAAAGATCATGTAAGATGCCATCATATGGAATAATTTTAGGAAAGAAAATTAAATTTAATTCAAAATAGAATTAAGAATAGAGGAAGGTTATTTATTTAAATCATTGACTCGCATGAAAAGTATTCATAGATAGCCATCGTCTCTTTAGTAGAGAACTTGACTATAGTCATGACATGAGAAAATAAATAAGATTAAAGGAAAGTGAAAATGTGAGATATGACCTAGAGTATAGGATACAATATCTATTCAAGGACACATAAGTCCTATGATCAATTTGTTAATCGAGATATCATATACTCTTAACTGATATATGGCAATGTGCTCTCGTCGTATACTAGTCACACTGGTTATTGAACAAGTATAAGAACTGCAAAGTTTTTAATTGAATTAAACCCATAATATGTTAGTGGTAGATGATGAATGACATATACAACCACGAGGGGTTTTATGGTCATTTAAATAACTACTAATGGTAGTTATTCTTTTTTAGTATTTAAATTCTAAAATGATGAGATGTGATTTATCCATTAATTCAATAAAACACAAACTCTCTGTAGAAAAGATTTGCACATTCTTTAACCAATGGAATTTTATTTCAGTCCAAGTACGTGATTATTGTTTATTTTATGCATATACAAAGTTCCTGTGTAATATAATTTATGTTATTATGTCTAGATTTTTCTAACATTTCTTCTATTCTTTACCAAAGCCTGGTCATTCTTCTTCTCATTTCATAACTTGTTAGGGTTTATATTAATAGTTTTGATTTTTTTATTTGGTTTCTTCCTTATTTGCATATTGGGATTGCTCTTCTCAAAGATAACTTGATTCAAGCACTTCCTTCACCTTAGCCACTTTTGGTTCTTCATTAGCCTGTACTTGAGTTACAACTTTCAAATTATTTAACTGTTTAACAGTTTGGCCTTTGCTACTCCTGAGCTCTTCATAGTCTCCTTTTTTAAACCTTCTCCATTTCTCCTTCCATTGTTTAGTTTGTTGAATCATTAACCTCCATTGATAAGAGACTCGGATAGAGTCTTCAAATAGCATGTCATTCTTTTCTAACCTTATTAATGGAATTGAATTAGGAAGTTTTTTTTGCCATGTTCCAACATAGTCTTATATAATCAATTCTCCTCTTTAGTGTCGTGCTCTCATCTATAGTGTCGTGCTCTCATCTATGTAAATTGGCTTTCCAATATAACCGGTTAAGTGACTTAAACCTAGTCTCCAAAATTGATAGATATTAAATATTGTGGGTTTTACATTTAGATTAAGCATAAGAGAAATGGCATTAAGTGCAGTTTAACTACCGCCCATAAATGAGAGTGAAAGCTGGAACACATTTTTTATAATGCATGGATTAGCTTTATTCTATACAAATATATATATATATATATATATATTGTAATATTATAAACGTAGCTACTTTTTACTTTTCTTTATTCTTTCATAGTCAAAATTTGCTAATGTTCTTTCCTCTTGCGAGATTATTTTTAAATGGCATACGAGACAAATGGGGAAGAAATTGATTAAATGTTGCTGGAGTGTCATTGCTTGCATTTTTCACAGTGTCTGCAGCACAAAACTTATTTTGAAACATTCGTATAAAAGGGAAAAATTACATTAATTACTTGATAAGAGGAAACGTCCTCCTTTCAGAGGTCTGTGTATGAGTATCAGGACTTGGTTATATCCTAGAAATTTAATCGATGTTAGCATGTCACCGTTCCTAGATTCAATATTTTCGGCACAATGATTTAAAAGTATTAAAACCTTGAGTGCTGCTTGATTCTTGTATCAATACTTAAAGGAAATAATTACACAGCCGGCATTCATACTCACTTATGGCCAGTTTTAAATATAATAATATTATTATTATATTATATTATATTATATTATATAAATTAACCTGCAGATTATGATGACTACAAATTTCCACATTTAAAATCCATCCAAAGGGTACTTAATAGAAATATTTAAGTGCAAATATTATAGTGCAATTGATTTACAAATTAAGAGCTTGAGAACTTTCGGACGACTAGTTAGTAAATACTTTAGTACTATGCTGCAACAGATGCACTTTGTCCCCAAGAACTTAATGTCAAATACTCTTGAGCATGAACCTGAAATCTTGAATGCATACCTATGTATTTTAAATTGATAAGACGTAAGACTCTCTTAAATAATCAACCATGATTCTTTACACATTAATGTTCGTGTTGTTGACTTCCCTTCAACTTGATGCAATTCATATTTCTCACGTTAGGAACACATCGTATAAAAAATCATTAATCCACCGAAAAAGGAACGAATCAATAAAGTCATGACATGTTCTCATTTGTCCAACCCCGGATCATTTATCTGGTTCTAATTTCTGTGGAAAAATAAGATATAATTAAGGGAAGTCAGGCGACACTTCAAATTTATGCTCCACAAATAATGAAATAAGAAGTATATGCATTTCCACATTAAATTAGGAGAAGTATATGCAATCCCACATTAAATTAGGAGGAAGTTCCACTTTTACCCCTTTTTAATAGAAAAACTCCAGTTTTACATTGATCACCACCAATCAGGAAGTAATTATTAGGTACCATTTTTGTTCCTGTTGGGTTTTCATGAATTATGTACAAAATAAAGGAAACTGCCCCACCCCCGAATTCTCTATATACATGAAAACCTCAAAAAGGGTTTTCCAAAGGTGTGGGGCCATCATAATAATGCACAAGGGACACCAGCTTTAGAAAGGAGACTTAAATGTAAGGATTAATATGTGAAGAGTAGTCACGAATTCCAGCACCTTCCCATCCCATCCACTCTTCCCACATGTCCCAATCTGGATCGTTCATCCCTCTCATTGGCTCATCGATTCCCTCATCGTACGTAACATAAGTAGTCTTATACATTTCATTAGTGTCGGAATCGCCTCTCAAGTTGCTCATCACCATCTGTGGATTCATCACAAAAACCTTGCTTAGCACCAAAACCATGCGCACTAGAATGGTCCATCTATTTCAAACTGGTGGAGGGTATTTTAGTAATTACAAGAAGTGGAGACTTCACATCAACACCTCAAAGATATGAAGGCAAATCAGGAAACAGACAAAATGATGAGAGAGAAAAATGTTCCCCACATAATCACGGGACACGATGCCAGGGTCATTACCAACAATTTTGTCTGATCACAAATAGAAAATAGCAACTATCCATTTTAATTCTTTTTTCCAAAATCAAAACGCTCATATTTGTTAATCAGCCAGAAAGAAGAGATTGCAACATTTGCAGCCAACTAATATAGACCAAAATTTCAGTCAACCGTCTACTTTGAACTGAAGCGGTCTTTTGTTCCTACTTTCCTGCACACCCAGTGAATGCTTTTAATTGGTGGTGGGTCACTATTTTATTTAAGTTGCTTGCTTCCTTATAATTTTCCACATAAAATTATGTGAGCAGCTTGAAGCGTTGAACCTATAACCCAGATGGACACAAATCTCAAAAGTTTCCGAAGAATAACAAACAAAAACGGACTTAATTTAATACGTTCATTACCGAATCCAATCAAATAAAGAAACTGATTAATCCATGATTAGATCGACTTAATGCCCACACAAGAATGACTTCACCAACAATTTTCGTTTACATCAAACGTTGATTCTCCTTGCCTAATTCGCTATTTTTTGGGGTTTACGACATCAAAAGGCAACCAATCGCGTAAGATTTATCAAAAAAGAAACAAAAATAAAACTGAAAGAGGGACGGATTGTAACTTACATCATATGCTTCATTAATCAGATTAAACTGCACGCCACAATTGCTACCTCTGCAAACATCTGGATGATACTGAAGGAATAAAAAAAAAGAAACTCCATAAGCCAAACCACCAAAGATCAAACAAGAACGAAAGAAACCAAATGTCTAAAGTAGTTAGGGAACCTGCAAAGCGAGTTGTCTGAAGGCTTTCTTGACTTCAGATTCAGAGGCACCAGGTTGAATCCTAAGGGTCTTATAAGGATCCATAACGTAAGACGAGGAACAAACAATCTTAACTCTGTTCTTCGTCATGTTCTTTTTCTTTCTGTTCTTGATCTGGAACCACGAAGACGAAGAACCCGCACACCCATTTCCACCCACGAATCCAACACCACATGTTGCCATTTTCACTCTAAAAATCAATCGCAAAAACGATGGCTTCTCAAATCCGGAAAACCCCCAAATGGCGTACGAAGAAGGAATGTTTAAAGCTTGAAAAGGAACGATCTATGGCCCAATAAAGGTTTGAAAAGTTGACGCTATAATGATGGAGATAAGAGTATAAAAAATGCAATGTAATGAAGAAGGTAAGAGGTGAGTCTTGCAATACGTAGATGGAAGTATTTAATATTTATTGATACGAGGTCCTTATCCGCTGGGTCCCACGTTCTCTGGCGCCTTTTAATGACGTGTCAAGCAGAGACAGATGGATGTTCGTGTTCTTTTTTCTATGCTTATCTTGGGGTCGGAGTCAGATTTGGAGCATTAGACTTTTGGTTGCCACTCACTTCTCTTCTTTTGTCGTTTTACCTGTAAAATTGACAAGTTAACTTTATCTCCGGAGTATTATGATGTTTTCTATGTTTAAGCTGAGGCTCTCATCTTTTGCATATCAGCAATATCAGGGCTCTTATAATGTCATAAATATTTAAATTTTAGATTTTGTATACAAAAAGACGATGTTCTTATTACTTCCTTGACTTTGGTTCGTACTACTCCCATTAACTGATGAATATTTTCATGTATTGAATGTATGAGTTTGAATGTTAATTATTTATTTAAAATACATGACAAATTATTACAAAGGACAGGTAAGGCGCTGCAGGGTTGGTGCGTAAAATTGATAATATACGAGGACATGGAAAATAAAGCTGACGTGCAAGTGCAGTACGTGGCAGCCGCGATGGACAAAAATATGGACAAAATATATCTGGCAGCGAACCCGAGGGCTCGCAATTGGAGTACTCTCGCACGTTGGAAAGCTCGTCCTCCTTTTTTGTGGATAATCACCATCTTCTCGGTTTCTGTTAGGAGTGGATAAGATGGTTTTACGTGTCAACACGTGGTGCACATGCGAGGACGACTGTTTTTTAACCAGTAGAATAGGGTTTTTGTGCGTCTCTGGAAGTGCAGCGGCACTGCTATTTCTTGTTATCTAATCATCATTTACCCGTGGAGTTCAAATCAATAGACCAGTTTGGACTTTGGATACAGTTTGTTAATTGGCCTGCTTCGTGAAATTTAAAGATATGCCATCATATATATTATTTTCACTTCTATTTTTATAGTTATACATATCATCATAATCCATATTAAGAACGGGCATAGGTAGGATTTAGTCCGTTCAGATATGTCCACTCCAATCCGATGAATATTCTTTTTTTTTCCCTTATAATCAAAGTGTTTGTTTTTAGCTCCTTACAATCCTATTTCTCACATTCTTATCAGGAGCTCCTGTTTTGACTAGTCTCCTACATCACAAAATTGGATAAATGAAATTTACAATAAAAAGGTGAATCCTATCTTCTGGTTAGTATAAAGTTTATCCAAATTTAATTTCACGTATACTTTGAGATCTGAAATTGATTTGTATTTTATTTAATATAAAGATTAGGCATCCACGTCTCACATGGTTTTTGAGTTTGGAAAAAGAATTCATTCAATTTTTCATTTTAACATAGCTTCAAAATTTCCACAAGTTTTTTTGAGAAAATGTTTAATCCTGTAGTTTAATCGACTACCCGCGGTTGAAAGATGCTCTGCTATGAAATGTAATTTA
Organism: Pinacopodium congolense; assembly: GCA_028565735.1. Taxonomy (NCBI): domain Eukaryota; kingdom Viridiplantae; phylum Streptophyta; class Magnoliopsida; order Malpighiales; family Erythroxylaceae; genus Pinacopodium; species Pinacopodium congolense. The sequence goes on along the minus strand of JAOXYD010000001.1, from coordinate 9,284,762 downwards.
GAAGATATTCGTCTAAAATAGAGTTGTTAAGTACACCCAAGCACATGCCAATAAGAGATATTCACCTAATTTCGTGGTTGGGAACTTCTTGTTCTTGTTGTAAGAAGAAACGTAAAGAAAATCAAATGATAACCATTATTTAAATAACTTTGAAAGCTATCTAGCTTACATTCAGATACAGTGTTTACTTCTTTTGGTGGAATGTAGATTAACTTGGTATGGATACTTTCTGCACACGTCTACTTGCGCATGCAAGCAAAAATCTACTACAGATCACAATCATTTGACGAAGAATATCTTTTGATTTTGGTAACAAATTTTAAAAAATTATTCACAAGTTTGACGAATGTTTTGAATGCCACTATATCGTTTAATATAGTTATGGTAATTTTAAAAAATTATAAAATAATATATAAAATTTATATAATAGTATTTCAATATATTGTATTATATAGTTTTTAATTTTACTACAATTATATATAAAAATTAATCATAATAATAATATAAATTTGATGTAATAATTATTATAAAATTAAAAAATAATAAAATATACTTAAAATGTTACAACTAATTATATCAAAACATCATATAATAAAAATAAAATATAAAATTATAAGCAAAACAATAAAAGTTTGTACTAAGGAGCAAAGCAATGCATAAGTAAACACTAAAACAAAAATACTTATAATTAAAATTTTATATTTATGTTGCAGTTGTAAAATTTAACATATACATCAAATACAATTATAATTTTAAAAAAGGATAAACCTAAAACTTTATCTTATGGCGTATTCTCTTAAATCACACTAGTCTCAATTTCCATTTGATATAAAATTTTCATGACTAAGGGGAGGTCTCATCGACGCCATCATTCAAGATCAATGCACTAAATGACATATCAATACATTTCCAGTCAATATTATCTTTTAAGTCACTTTTATCTATAAAACTTAGTTCCTAAAAAATTCAATTCGTTAAAATATCAATATAATCAAAGCAAATTGGATCTACAGAGTTAATTTTTTATTAAGAATCCTAATAAAAATAAAATAAAATATTAAAAACTTCTATTCAACTTAATAACAATGACAACATACTTTTCTTGAAACCTCAATTTATATTGAATAAAGAACAAATTATTTAATCACTTGTGTTCTAATCTATCCCTTACTTGTGCTCCAATCTATCCCTTTACTTGCAATTAATGAATTCAAATGTGTTCTAATTTCTTTTAAACTCAGTTGCACTCACACATTGACTAAGAATTTGAATTACAAACCTTTGTAATTCTAGAATATCGCTTCTAAATTGGTTCTACTAAACAATTGTAAAACAATAAAAATAATTTGATAAAAAAATTGAAATGATGATTAATTTTTAACAAGTATAAAATGTTAAAAAAGGTATACTTAGATTAAGTTTATCTCTTTATTATATTGTGATGGACATCTAGAAATTACCACAAGCATCTTTGTATGCTTCTATCTATGAGTTAAGAAGGTCTTGTATCATCTTATGGGAAAATTTATGGTAATAATTAATAGTATTTCCCTATTAACTTAAATTCTCTTTATAAAATTTGATCTAAAATAGACACTTAGATTAAGAACAATGGAAAGTGAAAATGCCTTTCTAATCTCTCATTAATGGTTACAAGGTAAGAAGTGTATAAAGAAGGACAATTTTTTATATTAGCCTTGAATGCTTCCTTTACACTCACTATGGTATCATACAAGTATCACAATATTAACTTCTCATTACTATCATCTAGATGAAATACTCTCATCAAAGGTTTATAAACTTGAATAAAAATTTAACATTGGGGCTAAAATGCATGATCTTTAAGTATACTATTGAAAATTTCTAATACTATATTAGACTCGGCATGTTGAAATGTAACACAATTATCATTTATAAACATTTATTTTAACTCCTTCTTCACTTAAATAAAACAATAAAGTGATAAAAATTAGTTGTAAATCTTATAATCTCAGGTGATACAAGTTCTTACCATTTATGAAATCCTTATTCATTAAATTTAAAAATAATTCCTTTAGCAAAATAAATCAAAAAGTTCGTAATAGGCTATTGTCTCCTATTTATCCAACAATCACATATAATTGGACATCCATAAGTTACCTAATAGCACCTTATTTATACATATTTTTATAATAATTACCTTAAGTTTGAGAGTTAATTCCATATGATTTAGGTACAATTTTTATTTATTCTTGAATAAGATGTTGCTTAAGTTGCTTTGGATGATTATTTATGTTTTGTATGACTTTGATGAGTATTTCAATGAAATTCTGGAATTAGAAGAGGTATGGAATCAATTTGAGGACTTAGAGCATTATGTTATGAAGTTCCACACTAAATTTCAAAGTTATATGACAAGCTATAAAGAATGCATCAAGAGAAGAACAAGAGAAGCCTGAACAAACATCAGCTTTGGTATAGGTGACTTTGGTGAGACATTATGTGCACTTTTGGAGTTTAAATTATTATGGGATTTATTTTAGATGCAAGAACATCATGTGAAAAGGCTCCATATCAAATTTCATGACTATCAAAGAAGTGTAGAAGGAGTTAGAGTAGAAAATGCGAAAAGAAGTAGAACTTGTCAAGACCCACGGTTTGGCCAAGAAACCCAAGGTCATGATATCTTGGCATAAGATATCACGGTATGGACCTACGGTCATAGGTCTAAAATATGGGTGGCATGTGACCCATTTGGGGAATAACCATCTTAAGGTTATTTTAAGTCTTGCCTTTACTTCTAAACACAAGAAGGAGCCACCAAAGAAGGGTTTTAAAGTCTTAAACCATATTTAAATGGTTTTAACCCAATTTAGAAGGAAAAGAAGGGTTCTGAACACAAAGATTCAAGGATTAAGATAAGTGATTCACATCAACCATCATTAAGGAGTTAGAGAGCAAGGTTGATTCATCATGACCCTTTCATTTCTTTTCTCTTTATTAATTGTTTTTATGATTTAAACAATAAATAGGAATTAAACTTTTCATTATGATTTAGATTTTTATGAACTCTAAAATGTAGGATTTTCGTTTGTTCTTGATTTACCTTTGAATTTCCAAATTTGATGTTAGAATTGTTTATGAATTTTAACGACATTGTTTATCAAATGTTATGTGAATGCAAATGTTAGTTTCAATGCTTTGATTTGTTTATGATTGATTAAGAGATCAGTGCATACTTTAGATCATTTCATGGACGATAAATCTTGCATGGAGTCCTAAAAATAGGTTTACAAAAGATGTTCAAGTTAAGTATGAATTTAGCCAAAACAGTAGGTTTCATAGAGCGAGGTAATGCATTCAATCAATAGATTACGATAGAGAGAACTTTTGCCTAGTCATTGACTTAAATAGAATCACATTACTCGAAACAACGTATGGTTTACATTAGGGAATCTATGATCTAATGAATTTGGAAATTAAGTTAAATCAAGATAAACGATGAATATGCACGCATCATAGAGGAATTAATCACATGAATCCTAACTTCATTATTAAGTATTATATTTTATTAGTTTGTTTAAGTAATTTACTTTTAGTTATTTGTTGAATTATCATTATTAAACCAATCAACCAATTTGCACTTTGTCAAGCTAGATAATTTAGGTAGATAATCATTAGTAATAATAGTCCCTATGGATTTGACCTTGGACTCGCCTTAGCTATATTATATTACGATAGGTATACTTGCCTAATTGTGTATTGTGGTATTATTATCATGTTTCTTGGATAATTTCAATTAAAAATTAAGCCCATATAGCATGCATCATTACACAAATCATTCTTCTTTCACTTAAATAACTTTTAATTTCAGTAATTGAACTACTCAAAAAATTACCTCTGTAGTCGTCAACTGAAGAAGCTTTAAATTATAAACTATAAGAGGTAATAGCATCCATCATAGACTAGTAATAACAAGATTGGACTGTATTAATTGACACATCTACACATACCATTTCTAACTATTTTCATATCTGCATTATGACCTCCTTCTTTAGATTGTAATGTAGTACTAATTGAAAGTTAAAATCTAAGAGTCGTTCTTATAGCAAAAAAAATTATAAACTGACCTTCTTCTTTTCATCATATCAATTACACCTACAATGATCCCTTTATATTGGGTAGGAATACTGACTTTAATGCTATCAAGATCTTTCTCACCACTGCACACTGAACTTTCACTTCCAATTTTATAGTTCAGTCCTTACCTTCTTTCTCTCTATTTGATACTCTTCAAGCAAAGTTTTAATATGCTATTTTCATTATGGCTAACGTTCTTATAAGGTTCTGCATTATTTTTTATCCCAGCTTAATGTCTCTTTAATTTGGTGATCCCAATCTTAGTCCTAAATGGAATCTAAGAGTGGAGGATTGAATTAGGTATTTCAAAATTTTCTAATTTTAGATCTATGCCACATAAACTTGTTTTTCCTAGTATGAAGTTTATAAACCATATTTCAACCTAAATGAGATGATATGCAAAACATAAGACAATAATTCAAATTGAGAAAATTCATTATTAAATAAAAATATAAGTAAATAAAAGAGTTAATAGAAGAGAGGAGGCAAACCAATTTTTATAGTAGTTTGGCAAGTTAACCCATTTCCTACCTCCACTTTCCAAGTTCCAACTTAGATATTTCATTATGAAAAATAATCTTCTTTAGAGGGAGAAAAACTCTTATGATCTTCTTTCCAAAGGGGGTGAAGAGCAATCCAACAAATTTTCTTTCTAGGTAAAGAGGAACCCAAAGCAATCTTCTTTAGATGAGTGAAGAGTAATTTTTTTTTTTATCAAACTCAAACTCAAAAATTTTTAATCCAATACAAAAGCCCTTGAACTCATTCAAGCCAAGATTAAAATCATCAGTATAAACTCTCTATCTTGTTAGATCAAAATAATGCTCAAAGAGGGCTTAAAAATGTAACAAATGCAAATACTTTCTCTTTCTTACAAACTCATTTAACTTATAAAACTAACCTAAAAGCTCATTCAATGCAATATCAATCGATAAAACTTATAAAATTTGTTCTAAGACACTTAGAACTTTTATTTATAAGCTTCTCAAGATCAAATGATCATTAGAAATATAAAAATTGTTACACACAATTAAAATGTAGTTATACAGTAGTCATTACATTTTATATCGCATGTTTAGCTGACTTGTATACAAGGTCAGTCACATAATGCCATATTGATCAATCTAACTTAAGACACTTGTCGACCTATTACTAAAATTCATCAATTAGACGACTAACTATAAAACACTAGTTTTAAAAAAAATATAAAACACTAGTCAACCAATGGTTTTGTAGAACCAAATTCTGATTCTATAATAAATCAAATTCAAATAAAAGTAATTCAAAAACAATTCCTTTACTTCCAAAACAAATTCAAAAAATTTTAAAATATTCCTCAAAGTAATTTTGAATACTTAAACCTTTTAATTAAGTTTAAAAATAAACTATATTTTAAAAAAATTTACTTTAAATAACTTTCAAACCATTCACATATCAAAACTATTTCTTTCTCTCCAAAAATAACTCGTACAAGTTTCAAATCATTTCCTAAGTAATTCTAAATACCAAGACATGCTATTTAAACTTAAATACAAAATATGCCTTATGAAAAATTATCATTTTGAGCACTTTCAAAACTCTTTCAAAAGTTTCTCAAACATTTTTGAAACATTTTGCATACAAAACATTGACTCAAACATATTCAAATACAAAGCTTAAACAACTTTTCAAAAAATTTTGCCACATTAATAGGATTTTCTTTAAAATCTTTTATAAAATGCCTCTTGATTATGAAACACTAAATGCATAATTTCAAATGTGCAATGTAATGTTCATGTAAACATTCTATTAAAAAAAGTCTTAAATGCAAACCATTATACAAATGTTGAGTCCTTCAAACATTAAAAAGATCAAATCAAGACTTACAACAAAAAATTCAACTTTAAACCTATGCAATTGTGATCTTATTAAACTTAATCTTCCATTTTGATCTTTACTTCAATACTTGTTCTATTATTATCATTTTCTTCATGATTTCGCTTCCTCTTTCGGCTCTACCATATGTTCTTGTATAATTTTCAATAATTTATCTTTCTAATACATTAAAAACTAAAACATTAATAACAAATATATTTTTTTGTCATTAAAATTACAAGTTTAAACCTCCCTTGGTTCAATACTCCACCTTTAAATATTTGTTATTATACAAACATCTTATGTGATTCTTCATGCTAGGAACAAATCTTTCATAGGCCTAGATTGGATCATCATATTTCGTTGAAGAGATTGAATTATTAAGATTACTTGAACTTCCTTTTATTTATCAATAAAAATAAATGCAATTAAGCACAACATATTAATTGTAATTAATAAACAAACATATGCAAAATAATCAAATTGAAAGCTAATGTACCTAAATTGTAAACATGAATCCATGAGTGCAACCTATCAATTTGAAAGTTGAAAAAGGTTAGATTAGCTCCCAATTACATTCATAAAAGTTAATCTTATAAAAAAATCCTTAATTTATTACTTTTTAAAAAAAAGTCCTAAAATTTAAAGGTTAGAATTGGGGAAAATCAAAATTAGATAAAATCAAATGTAAATGATGATTCAAATAGATCAAATTTACTTTTAATTTCATGAAAATACATTCTGTTTTGAAAGGTTTCGAAGAATTTTACTAAAAATTGAAAGATCTCAATTATGAATCTTAATTCAACGAAAATCTGAAATTGATATAATCTAAATGCATTCCTATCAAATTGAACTTGTACAATACTTAGAAATTATAAATTAAACCCTAATTAATGATAAGATATATGAAAATTTTGTTAAATTTTAAGATTCCTAATTTTATAAAGGGGTGAAGTCACATAGGGGAGTTGGTGGGGGTCAGAAGGAGTTTAGGGAGCAGGAGGAGGCAACGTAGCAAAACCAGCCAAGTAGGTGCCAACGACTGAGGGAAGCAAGCATGTAAGCCTGTGGTATTTTCATTTTAAGTGTCAGCAATGCATTGCCTAATACAACATCATTTATTACAATTTTGGTAATGGAAACTATGGTCAAATATCTTATTTTCCAACTTATTTAAAAGCAATCAAATTGGCCTGTGAGAGGAAAGACCAAGTTTATGATTTTCCCTATATTTAGGAAATTTCCCATTTTTTCATACTTTTAGTACATAAAATTAACTTGATATTTTATTTGACCACTTCACTCACTAACCCAATTAAATGGCTAATAAAATTTCCTTGCGATAATAAAAGTAAAAAAAAGTTCACAGGTGCTTTTTTAAGGATGTATACAAACTTGAAGTATGAACTTTACCTTGAATAAAATGAGTATGCTGGATGTAGCCTTAAGTAAACTCTTAACAATAGAACTTAAGAAAACTTTAAATCCAATGTTTTTTTAATCGAAATATGTATTATATATATATATATATATCCCATTTTCAGTTATCTCTTAACTTTATTAAATTTTGTTAATTCCTACTTAGAAAAAATGAGGGGTTAATATATCAAGTTTCTACCCTTTTGATTTTTTACTCTCAGTATCTTTCTTATTTCCCATTTTCAATTAACTTATCTCCCAACTTTATTAAATTTTGTTAATCCTTACTCAAGAAAAAATGAGTGGTTAATAAAGTAATTCGACTCATTCACATCCAAATCAAGAATGTTTGGAATCCATATTATGCAAGGAGACATTGCTTTTGCTAATTTGAATTGAAGGGTAATATAAAATTAGTCTATTTCTGGTATCATATCAATAGTTAGCGCATTCATCATAGTTAGAAGCTCCAGCTCCGTATTAAGGTGATGGTCGATATCATCACTCACATCCATATCGTCACTAGTATCCATATTGTCACTATCATTAATAAAAAAACCCATAGGCTTGTTATCCAAGAACTTGTTCAGAAATACTATAATGAAAGGAACATACGAGTTTCTCGCTAGGTATTTGACCAAATAGGATTGTCCCGTTCCTATAGATTCTATCACTAAAATACCCTTAAAGGGGGATAGGGTTAAACGAAGCGAAAAGGGCTTTCCATGAGATGGGAAATGAAAACTATGTGATCCACGTAAGGTTTATGAATAAGTGATTGTCTGATAATGTAATAGTATGACTGATCATTATAGGTATAATGGTAGATGTTCGAGACCACGTTACTAGGATTTCTTTTTCCGCCTTTATGTTATGCTTATTTATTTTTTATATAATTAAAATTTTATATAATTAAAAATTTATATAATTGAAGTACTTACTTTATAGTTATAGTTTTATAGTTATAATTAATTTAATTTAATTTTTTTGTTTATATCTTATTTATTTTCTAATTATTTCTATATATAATAATGAATTCTATATATAATAGTTAATTGTAAAATAATTAAAATTATTCAGAATTATTATAGAATATATGTATATATAGAATACTATAATCAATTGTGGTAACCTTTTAGTTTGACTTTTCATTTAATCTGTTCACTAATCTATTTAGATTATATATAAAAATATCTATAATATTTATATATACTTAGATATGATATACTTAGAGAGAATTAGATGTTTATTATCTATTTAGATCTAATTCTTTTTAGATACTCTTATTTTTGTGATAACATAATGTTATCACAAATCTTTATTTACTTTATTTATTATTTATTTTATTTTATGTATTTATGATATGATTATCAGAATGATATAATATTACTTAATATAATATTATTATTTAGGAATCCAATAATATAAAAAAAATTTTACGGGTGAATATTTACTCTTTCAATATTTATTTTATTTATAAGATTAATCTATGAGTGCTCCGAATGCATGGATTGTTTCCTGATTCGTTTCGTCATCCCGTCAAATACATCATTAAAATTCATCTTTTTAGTTTAATAAAATCTTATGTATTCATAAATTCTGTCGTTCTCATCACTTTTCAATTAATGCTTTGGTTTCAAATTTGACAACGGAGCCCCCTAATCAAATTCAATGAAATTATTTGAGGAGTCAATCTTCTTAACATCAACCACTCGTTTTTTTTTTTCTAAATAGGGATTAACAAAATTTAATAAAGTTGAGATATAAGTTAATTGAAAATGGTAAATAAGAAAGATACTGGGAGTAGAAACTTAAAAGGGTAGAAACTTGAAGGGTAGTTTCAATCTGATGTGGTCAAAATCGATGAACAGGCTTGATAAGGACTCCAAAAAAGCCACCGACTTATTCTGTCAGCTACAATAATTCAACTAAAACGATGGCTTCAATTATTCAAACATGCGTCACTAGTTCTGAAGGCAAGTTGCAAGTTTAATATCTCAATGCATTAGATGTTTGCCATCCTGTATCCAACAAGTGTTTGATATTTGACTCAATTTTCTGACGATGTCACTGTTACAATTAACTGTTTTCTGGGGGAATTAACTGAGAAAAATAAAAGAATTAGTAGTCAAAAGTGAATATATTCCACCAATATGATCAAATTTAACTTCGATTTGATTTAATCTAACGACCCATGGCCAGTGATAAAAATTTGAAATTAAATTCTTTGCTAAAATATTCAAGACTAATCCTATGAGAATTGTTGTAAAACACTAAGGCCCGCTTGGCATTCATTAGTATAGGGTTCTTAAAATCACAGGCAGTAAGTGATTAAGACCTTTCAAATTGGAGCATAAGAATAATATTAGTAATAAATTCAACCAATTAAACTTATATTAAAAGTGAGCTGGTGTAATATGTTAAAATGCTTTTCATAATTTTATTGTAATTTTTCTCCATTTTCCTCAGAAAAGATAGCAATTATAAAGTCTAAGTGTTCATGAATTGTGAATTCTAATATTCAATCGGTTGTAAGAATATATATATTAACAAAAATAAAATAAATGGTCTAATAATAATATAAAACTTCTAATTAAAGCTATTTTTCGGTAAATTAAATTGATAAATAATGTTGTTAAAAGATGGCTAATTTTATAGCCAATAGAATAAAAGTACTTTTCGAGTGAGATCACTAATTTAAATGAAATCTTGTTTGATACTTTAGACGTTGTAATACCTACATGAAAAAATATATTACATTTTAAATTTTATTCAATTATACAATTCTAATTAAACTTGTATGTTATATCAATCAAATATTATTTTAATTTGGTATAAATATAGCCCATCATTGTTGACTTGTGTGCCACATAAAGAGATTTCATTTTTAAGTTAACTTACACTTTAATTACAATACATTAAATAAAAATAATTTTGAACCTGTGTACTTTCGGAAAGCTCATCGCTTCCAACAACACAGCTCTTTCCAATCAATTTATTTGCACAGCTACATCCTTTTATTTGCGTTCACCCTGTTTAGATATTTTAGTCTAAATAATTTATGCCTCTGAAAAATTATCTCAAAATTTGATTATGCTTCAAATAACCTTTGAGTTTGAAATTGCAACTTATTCTACAACAAATAACTTAAAATTAATATGTTTATTTGGTGCCTTCTTGAGTAGATAAGGTTTACTGCACATATATTCTAAAAATTAATTTCTTCGTATTTTCATTAGTTATTGTGGTGCTGAGTCTCTTTGTAGTAATTTTCTTATTTTATCTATATTTTTAATCGTTAAATTTTTTTATCTGTATTAATTTTTATATTATAATTTGTTGGGTGACTGGGAATTTCATTAATTTTTTAGAGAAATTAAATAACTTAAAACTCTTAACATTCTATACCATGAATCTAGTGACTGTTTAATGAAATATACATTTGCACTTTTGCGGGAAATATGTATTATTTTAGTTATGTCTTCAACTCTGTCTCTTATCTAATAATTCTTTGTTATATTATTTTCATAAAAAGGTAAATAAAATCTTTTTTCTTGCTTCTAAGCATATGAATTCCTTTCTTCAATGTGAAGGATGATCCTAATTTTTCATGTGAAAATATACTTATTCGGTCATGTTGGGTTAGAATTGTGTCGTATGCAGTGTTTTAAATATTGTACCGGTACCGGTACCGGATTGGTCCCGAAAACGGTACTGTACCGGTACCGGTT
>JAOXYD010000001.1:9241504-9270074 GCA_028565735.1 Pinacopodium congolense | reverse complement strand
GTACCAGGTGCTTAAAAATTGTTCAAAATGTCATGGCCATTACAAATAGATTCAAACATGTCATTGTCAAATTCTATACCTTAATCACTCCTAATAGATGCAATAGACATGCCTTTTTCGTTTTGAATTTTCTTCACTAAACTAACAAATGACTTGAAACATTCAACTTTTGAATTCAAAACCAATCCATATGAATTTATAAAAGTTATCAACAATAATATTTGCATATGTCTTACCTCTTAAGATAGCAACTCTAATAGGGTAATTAAATCCATATGAAGAAGTTCATGAGGTTTAGATGACGTTACCGATTTCTTACTTGGAAATGTGCTACTTACTTTCTTTTCTAATTGGCATGCTCCATAAACTTTATCCTTTTCTTACCTTATAATTGGAAGCCCTCTTATAAGGTTTTTGGAATTGAGTTTCAATAAATGGTCTATGCTTTCATGTCTAAGTTGTCTATGCCAAATCCAAGCATAATCACTCAAGAAACTAAACTCTTGTTTTCTTTGTTAGTTTTATCATATAAATCAATAATATAAAATTTTCCTTCTATTTTTCCTTAGAAAGAAATACTACCATCACTAATCTTTGAAACGACACCTTCGTTTCCAAAAATGCATACTTTATAGTATTTATCACATAATTTTTTTACGCTTAAAATATTATGTTTCAATCATTTAACAAGTAAAACATAAAAAATGAAAGGATAATCATCCTTGCCAACTTTTCCAACGTTAATTATTTTACCCTTATCAATGTCACCAAATGTGATGGGCCCTCTATCCTTACTTTTGAATATGATAAATTGTGAAGGGTCACTGGTCATATGTTGTGAACATCAACTTTCAATGTTTCATTTTATTCTCATTTTAGTGACCTACAAAACAAAGAAATCATGTAAATTTAGGTCCTCATATCATCTTTGGTTCTTGAATATTAGTCGTATTCCTATCTTTACCTCTTGAAGAAATATCCCTAATCCTATCATAGTAAAAATGTGGTATATGTCTATGATAACCATATTATGTGTAAAACAATAGATTATGAGTGTTATATGCACTTCCATAATGATTTCTAGGCCTAAAACAATTATAGAATCTTTGTTGAAAAATTTTCCTAGGTTAAGTGAAATTCTTCTATCATTAAATTGGCATTGTGAAAATCTCCTAAGTCTTGGAGTGTACATGTAAGCATAATCCCTGGGTTGATGTCTAGTTGTTAATGCATTTTGAATAGACCAAGGAAAACATTCATCTTTTAATTTCTTTCCCTTTATGAAAACTATCTTCCTATTAGATGCTCCACTAGTATACATTTAACATTATTTCTAATTTCTCATTTCCATTAGTAACATTCTCAAGTGATTCTATTTCCTTTTTTAAAACTACAATTTCATTTACTAATTCATAATTATCTTTGTTAATTGAGTCTAAGTCTTTACTAAATCCTTTATTTTCTAATTTATATTCATCGAACTTTTTCATGGATTCTGTAATTTTTTCGAGCAACTTCTTCTTTTTCTTAACTAAATCTTCCTTAAACTTTAACAATTCTTTTTATGAATATTAAACTTCACATTCATTACTATAATCAGATGATTTACCTGATTTTGTGCATCAAACACATGTTTTTAGCTTCTTCACTTTTGAAGTCACTTGATTTAATCCAAGCCACCTTTTATGCTTTCTTCCTTGACTCCTTTCTTTCTGTTATCTTATTAAAGATGTGGGCATTATGACTTAAAGTGAACTTTTTCCACCATCTTCGAAACATGTTATGTTATAAATTTTATTTTTAGATAAAGACTTACCTTCTCTCCTATGTGTAGAGCCTTCTTTTGTAGGAGCCTCTTTAGACCTTTTATGATGAATGCGACTGATTCTTTTCCTTAACTTCTAATGAGGATTCTTCTTTTTTTCTCTCCTCCTTTCTTGTAGCCTTAAATACTATGTTATTCCTTTTAGGTGTAGCTTCTACTTGTGTATCGTTCGATATCATCTTGTGTGCTAGTAGAAATTTAATGAGCTAATTAAGAGAGGGAACATTGAGTCCTTATGTTTCTTAAAATATGGTCACTTTGGGTTCTCCTAACTTTGGTAGAGGTATAAGAATCTATCTAGTAAGCTCACATTTAGATAGGTCTTACATAGAGATTTAAAAGCACTAACAATATTATTAATACGAGCATATATGGTAGAAATAACTTTATCATGTGACAGTTTACAACGTTTACATTGATGAGTGAGCATGTGAATTTTATTCTCTTTTAGTTGATTTGTGCTTTCACGTTTAATCTCTAGTTTTTTTCAAATTTCAAAAGTATATTCACTGGTAGAAACTCTACTAAATTCTTTTGCAATTAGAGCATAAAACAAAATATGTATAGACCTACTATTTAAGGAGGCTAATTTCTTTTCTTCATTACCTAACTCGTCACCTTCCTTAAGAACAAAATCATTTCCTATGAGTTTGGAAGGCAAGGGGATCCTTCCTGAAATAACACGCCATAAATCTACACTTTCACTTCATAAATAACGTCTTATCATAGCCTTTAAATACAAATAATGATTGCCAACAAAGTAAGGTACTCTCTGTGTGTTTTGTCTTTTGAAGGTTGTTTAGGGAGCAAAGGTTTTTGTCATGTGTGCAGTATGATCTTTTAATATTAAATCACTAGATTTATGAAAATATGAGAGTTAGGCACTGATACAAATTATTCGGTTTATATGGCCCCTAAAAGGGGAGAATTAGGTGTTTCAAATTTTTCCTTTAAGTTCCACAACCTATTTTATGAAATACATAAATTACATAATCTAAATAAAACTTTGAAATTTAACAAATCATATTAAGTGCGTAAAATTAAAAGATTAAGGGAATAGAGATACAATATGATTTATTCTAGTTCAAAGTGGTCTACTTGCTCCTACGTCCAGTCTCCAACACCACTTGTTGAGATTTTTGCACTATTGTAAGAAAAAATAATACAATGTCAGATAATACAAGTTTTTTTTTATGACGTAAGGATAACCTTACCTTTTTTTTCTTTTCATAAGGATAAAGAATAACCTCAAAATCTAAACAACTCTTTAAAATATTTCACTTAAGCTTAATTTAGTGTATAAAAGAGGCCCACACACACTTGACTGATGAATGAAAACTAAATGCCTTCCAAACACATACACACTTCATAAACACTTGTCAAAAATCCCTTGCAATGCAAAAGAACACTTGCAAGAATGCTAAGAAGACTTGTTGGGTCAAAAAAAAAATCCTACAAACACCTATTTATACATTTTAAGGCAACTAGTTGTGTGTAACAATTACAAAAACTAGTAGTTCATAGTTGTTGTAAAAACTAGTCATTAACTAGATGTTTCAAAACCTAGCCCTTTATAGCCATTGCAAAAACTAATCATTATAACAACTAGTCATTTATAGTCCTTGCAAAAACTAGTTGTTATAAAAACTAAATGTTAAAAAATTAAGGTTGGGTTATCGGCCTAATTAAGCCAAAATCATACCAAACTTTACCCATTTCAATTGAAAACCCAATCAAACATATTTTACACATACTAATCCTTACCCGACATATTTTATACAATTACACAAATTTTGATACTACTAAAAACTTCCAATTTTACCAAATTTCTTTAAATTAAAACTTCCATCTATTATCATATCCTTTACATCATATATATTTCAGTTCGTACAATTTAGCCATCCTTATTAATTCATGCGTTCTTATTTAGCAAATTCATACATCAAAAGGATTTTTCATATAGACACACATTAATAACATAATTCTTCTTAATTTGCACCTATATGCGTTTCTTAATTTATAGATCAAAATATGCATGATAAGCCTCTTAAATAAAAAAATTGAATTAAGCAAAACTTACAATAAAAATTACATAAATAAACCTATATCAAATAAAATAAGCTTCTTAAATGACTTGAGTCTTCATATATGATCTCTATAAACTCCTATTAAGATTGAAGTCTCCTTAAGTGAATATACGCCTATTTCATCTTCACACGTATCTTTCAACAAACCAAAACAAATATTAGTAATAGAATTGTTTTGTGATACTTCAAATATAGTGGAACCTCCATTAGTTCAAAAATCCTAATGTAGAACCAAATGCGATTTTTTATGCATTTACAGTAATTTATCTAGATTTTTCAAACAATGCTCAAAGGAGTTTTTGAAGACTAAGAAGTCATCCATAAAAATTTTCATAATATCCTTAATCATGTATATAAAAATTTCCATCCTACATCTTTGAAAAGTTGCTAGTACATTACAAAGTCCAAAAGGTATCCATATAAATGTAATAGTTCTATAAGGACATGTGAAGAAGGTTTTCTCTTGATTTTTTAGATAGATGAAAATCTGGTTATACCATGAATATTAACCAAGAAAACATCAAATGGCTACTCAACCACTGTCCCCACCATCTAATCCATGAAAGATAAAGGAAAGGGATTCTTTTTAGTTATCTTGTGGATCTTCTTACAGTCAATGCATGCCTTTTACCTTGTGACTATTTGAGTAGAGATCAACTCCCCTTTTTTACTTTCCATCACTATCTTTCCCCTTTTTCTTGGCTACATATTACAAAAGGCTCACTCATTCACTATTTAAGATGGGGTAAATAATATCTACATCTAATTGCTTCATTACTTCCTTTATCGCTACCTCTTTCATGTGAGGATTTAATCTACTTTGTCTCTCCTCACCACCTTGCAAACTTCTTTAAGATATAATCTATGCATCACTACATTAATATCTATACCTCTTTTATCTAAAATTTACCATCCCATGGCTCGCTTCCTTCTTTAAAATGTCTCTACCACTTTCTATTCTTGTTTAAAAGTCATCTTGATTGATATTCTGCTGAATAATTTATGATCCACACCTAAAAAAGTACATCAAAGGTATATGGGTTCAACTTTAGTGTAGGAAACTTCTTAATAAATGGTGGAATGAGTGCTTCCATTCTCAATAAAAGATTTTGTTCAAATTTTTCATGTAGCTCCTCCTTCTTAACTTTTACATCATTTTAAAAATCTAATCTTCATGATGGTTCACCTTTTCCTTCTTCACACACTCATCAACCACATTGATCTTTATGCATGCACTACACTCCTTCAGACTATTTAATGCTTTAATCATGTTAAACTCCATCTATTCATTACCAATTTAGATAAAAACTTTCCCTTCATATACATCCATTAGTGCTCTTCTGTTATGCATGAATGGTCACCAAGAATCAATGGATAGTTGAGATCCTTTTTAAAATCGAAGACCATGAAATCCACTAGAATGATGAATTTATCCATTTTCACTAACACATTCTCCACCACCCCAAATGTTTTCTTAATTGAATGATTTGCTAACTAAATGCACATGAACGTTGACTTGATATCACCTGGTCTTAATTTTCTAAAAATAGAAAAAATTTATAATATTAATACTTGTACCTAAGTTAAATTAGCACTTAAAGAATTTAAGATTACCAGCAATATAAGATATCGCAAAAAAATTTGGATCTTGTAATTTTGAAGGCACATGACTAGTAATAATGGAGCTGTAACTTTCTTTAAAATATACTATCTAATTGTCCTCCTAGGTTTGCTTGTTCATTAGGACTTCACATACTTGGACATGTTCTTTAAGGTTTCTGCCAAACACAGATTAATCTACAACTTCATCAAATTATCTAAAAATTTTCCACTCTAAACAACCATATAATTTTTATTTATTCTTTATAGAAACTAGATTTTTGGGAAATAATATGGTGGTGGCACATACGATGGTTCATCCCTCTTCTTTTGCACCCTCTATTGGCTTCCTTCTTGGTGGATTTCAACCTTCTTCTTTATTGGTTCTTCTAACCCTTTTCCACTTAAAATTGTAATGGTTTTTGGATGGTCCCTTATATTAGACTCCATATTGCTCAGGAGACTTCTTGCACTTCTTGTGGACAATGCATTTACTACGTGCCTAATCTACACCTCCAAATTATGGATGGAAGAAGCATGAATGTTCTCAATTTGTTAAAACTTGTCTTCTATCATCTTTTTAATTTCGTCTTGGCTTGTGAATTCAGAATCCAACACATTGATAAACTCTTCAATTTTCAATTCCAATGCTCAAGCCTATCTTGATGGAAATTTGGTAGGCCATGTGATCTGATTTGACTTTTTCCATTGATAGATTAAGAAATCTGATTGAATATTTTATATATCGTAAATGACACACTTTAATCATTTATGATGATCTTTCGAATCAAGTGTTGGCTTATCGGCAAATTTCAATTCTATTACAAATACTTTTGGGTCATCAAGCTTATCCAAGAGTTTTTTTTTATTTATACCTTCTGGAAAGTGTTATACAATTAAGTTCGAGATTAGGTGAAGGACTTATGATTGAATTACTAATAGTGGAGACCTAGTATTTGGTTGTTCTTCCACCTAAGATTCTACATATTTTAATAAGGATTATTTCCTCCTTCACTTGATTGTGCTCTTAAGAAGTTTATCGCCTCTATACTGCTATAATTCACTAAGAACCAATCTGTTAACACATAACTCTCTTGCCCTTACAATTTCACATCTTTACGACATTTCTTTTAATAGAATGTATGAGGTGGCTTTTAAGCTATTTATTTTTTGGATAGAATTTCTATCTCAACCTATAATGTCTCCACTGAATCTATACGAAGTACTCCTTTTTATCCTTGAAGTTTTGTTGCTTGCTCCTGTCTATCCTGATATACAATTATTGTTTATCATTTCCTTCAATAATTCATATGTAGCATCCATTATCTTTCTCTTCAATAAACCACCAATAGTTATGTTAGTGGTACCACCTGTGGTTGGATTGATTCTACTGTAGAAAGTTTAAAAGAGGAACTCCTCAAGAAAGTTATGGTATAAGTAGCTCCAATGCAATTCCTTAATTCTCTCCCATGGTTCACATAAAGACTCCCCTTCAATTTGCTAAAATTTTTTATCACTTTAGTAATCCTTATATTCTTTATCAGGGGAATACGAAGACAAAAAAGCTTGTACAAAAATGATCCAACGTTGCCACATTCTCTGGATTAAGGGAATTTATCCATGGTTTAACTCAGCCTTTTAACATCAATGAAAATAACCTTATCTTTGTTGTAGCCTCTGATAACCCATTGTACTTAAATGTATCACATATCTCTAAAAAATTAGCCAAATTAACATTCAGATCTTCATTGGCTAACAAATAAAATTGGATATTAGTATATAGTATGTTTAATAAGGATATTTTAATCTCAAAGTATTAAACTATAATGGAGGACTTTTGATTCCTTGCTGATTAGCATTGAACACCAGTATTTAAAAGTTAATGATCATCCTTTTTACCCCCTATGTTTCGTTCTTTCTCCGTTGATCTATCTATAATTATTTATCATATTGTTTTTCAAATCTCTCACTCCGTTGATCTATCTATCATTATTTATCACATTGCTTTTCAAATCTCCCACTTTTGCTTAATGATGTCACAAATTTATGTATCTAGAAGCTTGCTTGAACTCCTTATTCTCCTTGTAGTCATTCACCTACAATCAAACTAGAAAAAGTATCAAAATCCTTAAATTAAAATAACATTATTTGAACTTGATATAAATGCTATATCCCCAATAATAGCCCTAAAAACTTGTTGTGGGCTATGCCATAAGCATATTAGTCGTATTCTTATAGTATAAGTAGTATTGTTACCATGAGGACTATGATAACTCACCTAAAAAATTTTATAACACTTTGTTTAAGACAAACAATTTAATGAATGCACAAAGAAAATGAACCAAAACTAATCAAATTTATAAGCAAAAAAATAACTACACAATTGTGAAATGATGCATAAGTAATGAAAATTACATAGGAATTTCATCTATCCTTGTTTTATGTTCCCCTTACCTTATTGCTTTAATGATACATGAACCTAGATATTCAATGGTTTTCATTACCCTCCCTCGAGATCTAACCAAGTGATATTTGTGTTTTAGGCATTAGTTTTTCTAAGTGTTTAGTATGTGCTTATAATGATCATTTCCTGTTTTTAATGGTTTTAGGACTAAGTTTGTTTTTGTTTTATTCTTTTTCGTGATTTTAATCTTTTTGATGTTTTTATTGTTTAATTATTGCTTTTTGGGATGTCATCAAAGCATCTTACACAGAGCTTTTGTTTGATGTGGTTTAGGAGTAACAAAAGTTCATGAAGAGGAGTAAGAAACTTGAACAAAAAAGAAAATATAACATAGGCTGGGGCTACATAGCCATGCCTGTACCTTCCCTAGGCCACAGGTGTGGCCTCTATAAACCATAGTTGTGGCTCTCTTGTTCTATACTAGTGGTCTTCTCCTCATGTACATCTATTTTCAACATGATATATGGCAAAAAATTTTGTCTCAACATATTGAAGAAAAACAAAATAAAACCTAAAAGGAGGACGGAGGGTTGTGAGCAAAAATGCGAAGTCAAGTTCTCATTTTATTTTGGAGCTTACCCTGAGCCAAAGAAGACATTCCAATGCTTGAACAACACAGAATCACACATAAATCTCAAGAGTTCTACAAGTTTGCATATTTTTCCAATCTAGAGACTTGTTACTTTTTATTTCTCTTGGATATGTTTTCTTTTATGGAGAAAATGGTAATGTACAATCTTATTGACATCAAGAGGAGCTAAATTTGTTTTAGGGATTGTCCTTTGAACTATTTGTGCACTCCTATTTGTTGATTTAGTGCAATAAATATTTGTGTTATTTATTGAGCTTAAACTTTGCAATAAATTAAGAGAGCAAGCTTAGTAACCTGTGTCAAATGTATAACGAGAGTTGTCTTTAATAGATTTATGAATAACAAATATATTGATTTATTAGAAAAAGATTTCAGTTGATTAATATACTTACTATTAGATAACTTTACAACTATTTGGGTTTATAGAAAAGACGTTATAAGTTGAGAGATAGTAGGGTCAATGCTATGTAATTTAAGTAGTGAAACTTGGTTACACCTTAAGAGAAGGTAGCTATAATCAAAGAAAATCTTAGGCCAAGCATAAATTTAATTAATAAAACAAGAGGAAAAAATAGAGATAAAAATAATTCATATTCATATATTTTAAATTTTTCTGAGTTTCAGTTTACTGTTTTGATATTAGTTGTGTTGAAAATCTTGCCTCTAGTTTAATTTTTTTAGTTTTATTTCCTAAATTGGTTTGAATTTTTTCCTTAAAAGACGTGTAACTCAATTAATATGGTGACTAATTTCAATGCTTGTTAGATGATATCTACTTATACTACAAGCTTACGACCTACTCCTTGAGAGTGTTAGTGTAAGGCTCTAAAGGTTAGCTTAGCCACTAACAAGTTTTTTATGTCACTTTTGGGGACTAATATTTTAGCATCTTTATTGATTTGGATAACTTTGGTTTAAGGGTTTTTGATACTTTTCCTTATGTCTTTTTAGGGACATGAACACAAAGAGCACACGAAGGTCCAACAAAATAAGTCAAGAAGACGATTCATATGTCCTAAGGCACGAGCGAGAGTTAAAAAGAGCTAAGTTTAAAAAATATAAAAAAAAATTGTTGTAGCAATGAGAATAAGGAGCTGTTAAAAGAAAATTAATGGATATTATGAGGCCAAAATTTAGCCAATAGGGGATTGTATGGTCTGTTGTTCAAACAAACTATTTTGAGGTAAACACAGGTCTCCTCAACATACTTCAGTCTAGTGTTTAATTTTATAGGTTGGAAAATGAAGATCCCAATGGCGATCTTGCTAATTTCTTGGAGATTTTTATACTTTTTGGTTCAATGGGATGTCAGATGATATAGTGAGGATGCGGTTATTCCCCTTTACCTTAAAGGATGGGTCTAAAGCATGGTCAAGTTCCCTTAAGTTAGGTCAAATCACCATATAAGAGCAATTAGCTCAAACCTTCCTTACCAAATACTTACCATTGACAAAGACGACAAGAATAATTATAAAGATCATAAATTTCCAACAAAGTAATAGGGAGTCATTATATAAGGTGCAAGAGAGATTCAAGGAGTTATAGAAAAGCTGTGCATACCATACGCTTCCAAGGGATTCTATTTTGTAGACTTTCTATAGTGGAGTTAATCAAAGCACAGGAGGAATCATAAATGTAGCTATAGGAGGGTGTTTATTGAGAAAAACAATTGATACAGCTCATGAACTCTGATAAGAGATGGTCACCAATAGTTTTTTTATGGTCTAATGTGAGGAGCAACCAAAGGTCCAGGGAGTATAAATGTATGATTCTAATTAATACAGTGATAGTACTTTAGACACCAATTTCAGTTGTTATTAAGAAATTGAGCAACATGCAATGGATCTCTTCATCTTCAATGATGGCGATGTAACTTTAGTGTGAGCTATGATGGTAGGAAAACCATAGAATAGCTAATCGCTTTCTGATGGACACCAACGAAGAAAGTCAACTACTTGGGCCATCAATAAAGAGGTAATAATCTCTATTCTAACTCTTATAATTCAAGGGGGAAAACCACCTAAATTTTCTTGGAACATTAATAATGTAGGTAGTAATATAAGAGGTCAAGGTCCCTCCAGATTTCAAGAAGATAAGCTTCGATCCCTAGAAAGAAAAAAATATAAATTACCCTTCTAGAAGAGCCAATGGAGAAGGGTAAGAGTGCCAAGAGAAAGAGAAGTGTGAAGCAAAACTGAAACATGAGGAAAAGCCATACAGCCCACCACTTTAATACAAGTCAAAGATTCCATACTCTTTGTGAAATTCAGTGGACCCACAAGTCTCCCAGTTCTTTGACAAATTGAAAAAATTTTCATTTGTAAAAGCGTTACAAAACATGCCCAAGTATGTTATGTTTTAAAAGGATATCTTGATTAACAAGTGCACTTAGGAAGACACCTAAATGATGGCATTTACAGGAAATTAAAGCTTAATCATCACTAACCAAATGCCATCCAAGTTACAAAATTCGAGAAGTTTCACTATACCTTGTATTTTTGGTAACTTGGAATTTTCTAAATTTTTGTGTCATTTATGAGTAAGTGTCAACTTCGTACCTTTATTTGTTTTCTTAAAATTGTAGTTAAGTGAGACCAAACTAATCTCCATGCTTATTTAATTTGTAGATCAAACAATAAGGAAGACATTTGGATTGGTGAAAGATATGTCGGTGAAGGTGGATAAATTATTCATTTCAGTAGGTTTTATAGTGCTTGATTTTGAAGATGATAGGACTTGCCTTTTGATCCTTAATAGAACTTTCTTGAATACTATAAGAGCATTGATTGATATTAATGGTGGAAAACTAGTCCTTTGCATTGGTCATGAGTGAGTAGCATTTTATGTGGAGATGATGTTAAGAAATATGACCAAAAAAAAAAAAGGAATTCTTACATGACGAATGAAGAAGATATTTAAGTATGTAAAGAAGCAAAACTTGAAGCATAAGGATGAGGTCGATTTTAATGGTAATAAAGAAGTTTAAAAGAAGCAGGAGTTAGGTGAGAAGTTGAAATAAGAACCTTTGTGAAAAACTAGTTCCCTTACTCTATTTTCCTTACTGACACTACCTATGCTCAAGTTACAATCATGTCTTCCTCATTTTTGGTATGCATCTTTGAGTAAGGAAAAACAACTACACTTGGTTATTTTTAGCAAATTAACTTTGGAGCAAGAGAAAGGGGTTGCTATGACAAGAAAGATGAGGCATAGAGTAAGGATAAAACTGTATCCTTGTAAACTTGAGACTATGTTGAGAGAACAATCCGAAATCATTTAAGTTTACAAGTAGGGGAGATAGGGATGGAAGACTCCAAGGAACGAACTATTAAGTCTATTGAGCATCATGGCAAATTTATGTCTTAGAGACTTTCCTGTAAAAGAAAAGGGACTAACTTCTTCCCTTTTATTACACCAAAAGATTGAATTGGTTGTGGTCAAGTTAATGAACTTAACTTAGAATGTTTTTTTTTCTTTGTATGTTCCAATAAATTTAAGTATAATTCATAATTGTTTTTTTTTTACTTTAGCTTAGTTTGTTGAGTCCTTAATTGTTTCCCATTCATTTCATGGATAGTGTGTTGTATAAATGAATTTTTCATAAGTTGTTTAATTAAATTTTTTTATGACTAATGATGGATTGAAATTTTTTCTATTTATTTGAAGTTTATGAATGAATAACGTTAGATAAAAAAAATTGCAAACGAGGAAAAGGCGACAACACATAAAAAGATCCATACATAAAATGGCCATGAACATAGTTTAGGCCACGGTTGTGGCCATTGAGCAAAGGTCGGCACTGTAAGCCATATGGCACCAAGAGGAGAGTGAATTTGGTATTTAAAAATTCTTTACTAATTAAAACTAGAAATTTAAACCAATTGGAAACTAAGTGCAATCACTTAACCAATATTCAACCTAAGATGACATGAGGATGCAAATGCCAAAATGAATGTAACAAACTAAAATTCAAGCCACACAACCAACAATGAATAAAGGTGCTAAAGGTAAAGAGAGAGACAAGGAAATTATAGAAGTTCACATACCCCAAAGATAGGCTACGTCTTCTTTCCAACAACTTGTTGGATGATTTTCACTAATCAAACAAAACAAGTATAATCTTCTTATACGGTAAAAAGTAACCTTTACAATCTTACTTTCCAAGGGTAAAGAGTAAGTCTATACAAGGCTCAATATTCTTATTAAAGGTGAAGAGTAACCTTTAATAACTCTTATCAAGGAAAAGAATGCCTTTACATCTTACAATTAATCAAACGATTCAATATCCCTAAGTTCAAGTAACCAAATACACCTTAGAAGGTGTTTCACTCGATGCACAATTAAATTAAGGGCTTTAGCTTTCAATAAATAATATAAATTAATGATGGAAATCTTGAAAGCTTAAACAAACTTAGTGTGAAAGAAGTTATGCACCAATGATGTGTATAGATATATGCAATAAGATCAACGTAAGCTAAGCATAAAATTCGTACAGCTTAAGCACTTTATAAATTTTCACCTCAAAACATAAACATAAATGCTTTAAAATCAAACTAAAAATTCCAAAGCATTCCTAAAACATTATGAGAACTAAACACAATAAGTTTATGCATCTAGAAATTGATTTAAGTTATGAAATTAGTGGTTAAATGAAGAACATAAAAATGTAGACAATTTTGATATGTAAACGAACTAATGTACACAAAAGATGAAATAATAAGCCAAAAATTTGAAACACTAATTTTGCTGGCTCTGAAGGACTTAAAAACCAAAGAATAAAATAAAAGACATAGAAAAATAGATTAAGTAGGTTGAAATAAAAAATAAACTTGAACTTGTGAAAACAGAAGCTATCTTTAAATATTTGAATGTTCAACCTCAAATATAACTTAAACAAGCCTCGAAAAAATTGAAACAAAGCTCACAAACAATCTAGAGGCTTATGTAAACTGAAAATTGCAATCTCACAATTTTAGAAACTGATCTTATCTGTTAAAATTGATATTCAAGTCAGAACTGTCTCAATAGAGACCATTTTGATACATGAAGAAGTTCTAGTTTCAATCTAATGAAATACCTCTCTAAAATCTAAAAGATGGATCAAATGAACTCTGAAACATTGAAGAAAGATGAAAAAATGATTTAGTAAACTAGAAACACAATAAAGTGGTAAAAAAATTGATTAAAAGTGAAAGCAGAGAAAATATGGGCAGTTTGATATTTTTGAGAGATTCAAAAGGTTTGGCCTGTTTTTAAAGAGTCGACAGTGTTAAAAAATTGTTTTTAGATGGTATATATAGTGTCTGGATATTTAAAGAGGGTTTAATAATCATTAGAAAAAAGATAATAGTTGAAAACCTGAAACAGGAAACTAGCCGTTAGAGACAATGCATTCAACAGTACCCTCTGGATCCTTCAACAACACCATTTACTGAAGAACAATCTACTGTTTAGGATGCTAGAAACAAGAAATAAAACGACACCCTTGGAGACCATTGTTTGAAGATGATCAGCCACCATTTTGCCTATAGAAAACATGAAAAGCTCTCTAAATCAACTCCAAAACTTTAGAAACAAGTTCCCAGTAACAATTAAGACTTCAAACAACTTTTAAATCATATTTTAAGACTATATGAATAATCAAAACCCAAAAAAATTTCAAAATCATGAATTGGCCATCGAATTATGAAAAATATGCAACTTTGACATTACAAATGCAATGCATGGTTAAAATTGAGCCCTTAGAACACTTTAACATCCGAGAAAATCTTACAAACATATTTGAAACAACCTGTCTAAGGTCTTGAAGCTTCCAAATCCTTTGATCTTCTATAATCTTCAAATATGGCCGTCAAATTCTAAGCTTTACATATTGAATTCACCTTGACATATACCTATCTTTGAGATGTACATCATAAAATTAATTCATTAGTAATTAAATATGATTTATTATAATCAAAATCAAGAAAAGAACCTCCTTAGGTTCAACGGGCACGAAAGTTAAAGCATTAAAATTGCCACAATTGGTGACTTAAGGCCACGTTCGTGAAGAAAACTAGCCATACTCGTGGCATTTTAAGCTACGGTCATGGCATTATATGTAGAATATTTTTTTAAAAAATAAAATTTTAAAAAATATCAACAAATAATAGTATTAAAAATTAGAAAATAATTAAAAATAACTTTGGCCACCTGCATGACCACTCAAGGTCATGCCTGTGACACCCCTCTTTTATTTTTATTTTAAATTTTCCAATTCTCATCCCTCTCTCTAAAATCAAACCCCCTATTCTTCTCTCAATATTTTTTCAAACCCACCTCCAAGTAGTTCTAGCTTAATGAATTTCTTACTTTTCTCTCCTCATTTTTTTTCTTAGCCATCTACCCATTTTCCTTCCTCTGTTCTTCAAGGTTTTGATTCTCTGTCGAACCTTTTTTCTTATTCCTGTTTTTCTTTAATTTGTTTTTATTGCTTTCTTTCTAAAGTATTTTTTCTTATCATGGCTCCAAAGATGAAGGTTTTGCGAACCATTCCTACGGACTTCCTTCGAGAAATCAGCTCTGACCAAGGGCTGCCCAATATGTTAATTACGTATAATGCTCCATTTAATATTTGTCATCCAAATCAAAGTGAGGATCTTAACATTTTGAACTCTAGAGATTTAACGTCTCCTAGATTCTTCTAATTTGATTTGTTATAACTTTTAGGATTAACTGAAAAAATAAAATCAATGGTTAAAAATATTGGTTGGAAGAAATTTATGTATTATGATTTTGTTTAATAAGAAAAACTAGTGTTGGAATTTTTCTCAACCCAACAATATGTTGAAGTCAAGTTAGGTTTGTTTTCATTATAGTTACTTGATCAACCATACAAATTAGATTATACTATTATGCATCAAATTTTTAACTTTTAAATCACTAAATTGCTTTAACAACATGATGATTTTGATGTGGATATGTATTGTCAAATTCTCGTGAAGGAGTTGAGATTTAACTTTCAGAATGCAAAATAGTTTTAATTTGAAGCTGATGAGACAATTTATGTGTGTGGATAAATTCTCACTAGCTTTACGCTATATCGCAAGTATATGAGTCATACAATTGCATTATATTAGTATCAATCCCACAAGGATTGTATTTAGTCACCACTCAATTTATGTTATCCTTTGTTTAATAAAATAATTTTAAATGTTAAAAACCAGAAAATAAACTAAAATTAATCAAAAATATAGAAAAATCAATTGGGCAAAGTGCAGTAATTTGATAGTTAAGATTTAAGATTAAGAACCAATTTATCCTTCTTTTTCTTCCCTTTTATCTTATAAATTCAGTTATGCTTGACCCAAGATTTTGAAATGCTTAATGTAAGCCCTATGACACCCAAGACCGGGGGTGAATTAGGTACTTAATTTTTTCTTACCTAGTTAAAACTAGCAACCTAAATCAGTAAGAAACCAAATGCAATCTAACCTAAGGTGGAATGAGAATGCAACTACCAAAATGAATTAAACAAATTAAGATTCAAGACACAATCAACCATAAGTTTAGGAGTTAAGATGAGAGAAGGACACAAGTAAATTAAAAAAGTTACCTACCCCAAAGATATGCATCATCCCCTTTCTAACTACTCATTGGATGATTATATAATAATCAATGAAAACAAGTACAATCTTCTTATAAGGTGAAGAGTAACCTTTATAATCTGACTTTCTAAGAGTGAAGAGTAACCTACAACAATAATGTTGCTTCCTAAAGCTGAAGAGTAACCTATACCAACTCTTTTCAAGGCAAAGAGAAGCCTATACAATTCAAAAATATCTAAATGATTCAATTCCCCCAAATTCAAGTAACCAAATACAGCATGAATTACGTTTCACTCAATTCACAATTAAACTAAGGGCTTTAGCTTTCAATAAATGATATGAATGAATGATGAAAATCTTGAAAGCCTAAAAAAACTTAGCATGGTAGAAATTAAGCATAAAAATGTGTGTATGTATATGCAGTATAATCAAGACAGGCTAATAATAAAATCTAGACAGTTTAAACACTCTACGAATATTTAGCTCAAAACAAAAATATAAGTGCTTAAAAATCAAGTAAAAAAATACCAAAGCACTCTTAACACCTTATGTGAACTAACCACAGTTAATTTATGCACCTAAAACTGATTTATATGATGAAAATCGTGATTGAATGAAGAACATAAAAAACTAGATAGTTTTGATGTATAAATGAACTAATGTGTTCAAATGATGAAATATCCAACAAAAAATTCAAAAATAAGATTAATCTGACTCCTAAGAACTTAAACAAGTATAAAATAATAATAAAAAACACAAAGAAATAAATTAAGCAAGTTGGAATCGGAATCAAACTCAAACTAGTGAAAAACAGGAGCTATCTTGAAGTATATGAATATTCTAGCTTAATGGTAACTTAAACAAGTCTAAAAAATTCGAAACAAGGTTTAAACACAATCTAGAGACCTTAAGCAATCTGAAAACTCCAATAATACGATTTTAAAAACAAGTTTTATCACCTGGAATCGAGATTCAAGCTAAAATAGTCTCAACAGAGACATTTTTTATAGATGAATAAGTTTGAGCTTTAATATGATGAAATAGTCTTTCTAAAATGTAAAAGATGAATCAAATAAACTCTTAAATACTCAAGCAAGATATTAATCATAATTTCACACACCCAAAAACACAAATTTACAGCAATAGATCGATTAAAAATAAGTGCAATGAAAAATGGGCAGGTTGAAGCTTTTGAGAGATTCAAAACTTTTGATCAATTTTTAGAGAGTCAAAATTCATTTATAAAGTGTATATATAGTGTTTAGAGGCTTAAGAAGGGTTTATGAGGGTTTTTAAGACATTAGAATGAAGACAAAAAGGATAAATCCCGAAAGTAGAAACTAGATGTTGGAGTCAAAGTGATTAATGGCACCCTCTGTGTTGATTAACGGTGCTGTTATTCATAGAACATGCCACCGTTGATGCTCCTGTAGAAGGGGTGATCAACGACACTCAAATAGGGTGCTGTTAATGATGATCAGCCCACTGTTGAATATCTAGAAAAGAAAAAATATGCTGCATAATTGACCCCAAACCTTTTCAAACAAGTTCTTAATGATAATTGAGACTTCAAACACCTTTTAAATCATATATTGAGGCTATATGAATGATCAAATACCTTCAAACTATTTAAACACATGATTTAGCCTATGATTTGGGATAATATGCACTTTTGACATTTCAAATGCAATGCATGATTAAAACTTAAGCCCTTAGATCAATTGAACATCAAATGAAACTTACAAACATATTTGAAACAACCTATCTAAGGTCTTGAAGCTTCCCAATCATTTGAATTTTCATTATCTTTAAATTTGACCTTCAAACTCCCAGCTTTCCATATTGAATTCTTTTTGAAAAATACTTATCTTTAATATTAACATCATAAACTTAAACCATTAGTAATCAAACATGTTTTGTTATCATCAAAACTAAGATTGGAACCTCCCTTGGTTCGACATATATGATGCAATGCAGTTTTGGTTACGTTTGTGGTCAGATGTCATTTGATATGCTTCCACGTTGAATAATTTCCTATATTTAATATTGTTTCCTGCAGAATGGATGACATGATGCGTGGACAAAGGGGATGGAGGGAATTAGCCATTTTGGGTGATAAGATAGATAAAGTTTCTGGTATGATTGAAGGATTAATATGGTCTCCCAGGAGTAGTGAAGCCAATGGCCATTTTGATGATTGGTCATCTGAGGAGGTATCGCAGGAAAAACTGATGGAGATTTCATTTTTAGTTCATCTTATTTAATAGTGCAGGTAAAAATGGCATCACTTGAAGAACTGTACTTTGCAAATCCAGGGACCTCATTCTGATTTTCATGGACCAACTTGTGGAAGCACAGCATGTGTGGCAATGATTCGAGACAAGCAACTTATTGTTGCAAATGCCGGTGATTCTCGTTGTGTTATTTCCAGGAAAGGACAGGTAACCGTGTTTCATCTCTATTGGATTAGGTTTTAGCTGCTAATTCCTTCTAAATATTTCTTTCCCCTCAGCATAGTAATTGCACAATCGAAAGTTATTTTGCCACAGATTTTGCTTTTAGAACATAGATGATGTCCACTTGACTGCCTCTTTCTCATTTTGAACACCCATCTGATGTTGTTTACAAAGAACAGTTATTCTTGGTTGGAATGTTATTGAAACTAGATTGAGAAAAATGAAAATAATTGATCCATTCTAAAAATGGCTTCTACCATGGTTGAGCAAAGTTTAGAAAACTTGTCATTTTTTGTGACATTCCGTATAGAAGATGGGTGCAAATCTCATACTAGAAAGGAGAGGAAACGTGAAGTAACAAGTCTATAGAAAAGACTACTAACCAACATCTTAATTAACTATTTTCAAACCTTTAGTTCTCTTAACCCCCAATTTAGAGTTGTTATTGGGTTAATCTAGACTTAGGGTATGAAAATGGTATCAGAGCGAAACCTCTGCTAGTACGATGTTGAGCTGGGACAATAAGGGGGAGGGGTTTGGGAGCGGCGACAGTAGCATGGCCATGAGTAATGAGCAGTTCTTGATAGGTTTCTAGTCTGGTTTAACATCAGAAGAGGAGAGAGATTCTAAGCTGTGAATTGGGCTTTGGTGAAGAAATCAAGGGTTCAAAGGAAGGGAGTTTGTGACATCCCACAAGGGAGGTGGTGTCACATCCCATATTGGAGAGGAAAGTAAAGGTGAAAGCCTTTATAAATCTATGGAAAGACTATTAATCAACTTCCTAACTAATAATTTTGAACATCGGTTCTCTTAAACTAGAATTAGAGTTGTTATTGGATCAATCTAGACGTGAAACAAAGGCAATGGCAATAGTTGAGTTGATTAAATTGATTTCTCATTTAGTCTGTTGTGTTTTCTTTTGCTCCACCTCTACCTTCCTCCTGTCCTCCTCCTATCACATCCTCTCTAGTCATATCCCTGGATGAATTAATGTAAACTTTGTCAAGGTCCATCAGTCCACCACCAATATTGCATAAACTTGGCTGAAACAATTTGATTGTGTTATACCCATCCTCACTGTTAACTGAATAATGTCAAAGCTCAAAGACCTTTGTTCTTTCCCTTTTTGTCCAATTAATTGCGAGGAAGGGCATTGGCTGCTGAAAGAGATAAGCATGCCTGCTGAAATATTCCATCAGGGCAGTTAAATTGCCCAAAGAACTGAAAAGCTGGAGCCTAACTCATTTTGATATCTTATTTAACAGTTTGTACCTATAAATATTTATATGTTCCCACGTGACCTTAGATGGTTATTATCAAGACAGCGTCTCTTTTACTGATTTCACCTCAAGGTCTGATATCAATATTTTTGTGCAGGCATATAATTTATCCAAAGATCATAAGCCTGAACTTGATGTTGAGAGAGAGAGAATTCTGAAGGCTGGTGGTTTTATCCAAGTGGGGCGAGTGAATGGAAGTTTGAATTTGGCAAGGGCAATTGGTATGTGAAAATGGTCGTAACTCTGTAGAATAAGAAAGCTTCTCTACTCTGCTCCAGTTATTCTCACCTTGGCAATGCTAATATTGCAGGTGACATGGAGTTCAAGCAGAACAAAGCGCTACCTGCTGAAAAGCAAATTGTTACTGCTTATCCAGACATAACTACTGTAGGCACCATTAACACTCCAACTTCATTCGAAATAGTGTATAAAGAAGTGTTTCGAATTATTGCTATTTGACTTGGACTTGTTCTACTTTCCTGTTCTCGTTTGTTCCTTTTTTCACTTTTTTCATCATCTGTGAGTTTGCTGCGGGGTTAACGAATTGCAGAAACTTCCATGGGCAGCTAGACGTCAGATAAGGATGCTTATTTTTAAAAGAGATCTTTTGATTTTTCACTGCCATGTGATTTATTTGCATGCTTGCATGTATGTGTGCACCTTTTGTTGCAGAAGTTGATTCAGTTTAGTAGGCCTTAATTGTTAGTTTAATTATAAGATTGTACTATCATTTGAAGTAGCTTTCACATCTCATCAAAGTGGAAAAGTTTGAATCCCATGCATCCATAATTGTGGATTATTTGTCTTTGTTGTGTGTGTTTCTGACATATCTCTTTTCTTGTTCACCATTTGGACTGATTGAACAGGTTGAACTCTGTGAGGATGATGAGTTTCTTGTCCTTGCGTGTGATGGGATTTGGTGAGCGCTATCATGCATTATATCATAGTTCTTCATGTTCCTTACTGTAGCATTTCCTTGAGCTATAGACTATAGAATGCATGATTAATGGACTATGGTACATGTTTATACAAAATTGAGAATCCTTAGTGGCGCTCTAAACCTAAAGCTATCAACTCATAAAACTGTTGCAGTGTGCGACATAAAGGTGCCAGCTTAAGAAGGCTTTTAATGGGGTTGTATTACATTTGATTTAACTGAATGGGTATTAATCTTTACCTGTTAGGTTCCAAGTAAATCCTTTTTAACTAGTTTGACATTTTATTAATTAATTGTAGACCACAACCCTTCTAAGCCTATGCTGATACCATTACTACTATTACAATATTGTTGATGCTGCTGCTTTTACTGCTACCACAGCAGGGCTTCCTTGTGTTGCTTCTGCCATTAGTTGCAACTTACGGACCTTTTGTTTTCTTCCAAAATCTGGACTTTGAAAGCAACAGTTGTACCCTAGAATGAGTGTGCTAATCCAATACAGAAGGTAGAGTTGAGATGATCCGATCACTTGTACGTGCATCCATGAAATGACTACTAATTCTATAACCAAACTAATGCAACATGGGGGATGATGAGATCTCATGTCCATAGTTGACACCGTCCATCCATGTCTCTTTCTCTAGCATAGCATTAACAGAACTTGTTATCCAACTGACAAAAGAGAAACGAAGTGCTGAAACAGAACTTATTATCCAACTGACAAAAGAGAAACCAAGTGATGAAATTAAAAATATAGAGCAGTAGTTTGTGGATGTGCTTCCGTAAGGTTGTCTCTATTTATTTAAGCTGTACTGTTTTCTATTTCTGACAAAGCAACCATACTACTAGGGATTGCATGTCAAGTCAGCAACTGGTGGATTATGTGCATGAGCAGTTAAACAATGTAAGTTCTGATGAGACTTGTTAAAGCTCTTGCGTATTTAAATCAGGAACTAATGCTTCATTGTCCTATTCCATCCAGGAACATAAGCTTTCAGCAATTTGCGAGAAGGTATTTGACCGGTGTTTGGCACCCACGGCAGGTGGGGAAGGATGTGACAACATGACCATGATCTTAGTTCAGTTCAAGAAACCTGTCCATTCAAGTGGTTCTGAGCAACAACAGCCCTGTTCCAACAGTTTATCAGAGGCTCATAAAAGTGGGTTGGACCGTGGCCAGGATTCAGTGAAGACCGAATAGAAAGTAATGCTGGGTTGATTTCACCGACTCACGACCATTTTCCGCGCCGAAGCTTTGAGGAGCTCAAGAATCGGTGAACCTACATGTCCATTCTCAGGAACAGGATTCTTGTGATTGTGAATGGTCTAGCTTTTCCAGTAATTGAACCTTTCTATAGGTTTCTGTAAATATGTCACCTTTTTTCGGCTATCTAAATTGCCCCGTCTTCTCTGTGATACGGCACATCAATTTCATAAACGGGGAACAGTGGGTCACATGTTACAGAGAATACATGAAAATGGCTAGACGTGGGAGCTGAACTCTATGGACTGCATGCATGTCTTAATTAATCGAGTTGAATTATACTGTTTCTTTTTTTCCCCCCCTCTCCTTTCGAAGTTTTGCTGTGGATCAAATAACCAAAGGACAACACGGTCGTCCTGCATGTAATTGGGCACAAAACCTTTCAATAGAAGTTTTTGTTCTAGTCAACTATCTTCTTTTTCCTCGCGCCTTACTACCTTTTCATCTTTTTGTATTTTCTTTTCAAATTAAAGACTAGAATATACTAAACTAATCAAGCAATCATTGTTATTCGTTATCATCTTTTTCTCTTATGTTCTGGCTTGGTTCTTATCGGATTTGTTTTTATAGACTAGCTAACATTTACAATGAATTAGCATTTCGGTGCTTCCTATTAACACACACAAAGAATTGTGAATGAAGATGATATTTGTTTTATCGTGTATTACATTTATTAACTTTAGGTTATATGCTGTCTGGTTATTTTAATTTTTAATACAATATCGATTTCATTCTAAAGAGGAAATTTTAATACTTAGGACGGTATTAAATGTTTTGCTATTCCCTCAAATATTTTCCGTTTATAAACTATATGGCTGTAGATTCTTGATAAATTGTCTGTATCTTTTTTTATATAAGTTTTTATTGATCAAATTTTCGTTTTAGTTCATGAAATAATTTATTTTCATCTCACTTTTCCTTCTACTAATTAAAAAAAATTCTTTTACATTTTGTTTGACCTTTTAAAATTTTTAATTAAAGTTGACACTTCACTAGCAGCAGCCTGTCTTCAGTTTGAGCCTTCTTATTGAATGTTCCCAAGTTTCTCAATGCTCTAGATTTTAGATTATAGGAGGCATTTATCAATTAGTTCCTGGAATGTAGATTTATGAAGAAAAATTGCTTCTATAACACCAGGGGAACCAGAGTCAAAATGCGACAGCTCCCCCTACTCTTAGGAGCTATTTATTACCATGTAAACGTGATGCCATTTTCACCAAAAATTAAAAGATCGTAAAACAATATCAAATTTATTGTATTATATTAGTTCCTTAAGCGATACTTCTGCCTCTTTTGCATCCAAAATTTGAGCCCAAGGTACTGCTGGAGTATTGTGATACACCTTTGCTGATTTCGAGTATTATACTTTATAAGAGTTTCTTGCTAATTCGTAAATACTTAAAACAAAGATGGTATGATTATAATCATAAATGTAATCCAATCTTTTTTTTCCAGATTAATTTTCAGAATTTAAAACCAAGAATATATAAGGACACACATATAATCTTCTATTACCTACGGAAGATCACGCTGAAAATGAAGGCAAACAGAATCCTCATTCAGCACGTAAGGATGGAAGTAAAGTGTGTTTACTACTAAGAGGACAAGAACTGTATGCATTGAACGTCAAGACAACACAAGACTTGTATGCACCGAAGACAAGACTTGCATGAATTGTAGAGCAAGATCTACCTGTTTTGAAATTGTAAGCAAAGCATTATACATACATATATATATACACATATACAAGCACACACTTTGAACTTATGTTACAAATAAAAATTGAAATAGGAGACAGAGTAGAAGACTAGAAGTCTTAAGTGAACAATAAAAACTTCTTCCCTGCTCATAGTTTAATTTTGACTAAAATGGATCGGCACTCTAGCAGTAATGATGCAGGTGTAGCTCAACATTCGACACCATTGCTATCTCCGCGGCCTAGCGTTTTTATGTTTATTGAAAGCCTTTCCCTAGAACAATTTAACAGGAGCGATGATGTTAAGGTAAATTGTTTAACATTAAACATATTGTAGAATTGTGTGTGTTCTTCAAAGGAATAAGTATATTTTCAGTTCTTCACATTTAACAAATTTCTTAATTAAGTTATTCACCTTTAATTTTTTCTATTTGAGTACTTTACTTTTACGTTTAGATTAAATCAATTATTCTGTCAGTTTAATTTGATGGAAGGCTGACTTGGATAAAAAAGAATACATCACAATTAAAATGACGTTGTTTTATTTAAAATATTCACAGCAAATCCCTGCTTTTCTTCTCCCCTAATTTGTTTCCCTAATTCTCTTTGATTTCTCCCATTTGTTTGCCGTTTTACGTAAGCTGATAAACCTATTCTCTCACTACATTTTTCTTCATTTTTTTGTTTTGGGTTGTTGTTGGTTTGCTGATCCCTTCTTTTTCTCTCATCTCCATCGCTTTTGATCTCCTTTGTTCAGGGTTCTGCTAGTTTGATTTATATTGTGCCTTGCGAACCAGTCGATCCCTTCTTTTTCATTTTGGGTTGGTACGAGTAATTGTTCTTCTTCTCTCCATTGCTATTTTTCTTATTTTTTATGTTATGGGTCGTGTTAGGTGTTAAGGATAGCCATCACTGAGTTTTGTTATGGGTCATGTTAGGTGTGCTTCCATCTAAAGTTGGAATTTGGTAGTGAGTGTTTTTCCATGGCAGTGTTAGTTGTAAAGAGGGAGCATATGTTTGTAAAGAAAGTTTTAGTATTAGGGCTCAATTTTGTGACAGTGGTTGAATTGATGATTTAGCAATTTAGAGTGAGAAAATTGGCAATAGCTATCCTTGTTTTGTACTTTGTGTGGACTATAACACCATAATGCAGGTGAAGAGACTCCATTGGAAGTTACTGGGGTACCATACCATAATGATGGACGGACTAGCAGTGAAAGTTTTCTGAGATGTTCATAATTGAATTTTTTTGATACATTGGCTGGAACTACAATTTTTATGTTCAAGGCATGCCTTTCAGCTGAGAAGTTACAGGCTAGCCAACTAGTTTCGGATCCCAGTATGATCCACTGGTTCTTGTCACAGAAATTCCAGGATGCCAAATCAAAATATCTAGTTGTTTCATTGATTTTATACCTTTGGATTGTTATGTACAAAATATATGCTTTTATGTGCTAACAAATTGTGATTGTTATTTATTTATATCATTAATTTCACTTGGTGTGAATAAACGATTCATTTGTTTTTTTCCATTTCTTTCTATTGCACTTGGTGTGATTAAAAGAACATTCCTTTTAGTATGTCCATTCATGTTAAGGCTGAATTGTAGATATCTTAGAGATATTATTTTTCCAAAGATAGGAAGAAGATTATGTAACATTTACACCAAAGAGAATTTTGAGTTTGGTCTAGTTGATTTAAACTTCATTGTAGTGAAACGTAATCTTTCTCTTCGAATTTGATCAAGTTGTTTTTAAACGTCATTGCAGAAAAATGTATTGGTTCTCGTAAGTTGTAGAATTGTGATTGATCAACTTAGTTTGCTTGGTAAAAGAATCACAATTTCATTAGCCCATGAACTTGTAATTAATAATTAATCAGATTTCATATCCACAAGAGTAAATATAGGGTAAATTCATTGTAGCAAAATCACAAATGGTTACCACTGGTAGCATAGCTAAATTAGTTCTATCGAACACCAAACATTCATTACAAGTGAATCATTTCCCTGTATTGCACAAACTAACTGCAATAAGCAAAAAGTGACAAGCATTCTAATCAATTGAGAATAGGCCAAAGCTGAACTTTTATCATCATAATTATAATAAACACAACATTTCATTTACAGAACACTTCTAATCGTGCTTACCATAATTTAGTTAGTGAATTGAATTAATCGTTAGTGAAACAAGATAGAAACAAGCCAGCCCAAGATGAAAGTAATGCTTATCAGCTACAACATCGATAATCTAAAAGCTGTAGAGGTAAAAATATATTGTTTTGAAAGCTAGGTAAATTTGACATGGAATTGGGGCATGACATTCACTAAGCATATTTATACTCACATTGCTTCCTATACCTGTCTAGAAGAGCATAAAAGTCACATTATCTTTCTTTATACCTAAATTTTCCATTTATTTACAAGCATCTAAAGCATCCTTAAACCTACCAAGCTTAGCATAAATTGAAAGCAAAGTATTATAAGAAACTCTATCCAACCTAATACCCATATCCTTCAATTCATCAAATAATTTAAGTGCATCACCTAATCTACCAGCTTTAGCATACCCATCAATCATGGTACTATAAGTAACAACAGTAGGAAATATATTCTTAGTAGGCATCCTAGACATGGTCTCAAAAGCTAACTCCATTTGTCCTCCTTTACAAATAGCATCCAAAATCATATTGTAAGAAAATATTCATAGGAGTAATCCAAAAAACAACTCGTCAATAACTTTTTCAACATATATAAATACTTTTATGTGTCTCCACTAACTATATATTGTTGCATACCTACAACAAATTCTCTATGCTTGTTTGCTTTAATTTTGATATGTTTTTATTTAATCGCTCTCCTCTTTTGTGATTTTGACGGGCTAATGATCTTTTTGCTTCTGAAAGTTGATTAAGTTTCAATGGTTGTGTCCAGTGGAAGCCCTTGTTTCCTTCATAAAGCTCTTGTCACTATTCTTTTTGGAGAAATGGGTGAATATGACATATTTTCAACTGCTCTCTTCAAACTTTTCCTCTTAGTAGCCTTTGCATTTTCTTTCTCCAATTCCAGAGTAATAACTTTTGAAGGTCCTTCCTAAAGCACAAACATTAGCAATACATTAGCGACTAAAAAAATTAAGCATATAGTAGAAAAAAATATTATAGTAAAAAACTTACATTCTAAATAGATGTTCCAGTCTCCTCATCAACATAAGCTCCAAAGCCTACAGGAAACCTAATATTTTTCCTCCTCCTTTTTGTTAAATTGCCCCCAAGAGTTGATTCTTGAAACTTTCCCTATGATGGATAACCAACTCTATTGTGACCTTATCTTTTTTATAGTTGACATGTCATTACCAATCCCTTCCATGATCTTGCACCAGATGAAGGCATTTGTTGTCCCTCTTCTCTAACTCTTCTTATCTTTGGCCTACTGGGCATCTTCTTAATAGGAGGTGGTAGCAACGATTCTTTATCACTCTTTGGCCAAAATTTTCTTCCTTATACAGGTTGCATCATTTCTGTATATGCCAATGAGTACTTTGATTGTTTTAATTAATGCACTAAGTAATCTTCAAGTTTCTATCCCAAAAACATAATAGCTGCTATGACATGATAGCATGGAATACCTAAGAAATTACAAGTTTAATATGAAGAAAAAACCATTTTGTAAATGAAATAAATGAATAAAGATAAGATCACGAAATACCTGACAAATCCCATGCTCTACATGAGTAACTTTGGTTGTCCAAAATAACCTTATACCTATCTCTATGTTGACAAACTTTAAAACTACCTACTTCATTCCAGGTCACTTCACAAAATAAATTCTCTTCTTGGTTCCTTATCAACTTATTTCTAATATTGTACCCAATCCCATGTAACCAATTGTTACAACTATCCATATTTTTCTGAAGCTTTGTCATCACATATATCCTAATATCCTCTAACATTGAAATTATTGACTTATACCTAGCATGTATAATATTTCCATTGAAAGCTTCACACAAATTGTTGTCAATAATATCACACTTCACCTCAGAACTCACAATGAAAGCTCGACACCATTTCTCTATAGGATCATTGACAAATTCTTCATATGTACCAGGTTTTAACTCTATTAATTCCTTCAGGACATCTTTGAGATATGGCTCATTGGTGCACTTTACAGGTTTCCAGAATAGCCTTTGTAATTGTAAGCCTCTATGATTCCTTATCCACTTTGTAAAGATATGTCTGGCATAATATCTATACTCTAGGTAGAACATCATTGACAATCTTAATTAAACCTTACCATAAACGAAAAAAATAATAAGTTATTAATGATAACAATGAGTATATACACAAATATATATTAAAACAATTATAATAAAATTTTGAGTAAATATCCCTTTACCCTCTGTGTTTTCATAATTTATCAAATACCTCATGTGTTTTTAAAAATATCACAGACCCCCTGTGTTTTAACAAAATTATCAAATACCCTTATGAAACTATTCTGTGCTGACGTGTCAATTGATGTAGTGGATGTGTTGACGTGGTAGGTTGACTGTGCTAATGTGACAGTAGTGACTGTATAGTAGTGTTGACAACGCGGCTGATGTGGCAGGTGATGTGGCAGCTGACGTGACTGGTACTATATAGAGGAGTTTTTGAAAAAATTAAAAACTATTAGAATAAAATTTTCATTATTAAAAATAATTAAAATATCTATTTCAATAAGATAATTAACTCCAATTAATTAATTTATTAATTATTTATAACTTAAAATTTTATTAATTTAAAAC
>JAOXYD010000001.1:9222158-9233021 GCA_028565735.1 Pinacopodium congolense | reverse complement strand
ATTAATTGAGTGCCTTTTTTCAGTGTAAGAATTGCCTTTGAGAAAAAAAAGAGCTGGAGGAGAGTCAAAAGGGAATCATTTCATTTGGTCGGCTTATCGCCTTTCTTAGCTTGTTGTCAATAAATTTCAGTTGAAAATGACTCTTACCATTTTGTTGTTGCAGACTTGCAGTTTATAAAATGATAATTAGTAGACTTTATTTATTACAAAATGTAACTACTGTCTAATGGGAAACGAATAACACCATGAAATACTTGATTATTAAATATTATTAGAAACCTAATCGTTTGATATGAAACTAATTAATAGCTATGTTTACAACGAATCTCGAATTTTTTTTATTATGTCAAAGGATTGCAACTCTTGTTTTTCTTAATCAATATGTTTTTATTAGAAAAAATATAAAATTTCAATGTTTTAAATCTCATTTATTCTTGAAAACTCGTATACAATTGAATTATTATAATTTAGATAATTAAATACCAAGGCTTAGCAAATTCAGCTATATAAGGGTAGACAATTGAAGTATTAGAAGCCTTCACGACTATCACAATTTATTTTGTTATCATCTTGAATACCAAAGGTTACATTTTATGTTGAATTTTAGTAAAAATTTGTGTTTATTAGATTTAACCCAAGTACTAGTTAACCTGATATTGATAAAGCTTGTCATTAATTCATTTTCCTGAATAGACGTAACGCAACTTTACAACCCTATTTGATAATGCCAATGTAACCTTTGGTATTCAAGCAAACTTGTCACAAACAGGACTAAAAAATCATTGGCTTGGTTCTTCCTGCACCAGGTGTTGGTCGGTAGAAAAGAATAAATTATGTGAATTTGAGTTGTACTAATGGAATTGATACCTACACGTTTCTTCTACTTAATTATGACCATCAATTATTCTTCACCTCTTCGTGGTATCTTAAACCAACAATAGGAAACAACTCAATCACTTCAAAAAAACTTATAATTAAAATTTGAAAATTTTTAGTTTTAGATATCCAGCACTTTAGGTAAGTAAAAGCGATCACCTTTTTGTCAACTTTTCATAATTCTCCATTTAGAAAAGAAAAATACATTTATCCGAATTTTTTATTCGTTAAATTATTTAATCTTTGTACTTAATCAATGTGGTTTAAATATTCTTTATTTAATCTTTGTTCGTATTCAAAGTGAACAGAAATTGATTGACTTTTGTATGGAAACATTAACTTTAGTTGCATATGATATTATAAAAAAAATTTCGCATCATGTGGACAATATTTTCTCTTACAACAAATTTCACAAATTTTAAGTTTCTTGGCAAATTACTAGGAGTGTCAACGTGGTTGTATCCACTGTAGATCTGTTTTTAACTTTTATTGGATAATTGACGGGTTCTTGAAAGATACATAACAATCTTACGAAATCTTATGTATCCACACCCAACATAACAAAAGCCAGAAAGATTGACATCGTAAAAGGAATTAATATTGAAATAGAGAGGACAAAGAGGGAGTAGGTGACAGGTTTGAAACCAGAGCAATCTCAAAGTGTTTGGAAAATGGAGCAATATCAAAGTTCAGTGGTCATAATAGACGTCACCAAACGTTTGTCAAACTTTTAGGCTGAAAAGTCTTTACATCGTCTAATTTTCTTTACCTCTCTGTTAAGGGTTAAATCCCAAAAATAAAGGAAACGAAAGGCCCAGACGGAGAAATGGGACGATTCAAGTGCATAATAGTCTGAATGAGATGATGGTCAATGAAATTGCGTGGCAGTTGATGAGTGGTAAGCGTCGGTTGGCTGGAGTTGGTGAATGCCTCCACACCCCATATTCTAATGATATAATAACATAATCCAATAGTGTCCCCTCTATGTGATGTATATGATGATATAATAACAAAATCCAAAGAGGTTTCTTTCTAGCTAAATTTTTTTCTTCTGTTTTTGTGGTGATACTGTGTATATATTGACCTCTCAACGCAATCCCACCAAAATTCGATCTCCGAAGTCGTCATCTTTACTCCAAACCCGACCTTCCTCTACCTCTGTGCTCCTATATCCCTCCACTTTCTCTCTCTCTCTCTCTCTCTCTCAACATTCTCCAGGTAAGCTGCTTCTTCTGTTGTCTTGTTATCAATTGTTTATATTTTGGCTAAGTTTGTTATTATGTATGTAACTTTGATTCTGTATCAAGTGTTCAATATACAAAAACTTTTCCTGGGTATTTGTTGATAGGATCAAGTGTATCAGAAACAAGAAATTGGTTCAATCCTAACGTTGGACTTCTGCTTTGTTGTTTTCGATCATAGTAAATAACAAGCAGTTAATGAGTAGGTTGGTGTTAGGATTTGTACGGTAAAGTTTCATTTGATGTTGGATGCCCACTTCATCAGAACATTCCTCCCCTGAGAATTATGGTATTTGATAACCAAAGTCAAG
This sequence comes from Pinacopodium congolense, assembly GCA_028565735.1. Lineage (NCBI taxonomy): Eukaryota > Viridiplantae > Streptophyta > Magnoliopsida > Malpighiales > Erythroxylaceae > Pinacopodium > Pinacopodium congolense. The sequence goes on along the minus strand of JAOXYD010000001.1, from coordinate 9,230,593 downwards.
AAGAATTTAATGACTCCTATTATTAATTAACGGTCCAATTCGATCTCTTAGGCCTTCAAATGAATTAACAAAATTAAATACACAAAGAAAAGCTTGAACAGTTTAATTTCCCCCTTCTCATCCAGTCCAAACAGCTTAAATTCCTTTATTGGATTAGATATGCTTGTTCTTTTGTTTTTTTCTTTTCTTGTTTTGTAATTAGTACATTTCGATTGAAAGAAAATGGTTGGCATCTTAATATGTTAGGCTGATCTTTAGTGGCATAAATGTCATGTAATTCATTATTATCATCTTGGCTTGTAACAGGACGAAGCCTTTTCAGGGGGGCAAATCAGTCAACATCATGAAAATTGACGTGAAGGAATCAACACTAGTGCCGCCGGCAGAGAAGACGCCGCGGTACGGCCTTTGGAACTCGAACGTTGACTTAGTGGTGCCAAGGTTCCACACGCCAAGCGTATATTTTTACCGACCAACCGGAGCAGCCAACTTCTTTGACCCGAAAATCATGAAGGAGGCTTTGGCTAAGGCTCTTGTGCCGTTCTATCCAATGGCCGGACGCTTGCGGAGGGACGATGATGGCCGGATTGAGATTGACTGTAACGGAGAGGGTGTGCTCTTTGTTGTGGCGGAGACGAACTCTGTCATCGATAACTTTGGTGATTTTGCGCCGACTTTAGAGCTCAGGCAGCTTATTCCCCCGGTTGATTACTCCGGCGGCATCTCCACTTATCCTCTCTTGGTCCTTCAGGTTTATATTGCAATTACTTACATTTTATTATATTTGAGAAGATTAAGGATGGTCCTGGAACTCAAATGTTTTGGTATGATTCTAACAACGCAGGTAACCTTCTTCAAATGCGGAGGAGTTTCGCTTGGTGTCGGCATGCAACATCATGCAGCAGATGGATTTTCAGGTCTTCATTTCGTGAACACTTGGTCAGACATGGCTCGAGGTCTCGACCTAACTATTCCTCCGTTCATTGACCGAACCCTTCTCAGAGCAAGAGACCCACCTCAGCCAGCATTTCCCCACATCGAGTACCAGCCACCTCCGGCGTTGAAATCAGCCCCTGAGACGTCGAAACCTGACAGCACCACCGTGTCCATGTTCAAGCTAACTAAGGCACAACTCAACACCCTCAAAGCCAAAGCTAAAGAAGATGGCAATACAATTGCATACAGCTCCTACGAGATGTTGGCTGGTCATGTGTGGAGATGCGTATGCAGGGCTCGTGAACTTCCCCATGACCAAGAAACCAAGTTGTACATAGCCACGGATGGCAGGTCAAGGTTGCAACCACCACTCCCTCCCGGTTATTTTGGTAACGTAATCTTCACAACGACCCCAGTTGCTCTCGCCGGAGATCTTCAATCAAAGGCCACGTGGTTCGCCGCTGGGAGGATTCACGATGGCTTGGTTAGGATGGACAATGATTATCTGAGGTCGGCCCTTGATTACTTGGAGCTTCAACCTGATTTGACAGCCCTTGTCCGTGGTGCTCATACTTTTAAGAATCCAAATCTTGGGATCACAAGTTGGGTTAGGTTGCCAATTCATGACGCTGATTTTGGTTGGGGCAGACCTATTTTCATGGGCCCTGGAGGAATTCCTTACGAGGGTTTATCGTTTATTTTGCCAAGTCCAACAAATGATGGGAGTTTATCGATTGCCATTGCTCTGCAATCCGAGCACATGAAGCTTTTTGAGAAGTACATATACGATATTTGAGGCATTCAGATGATCGTGTTTTACTTATACGTGGGAACAACTTCTTTTTTTCTTTTGTGGTCTTGGAGGTGATGGTGTATCTTAAAGTCTTTGTTTCTATAAGGAACTCTCTCAAAGACAAAAAGGACTCTCTAATAACGCTCATACTTGAGGACATCTGAGAAAGGAAAATCGAATTTGTCTAAAACGATAACATTTACTGTTGATTATATATATTGTTAAAGTTCTTGAAGGTATGTGGTTGAAGCTGATTAGGAGGATTATGCCAATATTCACTTTTTTGCCAGGGTTCAGTGGTAATTATAATTCAACCAAAGGTTAGCCTCGCTGTAGCCATGTTCAGAAAACCTTTTTCTTTTTTGGAAAAGTCATGTTCAGAAAACTTTGACAAGAAAGTTCATGCAAATGTACAGAAGAAACTGAAATAACAGTGAGGAGCAGATAGAATCAACTTCACGCCAACAAATAACATTGATATCAAGCCCAATCCAATAAAAGTCTTTTGCTTGATGAATAGTCTCACGTTGTAAGATGTCTCATCTTCTGCTTGAAAGTGATTCCCCTGTTTCTGCCTCTGGCTTAGATAGTAGCGGAACAGTCACATATTTAAAAAACTATCAGATAAAACTTGTTGTTTCTTACAAGAAACAAGCATTTTGAGTTTCTTCGGGGTATAAATTTGGAAAACAATACTTCATTAATTAGTTATACCTTTTCTTTTCTAGTCACCTTTGGTTGTTGTGCAAATATAAAGTCTTGTAAGACGCCTTCTTGTCAAAATATAATATGAATGTTAAACAAGTACATGAAACAACAATCATTAGACAAGAAAATACCTACAATGCAGTTTCATCCTAAGCCACACACGACAATCAAATACTTGGATGAAGGATGAAATATATAGAAGCTTGAAATAGCATTAGAAGGATATGTAGTGACCACGGTCATTAGTATCTCCCAGCTCCCAGCACAAATAAGACATCATGCCCATAATGTTATTGGTAAAGGAAATATGGGAGCCAAAGATAAGGCAGTGCAAATTGAAACAAGAATGGAGGCCCGCGCAGAAACCGGCGCAGCACTTTTTCTCGTTGAAGTAGGCGCTTTGTGATTTATATTTGCACTACCATAAGTTCCCCTAGATCTACGCCCCGCTTTTACCGAGTGGAAGATTTCAGGCTTTTCCTTGCTTCCTACACCGCCACTCGTTACTTCATTCAATGTCATGTTGCCATTTAGACCTGCATGTCTCGGTTCAGAGATCATATATTACATAATTCCTTACTCACCGATTCCTGAAGAAAAGAATAGAGAAATAAGTTGAATGATAGATACCCTGAAACTCTTCTTGCGTAACAGGCTTTGAGAGGCTGAGATCTTCTTCATGAGTCACGTTTGATAGAGCATTGCCGCATAAGATCATCAAGGTGAACCATGCAACGACCGAAATGCTCATTTCCATTCTTGTATGGACAGAAATGTTCATTTTAACTTTGATGTTCCTCTTTTCTAAGCAAAGTTGGTAGCTTTGAAATTGAAGAGGAGTAGGGGAAACGTTGTAGGCTATGAGATGAGCCTTTCGGAAGCTAAAAAGGAGAGTGGAAATCCACAGAAATTAAGAAACATGGTGAATATGGAATGCGAATAATTGAAAAAGGCACAGAAGATAAATAATGGTGGCAAACAAATCAAGAAAGCTGAAAATAAAGCCACAGAATCTAATTCAATTGTTACTTTACCAGAAAAATTATCTACTATGCTGCCAACTCGTTTGGAGAACGTGATTAGCTGGAATGAGCACAAATTATGCATGTTTTTTTAAATTTTTATGCCATAATAATTTTGGAGTTGGTTCTACAACGTAGGATTACATATATCATATTAGAAAGGCCCTCATAACGTGAATAAGAAATAGTAAGAGGTGATACATTCTTCAAGAAAACAAAATTTACAAAGTAAGTGAAAAGTATAAGAGAGATGACAACTAAAGTAAAGCTCTTTATTCTTTGTTAAACTAGTAGAATTTGACGTGCCAAAAGAGCTGTAATGCGCGTAAGAACAGTAAGCAAATTACCTTATAAAAGATATATGAACAAATACGATACGTATTGTAAGAAAGAAATGAAATAGACAACAATAAAAAAGTTCAGAAGTTTGTTGTGTCTTCAGACGACTTTTTTATTAGCACAATCAAGACATAATAATCATGTTAAAACAGACATTTATTTTATCCTAGAAAATATAATATAATCAAAATAATTTAAAAATGAGAATGACGGGCTACAGAGGGTGCTTAGTGGTGGTCCCTAATTTTTCCTTATTTTAATTCTGATGTACCTCTCTACCTAATATCTTGTTATTATACTATAGTTGCGGGATATGATGATACTAAATATGAACGTTATACATATATATGTATATATTTCCATAGAGAATTCACAGGAACACAAAAGTTGTTGTCGTTACAAAATATATTTTGTTGATATGGGAAAAGAATATAGTGGAGAAGATACGATTACTTAGCCATCCATTTTATATGCTTAATTATATAGCCAAACATCCATTTAAAAAAAAAAAAGTTTTTGTGGTGGAGAAAAGAGTTTATTGGCCTCTCAAAAGCTCATCCAAACAGGCACTAAAATCGAAAGGAATAATCAAAAACTATGTTATAATTAGGAATAGTGAATGCAGGCCTGTTGTAATCTTTAGTATCTTTGAAAGAAAAAGATATTGGTAAAATTGTTTGTGCAATCATATTGGAGGGAGATGCGGATTCTTTTACCGTATTTTGGTCATGGGAAGGGCCATCTCTTCATGTTTTCTCCGTTGAAAAGTAGTTATCGATAGATTGATAGAAAGAAGGCACACAAACGGAGTTGAGATATGTAGAAGTTAAGAGAGTATAAGAAAGAGGAGGAATTTTAAATTTCAAAATTTATCATCTAAAAAATATTTAAAAACAAAACCATCAAAATCTGGTGCATAACTTTGCATCGGTTTGCTCTAGAATAATTACGGAAACCTCCATCACTCCTTGATGCCAGAGCTGTGAACGACTCTGCAGACCTTTAGTAAGGATATATGCAAATTGTTCTTTTGTAGAACAATGTTATAGCGGAACTACTTTTTCTTTTTCTCAGCTTCTCTAATGGTACGATATTTAATTTTAATATGTTGTATGTTCAATAAAATAATGGGTTCTTGACCATTGTAATAGTGGGTTTTGATCGACTTCAACAAATTTGTTTTTATCAAACCCTAAAACAGAGAGTACAGAGAAATATTAACAGATCAAGTGAGCTACTTTTATTATTTCTCTTAACCTAAAGAATAATTTATCTTGAGTTTATATAGTGTACACCAAAATAATACAAACTCAGCAATATACACATACTGTTGGCTCATTAATGCTAAATACAGTCAACTAAATATAGAATACTCTAGCTACTAAATACAATTAAAAGTCAACACAATAACACAATATTAAATTCTACACCCCCTTAAGATGGAACTTGGTGTCAATTGCACAAGCCCATCTTAGACAACAAAAGAGAAAATTGGGGTGCAGCAACATATGTGGTAAATTATCAACTAATTGTTGAGCAGATGGCAGACATTAAGGAACCACAAACAAGTGAAAATCTAACCAAGTGAAAATCAATGTCCAAATGCTTTGTCCTTTCATGGAAAACAGGATTAGCTACAATATGGAGTGCAGCTTGGTAGTTACATTATAGGAGAGTAGGCAGTTGCAGAGTAACTAGTAAATCTTGAAGAATATATGAAATCCACTACAATTCATAAAATATTGTAGATAGACTACGATATTCAGCTTTAGTAGTCGATCTAGAGATTGTAGACTACTTTTTAGTTTTCCAAGAGATTAAATAATCTCTCAGAAAAACATAATAGCTAGTTAAAGAGTGTCGACTAAAAGAACAAGTAGCCTAATTGACATTACAAAATGCAGTAAGCTAAAAACTATTTGAGACAGGAAAAAATAGACCTGTTGATGGAGAACCCTTCAAGTATTAAAGGACATATAAAGCTCTAGTCCAATGTTGTTCAATGGGGACTGAACAATTTGGCTAAGTTGTTAAGTTGCATATGTCAAATTTGGCCTAGGAAAACCAAGATAAAGTGCCAACCAACCTACAAAACTATTCTGGATTAGCTAGAAGAGGAGACTAAGCATCATCCAATTTATAGTTTCTAGGTGAAGGAGTAGCTACAGGTTTAGACCCCAGTAAACCTGCATCATGTATAATATCCAAAGCATATTTCCTTTGATTAACATAAAGACTTGAATCTGAATAAGCAAATTCAAGTCCTAAAAAATACTTAACTTTGCCAAGATATTTAATAGTAAATTATTGATGAAGAAAATCCTTAAGATGCTGAATACAAGCTTCATTAGGATTGGTAAAAAGTATGTCGTCTTCATACATAATGAAAACTATATAATCAGCAGTTAAAATCTTGATAAAAAGACAAGGATCATGAGCAGATTGGGTAAAACCAAAAATCTGTAATTTTTTGGTGAATTAGTGGTTCCACTACCTTTAAGCTTACTTGAGACCATAGAGAAATCTCTTAAGCTTACAAACTTGACTTAGAGCAGCCTTAGCATAGCTTTCAAGAGGCAACATATAAACATCTTCATCAAGATAACCATAAAGAAAAGCATTACTAATATCTAGTTGATGTAATGGCCAATCTTTAGCAGTCGCAAGAGTTAAAAGAATTCTAACATTTACCATCTTAGCAATAGAAGAAAAACAATCAGTGTAATTTATACCTTCCACTTGGCTGTAGCCCTTAACTATTAATCGTGTCTTATATCTATCAACATATCCATCGGGCTTGCATTTAACCTTATAAACCTACCTGGAACCTATGGCTTTCTTTCTAGGTGGTAACTTAGTGACCTGCTATGTATCATTTTCTTCTAAAGCCTGTAATTTATTTTACATAGCATTCATCCAACAAGGATGAGTGCTAGCCTGAATAAAAGAGGATGATTCCTATATAGTTGACACTTTTTCCAAAAAGACAAATAATGATTTGTAATACAAGGTAAAACAAAATAGGGAAAAGTTGGTGGAGTATAATAGGTGGAGTGAATTAGATTCTTGCAGAACTATTTGTCATAGGCACATCCCTCACCAAATGAGATACAAAATCATTTATCTAGTTAGGTTTTTGTCAAATTCGATGAATTTTTCTAATATAATTCATAAGAACAGGGGATTGCTAAATGTTAGAAATAGGAAGAGAAGATTCAAATTCAATAAAATTTGAAGATAAGGAGTTTTGAAGGGGCTGAAGATCAAATGAAGTTATATTAGTGGATATAATTTTGGCAGACCTTGCTGAAGAAGAGTCAATATTGGAATTGAAAGGAAACAAAGACGAGTATAGAAAAATAGGTAAAGGAACACTGTCATATTTGGTTTGTATTGAAGTAAAAGGAAAAACGTGCTCATAAAAAAATAACATCTATGGAGACAATTATTTTGTGAGTATCTAAATTGTACAATTTGTAAAATTTTTGATTTGAGGCATAGCCAAGAAAGATAGACTTCAAAGCTTGAGGTTCAAGCTTGTTTTTTTTAAAGATAAAAATTAGTTGCAAAACACAATTAACCAAAAGTTTTATGGAACTTATAATTTGGAATTTTCTCAAACAAAACATGAAAAGGAGACTTCCACTTAAGAATAGAAGAAAGTAATCTATTTAGAAGATAGGTGGCTATCAAAAGAGCTTTCCTTTAGAATTGTTTTGCAGGTTTGATTGGAAAAGAAGAGCTTTAACTACTTGCAAAAGATGACAATTATTTTTCCTTTCAACAACACCATTTTGTTGAGGTGTATAAGTTATTTTTTTTAATGTAAAATCCTTAAAGAAGAAAATAGATTTTGACAAGATTGATTAGTAAATTTAATTCCATTGTTAGATTTAATAACTTTGACAGTGATCTGAAATTGATTTTGAATGAGAGTAACAAACTTACGAATGATATTAGTGACTTGATTTTTACATCTCAGCAAAAAAGTCCATGTAGATCGACTAAATTTATTAATAATAGTAAAAAAATAATGAGCTCCACTTAAAGAATCTTGTTTATATGGACCCCATATGTCCATATGAATAAGCTTAAAATAGGCTGTACTACTAATATTGCCTTTTGGAAAAACTAGTTTACTTTGTTTAGATAAGTGACAAACATCATAAGGAGAAACTTCTCTTGAATATGTACACTATCAAGTGCATCATTGATGTGTTTTATTATAAGAGAAGAAGGATGGGCTAACCTTCTTTGCCAACAATCATCAACACTAGCATGAAAATAACGAGCTAATTTTCCTGAAATTCTATCTAGATTGTTAGTATAACATTGTATCATTTCTGGTAAGAAAGAATGTTTATAAAAAACATAAAGACTAGCAATCACTTTACCTCCTAAAAAAAATATGATCACTAAACATAATTTAATACGGATTGTGATGGTAAGTTTGTTCACAGAGAGAAGATTATATTTAAAAGAGGCAACATGCAAAGCAGAGGTCAAAACAATTCTAGAACTAAGTTCAATATCTCCTATATAATCCACAAGTCTAATAGCTCCATCAGGTAAATGAACAAGAGTGTACTTAACAATAAGCTTAGGATTTTTTAAGAAACTCAAATCATTAAACATGT
>JAOXYD010000001.1:9187456-9222058 GCA_028565735.1 Pinacopodium congolense | reverse complement strand
CAGGTTACCTCCTTTTGGATGAATTTGCTTCTTTAAAATGTTTTAACAAAGCAAATGGTTTTAAAAGAGGGAAGCTTGCTTTTATAAAATGGCATTGGTGTTTTAAAGCTTTCTAAGACAAGAAATGACAATAAAAAGGAAATCTTGCTTGTGCCTGGACACAAAAGCTTTTAAAAAGCTTTGGAGTGGACAACTACACAAAATTAAATTCTTAAAAGAGGGAGTGTTTAAAGCATCAAAGCTTTCCAGGAAAGGAGATTTTTAAAAAGACAAAAATGAGGAGAGGACGAAAAAGCTTTAAAGCATTCAAAAAAAAGTCCAAATTTATATTTAAAAGGGGACAAAAGCTTTCTAGGTGGGGACCCAAAGCTTTAAAAGCTTTAAACAACTTAAAGCAAAGATGTTTTAAGAGAGCTTTTCTTAGCTTTGAAGTCACGGAACTTTAGGAGGATAAAACCAATTAAAAAAGCTCTCCATGTATAAGATGAATTCAGTAAAGCATATAATAAAGAGGAGAGTGCTTTTCTTGGGGGTGGGAACGGCTCTAAAACTTAGGAGCCCTCCATTAAATGGCTCAGAGCTCTCCTTAGACGATTGGAGCTTATACCTTTCTTAATTTGGGAAGGAGCTTTCTTTGTGGGGATGACATCCATCTTTTAGAAGCTTTCTTTAGTGTTTTGGCCAGCAGCATTTTTCCTAACTTTTTCCTGGTTTTTCATTTTGATTTTTCCACTGTTCCTTCGTTTAAGTTGCATTTTCCATTAGCTTTAGTTGTTTCTTTTTATTTCAACTTGTTTTATTTCCATCTGATTGAATGTTTGGATTCAGTTTATGAGTATAATGCTTTATTATGTAATAACGTTTGGTTTTTATGTTATTAGATTTGCCTCCATCAAGTATTAAGTTATGTTAAGTTTTATTTGAGATATTTTCATTCATTCTTAATGTCTTTTGCTTAATGTCAATGTTTGTTCAATTTTTATGTGCTGAAATTTTTGTTTAGAGTTTTAGTTTGAGTTTAGTTAAATTAAGATTTAGTTAATTGATTAATAGCTTAAGCAATTTGTATTTTTATTAGATTAAGTGTTTAATTATGTTTTTCTTTTGGTGTTGTGAATCTTCCAACCTTAGTTTAATTCAATTAAATATGGTTTATATTTATTCAATAGTTTTTTTTGTTAATTTAAATATATATGGCTAGATTCCTAAAGGCTTAAAGGTATAGGAAGGATGAAAAGGTGATTAATTGTGATAATGGAGTTTTTTAAAATTAAATTGGTGTTTTTAAGCTTTGGTTGGCTTGGAGCTTTAGTTAAATGTCATAAATTAGGTAGTATCTTTAGGCTTGATCACCCTTTAAATAATTTCCTAATTTGAATGCTAGGATTAAGCATATGATACGTAATTGTCCTTGGTGATTTTCAAAAGTAACAATAGAATTATAGGATTTGTTCATATACTTAACTAGCTAGTCTAGGGTTCCATACCTTTATGTTACATTTTTCGAGCTTATTTGTTAGTGGCCTAAGTTAGTCATTCCTTAGTACCTAATGTGTTTTCATTATTAAATTTAAAGAGCTTATTCTAGGTTATAGTAAAGATAAGGACATTTTTAGAGCTTGTTAGATTTACCCAAGTTAGAAGAATTGAGGATTTAAGAACTTGTTCAAACCTATAGGCTAGCACCTGGGCTAAAGAAACTTTTATCTAAATTTGAGGATCAATACTTATTCCAAAATTCTAATGATACCTTTAGCCTATTTCTTTATTTTTGTTGTTTTTATTGCATCTTAGTTATATATATATATATATATATATTGCATCCAAAGGTTTTCGTTTTTGTTTTTGTTATAACATTAGAAATACCATTACCCCCTAAATTCCTGTGAATTCAACCCTAGCTCACCCTAGTACATAGTTAGATTTATTATTTGATAGTTAATGACAGACTTATCACCGAGAGTATGTCACATTGTTTTGATCCTATTGATTTATGTGTGAATTTGGATATAGTGGAAATTGCGTTGTTTGGTAGATTGATCCTGCGTTTCTTTTAAATATTTATTCAAAAGGTTGAGAATTAGTAACATAAGCCAATTTAACACCTAATAAATAAAGATTCATAGAATTTATTTCTTGAATTTTGACCTTATAATATATATTCCTTTAAAATTCTGCAGTTGTAACTCCATTTCCTCTTACTCTATTCTTTTAATGTCTTTTAATAACATTTTATGTTTCTACCTTTTGTGTGCTTTGTTTTTTAAATCCCCCTCTCCCTCTCCCTCTCCCTTTGATTCCTTTGTTAAAATTAACATTATTTTTAACCTTTCTTTGCTCTGTAGTATTTGATTGATTCTTTGTGTTAGTATTTATCTATTTAACATTTTGAAGGATTGCTTATGTTAGTACTTGGCTCTACAATATTTAATTACATTCTTGATCTATCTCTTTTTCTCTGTAATGGAAAAAATAAATATAACTTAATATATAATTGCAATAAAAAATCTCATCAATTAATAATAAATAAACAAGCACTTAAAATCACATATGGTTTAATTATGGATGGCCTGTCTTCCCTATGGTAGTCCCTTTGTAACATATAAATTGTTTATAGTTTTGAAACTTCATTTGGACTCCTTCCTTACTCATCTTAGCCATACTCCTTATTAGTTCTTCTTTACTTCTTTAATTCTTTTGGGCCTCTTTGAACTCTTTCTCATTTCAAATGGTTGAATTGGCTTATATTCGATGACATACCATAATTCTTAACCATTTAATGATTCTATATAATGTTGATATCTCTTAAGATATCTTTATTTCTTTTACCGTTTACTAACAAAATCTTATTAATTGAAACTTTGGAAATATATGTAGTTAATTACATGTTTATAAGGTATCATCACTAACATCTCACTATCTATAGCCATAAATCCTTTTCGCTAAATCAATTTAAAACCTGTTATCAAAGTAAGAAACCTCCAACTTCTTCCTAATCCTAAGGAAAATAGCATCATCATTGTTTAACATCATGTCTTCTTTTCTATCTAATTCAAGTCATGATGATTACTCTTTTATCCTCAAGCATATTAATGATAGATTTTTTCATGGCTGTACGTATATACATATTGAATATCTTTATCATATTGTTGAGCACAATCTTGCATTCAACTAATGTGCTTATGGAAGTTTTAACAAATGTCTTTAGATCTTTATCTATAAAGTCCTAATATGTATCAATATATAAGGCCTTTATTTCCTCCATGTTGATATGCATCAATATATAAGTCCTTTATTTCCTCCATACATGTTTTATAATCATACTCAATTAACCAATTTATATGCCCTAGACCTTGTATACTTCTTGTGCTTTTCATATGGAATTATTACTTCCAAATTCTCAACTAGACCACCAAGATGTTTGTCACTAATGAAACTCCACCCATCACCATTAATTATGCCCATATCTTCTAAAAGCTTAATCAAAACTAGTTTTAAGAATTATAATTTTCAACCTCTACCATTGCTTATGCAATCAAGTACATCTAATTATTTCCACCTTTACCCACAACTGATAATAAGCATAAACTATAATTTTCTTTATAAAATATACATCTAGTCTAATTATCTTCTTGTTTCCTTGTAAAAATCAATGCCTTAATACCTTAAATCCAATATAAAACATCTTAAATATAGGATTACCTTGCAAATGTTCTACATTAGTTTTAATCTTAGATGCCTCTCGTTTATTTTTCCTATGTAACTCATGTCCGTAGGACCACCACATTGTATAAAGCTCTTTTATGGAACCCTTTAATATTCTTAATGCTCTCTCCATTGCCTTATAGTTACAATGCTCTCTCCCAGACAAGTTTCTTTTAAACATCTATAAACATTCTTTTATAAGCCATGTGGAGTGATATAGGTAAATTAAATTGATTTTATATTGTTCTTTTAGATGTTTTTTTTACCATTTTATTGTGAATTTTCCTTATTTTTAAGTTATCTTGATAAATTCAAGTATAATTTGGATTCGAGGAGTCAAAAGCATGAAAGGTTATTTTTTGTGAAGAAGGTAGGAGATGAATGGTAAACTAGAATGACACCGTTTGTCTCATGGATGGTGCATCGTTTTACTCATAAAAGAAGTCAGAAAGATAAATAGTTGAAATAAATATAGCCATTTATCTTCCTACGAAGTGCAATTTTACTCTTGAAGAAAGATGTGTATAAATGGTCATTATTAGCAATGCCATTTTACTAAGTCTCAAGTGCCATCTTACTCTAGGAATTATGTGATACGAAGAATATTTTGGTAGAAGAATGACAAAACTACTTCTAAAATAAGATATTATGGTTTTTAGCCTTAGTGACCACCACACATGAGTATTATTGTTGCTTAGTTAGGTTTTGTTCTTTGAAGTTTGAGTTTCTCTTAAATTCTTTCAAGACATTAAGTGTGTAATGTTAAGTGATTCTAGAATAGATTCAAGTGGATTTAAAGAGAAAGGGTTTTAATTCTAATATCATGTTTTAGGTCATATAATCACTTTACTCTTTGTTCTTTATTGTTATTAGATTTTTATTTCATCAATAAGAATGAGTTTTTTTATTTACATCTTTATTTTTGTTAATGAATATGCATGGTTAAATTGTTTTAGTTAAGGTTAGGGTATTAGGTAGGTTTGAATGACTTTTTTCTCATGAGTCACTTTATTCATCTTTCTTAAATTGAACACCTAATTTAAATTCAATAGATGATTAAGGTATCCATGAACACTAACTTTTAATTGTTAGACCATTGGTTAGATAACATAGGAGGATTGGTAAGCGACCAAACTCTGATTCTTGGTGAGGGTTTTCAGATGTGATGCCTTAGGTTTGAGCTTTTTATGCTTATTCCTTTTATTCTAATTTAATTACATGACAAAATGGATAAATTAGAATTAAGAGAGGTATGATACTACCATGACTATTGGTTTTATCTTGCATTTGTAAAGTTACTATATTCCTATTTAAAAATCTTAATTTCCTTATATTTGATTAACTCATTGAACCCTAAAACTTTTGCTAGATTTTGTATTTGATAGAACTCTCTTCTCATAAATTATCGCTTAAATTGTCCAATTAGTTAGTTATTTCCGTTACGTTTTATAAACTTTATTTTAAGAATTTTCTAGATAATCAAACACCTTTTAACCTAATAATTATAGTAAATCCTTGTGAAAGAATATTCAAATTCACTGTCCAATATTCAAATTCACTTTCCTTTATTACTTATTTATAGAGTATACTTGCCTTAATTCCATATTAGGATAAGCAATCATGATGGAGTTGACTTGCCTATTCCTTACCTTCCTATTATAAGTATAGTTAAGAGCATAAACTTTCACTATGAATGTATTATCTTCTCTTGTTCTAACTTCCGAAAATTCCCCAATTACAACCTAGAACACGAATTGCCTCCACGTTTTTTAATGTACCTTTTTCACTTAATGTTATCTAAATGTAGGATAGAAAATCATATTGCAGTACCCTTGAAGTGATAAGGACTCTAATTGATAAAGACTTTTAAATTTCATTCCCAACTTAAACTTCATTACCAACTCAAATACAACAATTTCATGGTCCACGTTTGGGTTATAAGTCTTTCGTTTATTCTTTCTAGCTTTCATATAACAACCAATATTATCAATGCCATTAGAAACTAGGGTGGATAACTCCTCATTTGGGACATCATATTTAGAATGAGGCTTATTGGTTTTTTCTCCTATTACACCTATATTAGTATTATATTTATAATCAATATGGACTACTCTTTTATACTTCCCACCACCACCAATTATATCATCAATGTTCAAACATAACCCTTTTAAAATATTTCTTTGAACTCTCCCTATCTTCCAAATATTCTTCATCATTAGAGCCCAATCATTATATTTTTAACTCATCAACAATGCAATTAGGGCTTATAAGAATATATTGAGGATTAGATTTTTCATTTGATCTTGAACTATCATTCTATCATACTTTTACATATTGTATTTTACCTAACTCATTCACTATACAACTATCAATTTCATATCTATGATTAAATTATATCTTTAATGCATTAATTCCTTCATCTCATTTAACATTTCCAAGAAGTTATAGTCATATGAACTATGGTCCTTAAACTATTAAAATTAATTCTAAGAGATTTGTATCTAACTTTATCATATTGAGGTGGTTATACTTTTTTGTAACTCCTAATAATTCTAACATTGATAACTACTCAGTTTCAATTTTCTCCTCCACTTCTACATTGCATCCAATATTGTTGAGTTTTAAAGTTGAAATCGAACAACTACCATAAATAAACTTTATCTCTATGATCCTCTTTGTCACATAACATGCAAGAACTATGTCCATACCTCATTTAAATGATAAGAAGCTCATAATTGGCCATTTGAACATAAAATACAGGTTAATTGCAATTTAAAAATGCATAATAGGCACACATTATAATGAAAATTTCTTAAAATCACAAGTAGAAAAACATTAAGAAATTGGATTTTGAGATGAATGTGAATAACATTAATGAAAACTTAGTTAAATATTAAATTTAATTTAATGGGTTCCACGTGCATTAATGAGAATATTAAAATATCAGCCATTATATTAGGTTAAAACTTATAATAATGAGGGATTACAATAATTATAAAGATCATAGGAAAAATAATGAAAATGTTTAATACAACATACTTTATATGTAACAAGCTTCAATTCTTCCTTACATGCACCAATTCGAAACATGATTGAAGAACCTTAATTTTGATTTTGTTGACTTCTTTTTTTCTCAATGGGGGGTTTTAGATTTTATGAGGTGTGCGAGGTAGAAGTTATAATACGATATTGTGCCCATTTTCGAATCCTAAATTAAATGGAGTTGCCATGATAATAAAAATTATTAAGAATGTGTTACCTGACTTGAGGCATGCTTGGGTCAAATGAGGGTCATGTTGTTTTCACTTTATTTTTGTATATGTTTTTTTAATAAATTTTAAAGTCATTAATATAATTTATAAACTATGTATGCTTTATGATTTTTTAACAATTATTCTAAATAATTGTTAGATGAAAAATATGAATTAAATTAATTGTAAGTTGAATCAAATTAAATTTTTATTTTTAAAATTCTTAATAAAATTCAAATCAGACTTTAAAACTTTTGTAAGTTAATTTTAAAATCTACACATGATTCATGTATTTATTCTAAAATCTACACATGATTCATGGATTTATTCTCAAATGTCAACCTTATGGTCTTAATCCCTTAGATTGGCTTGATTTGTACAACTGTAAATACTAGGTAATCTCCTGCCTCATTGATTTCCTCATGCATTTAAAGTAAAATTTAAAGTAACTTTTGACCGAGCCCATTAAGCTTCCCACGTTTTGAATGTTCTTAATATTAGGTGAAAAATTTACAGAGCCTGCATGCGACAAGTCCTTCCAATTATTACGTCCGAAATTTTTTTAAAAAAAAAAAGTGACGTGCCTAACACCACTAGCTGGATTGATGAATAAACACACAATGAAAGTGACGGACTAAAGATAAAAATTGGTTAAGTAATCAATCCCACAGCCTTTGGTTGATATTCCCGTAGTTTCACTTATAGTAGTGCTTAACAAGTGTTAAAACTTGAGAAGTCGACCCGCAGGCAGAGAATCACTTGTAAAAAGGTAGATCTTCCCGATGAGTGGAAGGTAAAATATAATGTCTATATCATACGCGATTAAATTTAAGAATAAAAAATTTTCAAATTTATGATTTTAGGGTATTAATTATCAATCACTAGTTAATGTTCACGAAGATGTCACAATCACAATATAAACATTGTTCCATTAGTGATTGAAAAGCATTTAAAATTATTTTATATTCTCTATTTCTTAATAATTCCCCTGAAAAAACAATTGTAGTAGTTTATTTTTTAAGGAATATAAAAAAATTGATTGACTCAAGGTTTATTAGACAAGGAAAGATTGATCGTAATATTAACCAAAAAAAGGCATAACATCCGCCATTACAAGAAGGTTCTTAGTACTTTGTAATATACTAAACTATCATCTCCGAACAATTTTGATCAACGTATTACTTTTTTCACGGGGCAGAATTTATATATGTTGTTTTGTATTGTAAGAAATTCGATAAATATTATATGCATATTCAAAATAATAACTAGAAAATTCATGACCCACCACTTAACAGGGATGTAAGATGCGTTGCTAATTTTTGTGTGGAGGATGACTTTGAAACATTTGTGAATGAAATGTAACGTATTACCAATACTCCTTAACATATGTTTTAACTGCCATTAACTGCAATCTACAATGCTCTCTTGAAATAGCTAAAAGGCCGATACAATTTTGTTAGTTTCTTCTTTTCTTTTTATTTTTTGTCCATAGGAAAACAAAAGTTTACGAAAGCATGTTTAATTTCAGTTTTTTTTAAGTGCTGGGGTTAGTTTTCAGTGATTTTTTCTTGTAAGGAGGATGGAATTTAAGGGTCATTTAATTGAGCTTTTGATTTTGATTTTTAGTTGTAATTATTATATTTTTGTATTAAATTTTGTATATTTATATAAATTTTTATGTTGTTTGTCTCAATTTTTATATTATATTAATATGATTTCTTTTTTAATTTTTAAAATATTCTTTACCAATTTTAATATTTAAAAATTTTAAAAATTAAATATAAAAACAAAAACGTTTTCAAACAGGCTTATGCCTTCAATTTTCATCCCACCCTTGTTGGAATAGTAGTCAAATCTGAAACTTACTAGTTTGAATTGTAATTTTCATTCCATTTGCTAAACGTGCAACATGTTTCTTTACTGCCTTCCATTAATTTAATGTTTTGTCTTCCATTCATTGATTTTTATATTGTGTTCTTGATACGTAGGAACCAAAAAAAGAGAACTACTTACTGTTTCTTGCACTTCTTTTCTGTGAAGATCCAACCATGAGAAAGTTACAGTACATAACTTGGGCACAGTTGGCTTCAACAGTGAATAAATGAAATTGGAAGGAAAGCCTGACACCTATATTTTTATTTTTATTTTTATTTTGGAAAAAGCATGATACCTACATTTTCCTACTTCAAGAAATTCCAATTTCTGATGCCTATAAATACAATACCCATCATAAGTTTAGTTTCATAATAAGGAAAACATTGGTCCTTCCAACTATGGGATTTCTTACGTACCTTCGATCTACTCTGGCTTTCTTAGGCCTTCTTGCCACTGTTGCTGAAGCGAGGCCTTTACCAGGTATTGACCAACATCTGTTTTTTCAGTTTAATAGAAGGGTTGCAAGAGAATTAATCAATGCAAATAACTATTAATAAGCTGCATGGAAGCTATATCTTGTGCTCATGCATAATCATATAGCAAGACTAATCAAATTGATTTATGTCCGAGAACCTAACAATTAGTTGTTTTTGCCTATTATGTGTGTGCTTGATCAGATAGCTCTGCCCTCAAACTTGCGATGATAAGCACTTATGCTACACATAAAACACCTCCACCACCTTCTCCAGTACCATCTCCCACAACAAAGGAACTAACAGCCAAGTTGGTTAGGCCCTTATCGCCACCGCCACCTCCTCCGGCCACAGCACAACCGATTCATCAACTGGCTTCTGAACAAGGACGGAGTTCACCGTCACTTCCTCCATCTCCGGAAAGGCAGGTGCATATTGTGACTCCCTCTGCTCAAGGTACTAGTGCTTCATGCAACAGCTGCATATCGATGGTTACAGATTACGGTAGAGTGTCAAAATCGCCTCCACCACCACCAAAGCTAGCTCCGCCACATCATTCCTTGTCATTTTATGGGCAGAAAGGGCATGGAAGATCATATCTGACTCTGACAAGTTACTTGGCTTCGACGTTGACCCAATCTATCGATATATGAGCTAGAATATTTGACATACATGTCGGCTTTCCTTGCATGGTTTTAAAAGTGTGTGTAATATGAAGTAAGCTTTAAAATATAGTTATGGGTATTTTGTACTTCGAATGTTAGTGTGAGGTTTTCCCCTGTAAAATAAATTAAGAGCAATATTCCGCTAGTATACCGAATCAACTGAAAATTACTCCATATCATGTCAAGTCTTTGATTGTACTTTAGTGAAAATATGAATCAATTTATTAAACAACTATATATAACCGTAATTTCTCTGAATATATATATATAGAGAGAGAGAGAGAGAGTACCGTATCTCTGTTTAATAATTGTTTTATCGACGTTATATTAAACTTTTTGAGATTGTAATTATTATTGATCCTGATACACCACTCGAGCTAAATTTCTTTGGAACCAGAAACCTTGTATCCAGTTGAAACAAGAGGAAGATTTCAAATAGGTTATGATTAAGTCAATAAATAAACATGAATATGAATAGATATATGTAGTCTAAAAACATCAAGTTACATGTGATAAATATTTCTTAAATTGAATTGTTATATCAGGATCAAGTGCATATTTACTGTTTTATTTTTATTTTTATTTTTATTGATTATAGTAATTAATGCTTTATCGCAGACCTAGTATGACCTATATTCCCACATCCGTTTAGTTAACTGTTCCAAGTAATTGTTAGAACGTTTAGTTAATGTTTGATAGGATCTAGATCTATTTCAATGTAATTAGAATTAAAGCTGATATAAAATAGAAGACATAAGGTAATGATTATCATAAATTAAAGAATGTAATGATGGTACTTATATGATTTAAAAACATAATTTAGTGGAAATTTTGTTACATTCAATTTTTATGGCCAATCAAACAAAGATATTAATAGTATGATACAGTATACTGTATAAAATGATATACCCACATTACATTAGTATATCATTTTATACAGTATACTGTATCAAATGATATACTAATGTAATGTGGGTAGTATGCCTTAAAATTAGGTGACTAAAAATGGTAATACTAAAAGGGCAAAAGATGAACATGATCGTTGTAACCTGCTTACGCGCTTAATTACTTGACGCAAATAGATAGTGGAAAAAGAAAGTACAGGACTCAACACAGGTTATTCCCTCAGTCAAAATAAGCAAAGAAATGATGAGTTTAGTTAAGATTGGAATCTTATAAGAAAAACGTTTAAATTAAAATTTGAGATT
The DNA here is from genome assembly GCA_028565735.1 of Pinacopodium congolense. Lineage (NCBI taxonomy): Eukaryota > Viridiplantae > Streptophyta > Magnoliopsida > Malpighiales > Erythroxylaceae > Pinacopodium > Pinacopodium congolense. Next base: position 9,210,881 of record JAOXYD010000001.1, on the reverse strand, counting down.
AATTTTGGCTATTTAAAATCAATTAGGTTGAAGTTTAATTATATTTTTAGATTTGATTAATCGTAATAAATTAGTTTGGATATAATTCAGACCAAATTAAAATTAATGGATTATTGCTAGACTTCAAAGTTCATGTCATTGTATGCATAGCCTTATTGCTTTACTTAAGATGAAGTTTCACATATCAACCATAACAAAAATTACACACTTTGTAATTAATAGTACCATTTTAAACACTTTTTAGGCATGTTTTTATATCCTTGCTTGAAATCCTATCTTTGATCTTTAAATTGATGTGTTTTGATACTTCTTTCTCCTTCAATCTTGTGTAATACCCTTGGAAGATGGTTTAGGACTTGAGTTTTCTGCTCTTGCAGCTACTTGAAGTTTAAAGAGGCAAGACATATGTCTAAAATAGAAATTTTAACACAAACAAAACTGTAACCCTTATTTTTGTTATCAATTCAACTCATAATCTTCATCTTCCTAAATTAAACTATGTGGTTGAATGACTTGTCTTTTTTTATAATCTTTAAATTTTTTTGCTTCATTTCTTCCTGGTTTGTCTAAATCCATTAATTTTAATTTTGATTGAATTATATCCAAACTAATTTATTATGATTAATCTAATCTAAGAATATAATTAAACTTTAACCTAATTGATTTTAAATATCCAAAATTATTCTTGCGGTCAAACTAATCAAATCAACTTTAGTTGGACCATATTAATTTACTATCAAGCTAGTGTCAGTATGGCCCAAGACTTGGTGCTGCCATTATAAAGTATATTTACATGGATGCTACTGAGTACCCTTATCCAGTTATCCTACATTCGAATCTAGCCTGAATACACTTTCCTCTATTTGATCAATCAGGAGCACAGAACATGCAATATATCAATTTCAACCTCTCCAAACCACATCCAGATGTGTTGCAACTTAATATAGATATTAATTGTTCAACTCAAAAATTAAGAAATGCTCGCAGTAAGTATTTATATATCTGCTATATAAGGTAACATTTTTTGCAATAAATAGAGAAGCCTTCTCTCTTAGAATGACGTGTAGAGTATATTTCATGCATTCGCTGAAGGTATGTTTAATTGTTCAAACAAATTTTAGCTTATCTAAAGTTATTAGATTTTATTTTTGGCAGTAAATTCAAACTTCATCACTGAGGTCGGACACATTTTAGTTGATTATTAAGAAGATTAAGCACGATTTACCAATTTCTATTCGTTTCTTTCGGTCCTGGTACTAGGACCACATTTCCATTACCACTAAAAAGATAAAGCTCGATTATAAGAACCACTAGCTATTGGCAATATCTTCCCTAAAAAATTTGAAAGAACCTTTATGATCACAATTAAGGACATCTTAGATGCTATTACTAAAGCTATGCGTAGGTTTTTTTCTAACAGAACTAGTGGCAATTGATGGTTTGGGTCTAGTGGAAATGATGTAAGAATTTTACTCGTGCTTGCTGCAAAACAATGGTCCATGATAATTGTTTATTGTATGTAATAACTATTTAATCACTTCATAGCATAACCAACTTGTGTTAATTATAGAAGTAAATATTAAAGATGGAACACTAATAATTAGAGAGGGACTATATGCCCTGTTAAGGCAAACTAAGTACTTCTTATGAAGTTTAGAAGGAATTACTTATGCGAACTTTAAAAGGGATAATAAATGCATCCGTAATTAACTTTTTTAAAAAATTTTAATTTAAAGTTTAATCTTTAAAATTTTTCAATTTAATAACTAAATTTTAAAAATTCACTCAACTCAAGAAAAAGTTAAACACCGTCATACTGATGAAATTAATTTTTTTCACATTGATGTCTATATATACAACTCCAATCTTCAAAAATTTTCAATTCAATGTCTAACTTTTTTAAAATTTTTAATTCAGTATCTAATCTTTAAAAATTTTTATTTCAGTGACTAACCTTTTGGAATTTTTCAATTTAGTGTCCAATTTTTGAAAATTTTCAATTCAATGACTAACTTTTTGAAAATTTTCAATTCAATATTCAACTTTTAAGATTTTTCGATTTAGTGATCAATTTTTAAAATTTTTTTCAAATCAAGTCAAAATTAGTTTTAATAACAATTGATTAATATACCGATATTTTATTAAGAAGTATTGTATAACGACTTCTAAATTTATACTATGACAAAAATAGTTTTAGATAATAGATAAAAGTGTAGTTAGAAGTGTAATTATTATTACCTTTTATTAAGGCAATAGAATTGATGTTGTTAAAGCAACAAAGTTTCTTAAATAGACAATGAAATAAATAATATTGCTTTAAATTTTAACTAAGGCGATAAAATAGTTTCAACATATAAAAATAATATTGAATGGATATAGCAACAATATGATTCTTTATATAGCAACAAATTGAGTTTTTTAAGTAATGATATCTAATAATAAAAACAACAATTTATTCTTTCATTAGCAATGATATGATAATGTAAAAGTAAACCCCAAGAGTAGGCAATAGTTATACATATATTAATGTTCATAAAGATAACAATATATAATATTAAAAATAACCATATATACATTAATATATGTCATATCTAAAATACAATGATTAAAATATTGACTTGTGGAATTCAACCTTTTAACACATTTAAAATATAGTAGCCGAAAATTCATTAGTCAAACTGTACACCAACATTATCTTCTTCTAATCTATTTAAAGAATATATATATATATCAGCCAAAATATAAAACAAAACCAACATGTATGGACACTTCAAATTGATTCACAATGTACAACGTTATCCACTCCTAATCCTCACCTTCCTACCAAAAAAAAAAAAAAGAAAAAGAAATACATTAGAATTATTGTAAAATAATAAACATGTTAATATATCTCTAAAGAATGAAAAACTGTCGATTTTATTATGACTTTCAATTAGTTGAAAGAAATAATTTCAAAAACTAACATCACAGTTATATAGTTCTTTTATATGAACAAAATAAAAAAGCATAGACTTTTCAATTTACATTTGGTGCACTATATTTGCAAATAGGGAAATAAGCAAATTGAAATTAATCATAATGAAAAGACAAGAAAATGATGTACAACAGGAGTGAATTAAGAAATTTAAATTTTGATACTTGATGTTCTTCATATTGATATATAAGATTTGTAGGAATATAATCACTTCCTATTTGACTAAGTTCCATCACTTTACAAAACATGTCCATATTTATGGTGTTGGTTAAACCAAGCTGAGATTAAATATGAGTGAGAATTTGTTACATCATTTTCTTTTTGTACTTATTCAATGCGAGTCTACAAAAGAAAAGTAATATATTAATGATATCATTAAATTATAATTCAATAAGTGATAGAAGAATTATAGTTTATTGATATTTTAATGAATTATGGTATGCATTTGCTGATAATGTAATGAGTTCTTATCTCCAAATCATGTGCATGACATTGTGTATTTTTCGATGGAAACTAAACACATTGTCTCAAATGATCAATGTTAGTAAACTAAACAATGAACAATGACATAGGAATCTGTAAGTAATTGGCAATATGGTACTGGTTTCCGTGGAAAACATTCAACAAAAGCAAAACTTGTCATTTTTCTTCTACAAGATCCCATCCACTATTAGCTAACAATTTTTTCTAAAGCCCACATGAAATTGACGTAGAAATAGCTTCTATCCTTCTAATAGGAATTTTAGTCTTCTTGTCTCTTAAAATTATAGGCTTAGTAGTAATCATTAAAAAAAAAACTACATCAACAAAAGATGTAGCATGTAGAAAACCTCCTAAATATCCATGTAACAAGCCTAAAAAGGCTACAACTATTTTTTTACAAATGATTATAAGAGAAATGGGAAAAGATGGATATTTTGTCCAAAAAAAAATATTTTTTTATAAATCCAAACAGAAATAAGTTGGTGAAGAGAAAGAAGTTGCAATCTTATTAGATTAATTAAGTAAATATGTGTATATATATAGAGACAGAAAGCAATATATAACAAAACTTATATACAAGAAACCAATTGTATATATAACTTTATTTATAAAAGTTATTTTGTGGCCATTATATATTTAATTGGTCACGAAATTAAAAAAATTAAAGTTTAGATACTAAATTGAAAAATTTTTTAAAATTGGTCACTGAATTGAAATTTTTTAAAGATTGGACACTAAATTGAAAAATTTTTAAAAGTTTGTTACTGAATTAAAAAATTTTAAAGGTTGGGATTGTATACATGGATATTTATGTGACATTTTTGTCATGTGGATGTTCATGTGACAAAATCTGTTAACTTCATCAACATGAAATTAACAGCTTCTAACTTTTTGTTTCTGAGTTGAGTGAATTTTTAAATTTTGGTCACTGAATTAAAAACTTTTAAAAGTTGGACACTGAACTGAAAAAAATCTAAAAAGATTGATCACCAGTGCATTTAATATCCTTTAGAATATAAAATGAGAGAGTAACTTACCTTATTCTCAATATCATCTAAATAGAATTTGAACCTAAATATTCTAGGTATTCATAAGACTATATATTATTAAAAACTATCTCAAACATAAAGCAATTAAATCTTTAGGATTATGGTAAATATGAGTAAATTAAACTAAAATAAGAGATTGTTATAAAGAAATATATTAGTTCAATATGCTAACAAAATCAAACATTATATCGTGTTTTAAACATAACTTTTGATAAAAGTATTAGGTCAAGATTATTCAACAAGTTATGAAAAATTAAGAGGAATACATCCATTTTATAGGAAGATATCAAATAAATAAGAGAATTTGGTGAACGAAGAGTGCAGATTAATTTTATCATCACCATCAAATATTATTCATCATTCTAGACATACCTTGTATACAAATTTCATATTTAGGTGATTTAAGATGTTATAAAATGATTTTAAAAAATCTCAATGACTTATAATAAAATACTTAAGGCTAATTCTATCTCATTAGTCGAACAACATATTCTTTTGATCAACTAGTTTAGGTTAAAATAAGGTTTAAGTATGTATCAAGAGTTTGAATGAATATTGGTTTGACATATTAATTGATCAATTTAGTGGAAAACCCTAATTCAGAGTATTCGACAAAATTATAGTTTAGTTATTTTATTGATTTAAGGGATGGGTTTGTATGAATTCAATGTGCTTTGTATAATTTACATACATATAAAGATTAATAGGCTTACAACTTGTGATTTCAGATATCAATGAACTCCTATAATTATTATAAAATTAAATTGTAGATGCAATTCTATAGTTGGGTGTACTTTATGCATGTTGGTTTGATATATAATTTAATCTTATTGTTGCATGATTTGAGACCCTCGAATGGTGATTAATGGGTATGCTTATGAGGTGTACTAAGAAGTTAGACTGGTTAGAGCCTACAATCAATGTCAAAATAAGACAAAACCATTTTGTTTCCTAACGTGCATTATTTAAGGCCAGATTTAAACTTATGGGGATTTGTTGTTTGGATCAAATCAACTGGCACTTTAATAGAACATGTTTTCATTATTTGAGTGCATTATCCAAAGCTAGATCTAGACTTATATAGGTCTTAGCAAAGGAAAAATTTTCAACCTCTAAAATGAAACATGTAGAACTCCATTGTTTGGGGTATATTATCTTAGGTCAAATCTAAACCACATACGAGTATGTTGACTAGGGAGAATTAGTTAGTGTCTATCCTAGATGTGTATAGAGAATTATTTAATTGATCAGAATCATTTGAGTTGAATTTATATGGTTATTCTAAAATGTTTCATATGTATAACTTCTTTCTTATCGCGCATTCTTGAGAGGTTGATAGTGCCACTTTCTAATTATTCTTTTTCTTATATTTTTCATATTTGATGATATACTACTTGACCTTATATATTTCAAGTGAGGAATTGATTATGAAAAAAAAAAAAGAATTCATGGACATAGGAGGGAATTGAGTTGCACTTTATATTAGAAGAATCCTATTATTACATAGATAAATTATTCTTTACTTTAAGTAGACTTTTGATATTTATATTATTATATGTTTTCTTAAGTTGATTTATGGAAAGTTGACTATCATAGATATAAAGGAGATGTTTTAATGAGTGTTTTAATTATTTATGATTTTGCAAGATGGTGAATTTGGAAGTTCCGTTATTAGGTGGGAATTTGTTATGGACCTAATAAGTGAATTCGAGTTTGGATGTGACATATTAACTGGTATCAAATTTCTAGGTTTAGAACTATAAGTAAGATCCTAAAACGTTGTAAAATTATTTTGGCCAAAAAATTTTTTTTTATTTATTACTTTACAAAAGAATTCTTTTATTTTCTTGGAAGTTTATATAGAAATTTTTTATTGATGCTGAAGAGGTCTAAGAACATTAAAGACGTATCCAAGAGTTGTTTTATAAGTATTGAAGGAATGAAATTGTCATAAACATATGAAAGTTTGATATTATTCTAGTAGAATTGGTTTTGGAGACATCATGCCTCCATAGAAAGGTGACAAAAATAGGTAGACCCTAACAATCCAAATATTAAAATATTTAATTTTATTTGAGAGACTAAATAGAATGAGGAAGAAGTAGAACATGGCAGTACTGAGTTTTTAATGGCTTTAATGGATGAGTGGCAAGGATTATAATTGGACAACATTCTCATGGTGAAAAAATTATTTAATGTGCTTTTTGAGAATTTTTATGTTTACCTTATGATAAGGAAGTGGATTTCAAAACTGAGATTTCTTTAGGCATTAGTTGAGCAACTATAGAAATTATTGGATAAAGGATAGATTATATCGAGTTTATCATCTTAGAGTTAGCAATACTTTTATAAAGGAAAAAGAAAAGTCTACAAGAATTTAATAGAGCAATAATAAAGAATCAATTATCCATTACCCAGAACAAATGATTTGTTTGACTACTCATAAAGGTTGCGATTATGTACAAAGTTGTATGTAAACATCCCTATATCCTCTCATGGGGTAGCAGGGTATTACAATTATAGTAATTTCAAATTAACAAAGATCAAGATGGAGGATATAGTAAACGAAGTCTTTTAAGAGACATTTTAATAAATGCTTTAATTATTAATGATTTTGTAGACTTTTGACAACATATAATTAGTCTTATCTCTGTAATGACTTTAGGAATTTACATGTCACTCTCGAGTGGGTTGAATTTAACAAATAAGATCTAGCTCATAGTGTGAAATTCCCTAACATAAACTTATTGGGTATTTAGTGATTGAAATATTATTGATGTCATATAATATCACCTTATGGAGGTTATAGACAGGTCACCTCTATATAGTCCTAACCTTACTAAGACAAAAGAAATTGTTGACAATTTCATCAGAAGTATCATGGAGTCTAGCAGTTATTGAGCATGTGACAAAATTATAACATTAGGGTTAGTAGCTAATCTAGCTAGTCTGAATGCTGATTTTAAAAGATCTAGCATTATCTTTAGATTCCAAAACACTTTGGATTGATTAGATGCCTTGTAAGGGGATGAGGATGGTTTTTTACACTATCAAAGAATAAGGGTTTTTCTATTCAAAACACAAAATGTTGAAGTTTAAAGTATAAGTCAAAATGTTGGTAGTACTTCTCATCATTTACAAGGTGTTGTTAGGTCTTCTAGGGTGGTACAACATGTTTGTTATCTAGTGTATGGTACAGGAGGAATATCGTGTAAAACAAGTGGTGGAGATATGATTTTTAATCAACATGAATGAAAACACTTCCTATATAATAACAAGAGACAGATGCAAAAATATCGAGTACTTTCATTCAATAATAAATTGGTCAAAATTACATCTATACATCTGTGCCTATTTATATCAACTAAAGTAAATAGACTTAACTAGTTAATAAAGTAAACTTAATTAGCTAATTAGCTGACTAAAAAATAATCAGCTAATTTAATGAAACAATACAAAATGGCACAATATTGTAAAATAATGAAAATAAATCTTTACAACCACCCGTCAAGTTGGAGCTTGGTAAACATGAAACAAGCCCAATAAAGAGAAGGTAAGAAAAAGCAAGAGTAGCTAAAGACTTCATAAACAAAATTTTCAATTAATCTCATGGAATATAGGATTAGCCAAAATATAAAGTGTAATCTTATTGTCACACCATAGAGAAATGGGAGTAGGAAAAACAACTTGTAAATTTTTAAGAAGATAAGAAATCCAAAGCAACTTACAAATAATAGAGACTATACTCCTATATTTAGCCTTTGTAGAAGACTTAAAAGTAGTGGATTGCTTCTTTATCTTCCAAGAAATGAGAGAAGACCCAAAAAAATACAAAAACCTGACAATGATCTCCGAGAATCTGTGCAAGAAGGCCAATCAGCATCACAAAATGCTTCAAGATGACATATAGAAGATACGAAAAAGAAGAGTTCTTTGGAAGGACAGTATATAGAGAGATGAAGTCCATTGCTGATCATAAGAAGGTTGAAGAAATTAACTCAATTGTCGCACTACATATGTAATATCGGGTCTAGTAAAACCTAAATACAAAAGGAAACCGACCAGTCTTTGACATTGAATAGGATTAGAAAGTAAATGACCAAAATTGACAAACATTTTAATGTCCTTCAGAAGACATGTGGAAATTGGCTTAGCACCAAATAAGCTAGCTTCTTCCAAGATATCTAAGATATATTTTCTCTAATTAATAGATGTGCTATCAACAGATTTTGATATTTCCAATCCAAGAAAATATTTTACGCGGCCCAGGTCTTTAATAGTAAAAGCATCGTGCAAAAAAAATTTAGCATCTAATAAATTATGCTACAAAGGCTAGCAAAAAGAACATCATTAACATAAATGAGCAGAGTAACAAAAGAAGAACTAGTAAATTTGGTAAAAGGACAATGATTATTTTTCAATTGTGTAAAACTAAAAGATAGCAATTTGCCAGTCAATTCAGTATTTTACTATTTGGCCTATTTAAGGCCATATAAAGACCTTTTTAACTTACAAACCTAACTTGGTTTGACCTTAGTATAGCCATCAAGAGGAAGCATATAAACTTCCTCATTAAGAAACCCATGCGAGGAGGCAATATTAATGTCTAATTGATGGATAGGCCAAGCAAAACACGATGTCATAATTAACAAAATCCGAACATTGATGAGAGAAAAACTATCAGTAAAATCAACACCTTAAATTTGATTATAGCCCTTAGCTACTAATTTAACCTTATACCTATCAATAATATCATCCAGTTTTAATTTCAATGTATAAACCTACATAGAACCAAATGCTTTCTTACTAGTAGGTAAGGTCATCAATTCCCAAGCCTAATTTAATTATAAAGTATTTAATTCTTACTACATAGTTATAATCTAACGTTCATTGGATTTAACTTGAGCATATGGATATGATTCTTGGATATTATACAAGTTAGCTAAAAATGACATGTATGCAAATGAAAAATGGAATGAATGGATATAAGGATAAGTGTTTAGGGTATAAGAAGAAGAAGCAAGACCTTTAGACATAAGGGATAAACTGGTTGAGGTAGAGGTAGCATCCGGTATAATAGCATATGATACAAAATTAGCCAACTAACCAGATTTATGGATTGGTCTAGTACTTCTTCTCAAATAACGACTATAAGAGACATAAGAAGAAGCAATAATAAGTGTAGGAGAATCATAAACAAAAGGGGTAGAAAGAGGAGATTCCATTTGAGAATGAGGAGGAGTTAACTGAGAATCAAAAGAAATGGGAGAAAGGGAATTAGAATTAGAAGAAAGATCTACAATAGGTAAAGGAAGGGGAATGACAGTGAAGAAGGTGAAATAAATTTATATGGAAAAGTGTTTTTATGAAAAATAACATTTTAAGAAACAAAAATAGCATGAGATTGAAGATCAAACAATTTTTAAGCCTTTTGATTGAGACTATAACCAATTAATATGCATTTGTAAGCTCGAGTATCAAATTTAAATTTTATTGGGTGAATATGGGTTATGAAACAAAGGCAACTAAATGTTCTAATATTGGTATATGATGGAAGACAACCATATAAGATTTCATAAGATGTTTTCCACTTTAAAACAGGAGTGGCCAAGTAGGTGGAAATAAAAATGGATTCACCCTAAAATTTCTTAGGTAAATAAACCTAAAACATTAAGGCTTTAGCAATCTCCAACAGATATCTAGGTTTCCATTCTATTGAGGAGTCTGAGTATAAGATTTGTAATGCAAAATACCTAGTTCAGTAAATAATCTTTTACATTCACTACCCAAGAATTCAGCCTCATTATCAGACCTAATTATCTTGACAAATATATTAAACTAATTTGAAACCAATATAAAAAATCGAGTCAAGATATGAATTACCTAACTTTTATGACTCATCAGGCATGTCCTTGTAGCCTGACTAAAATCCTCTACTATAGTAAGAAAGTAATGGCCACTAGATAATGAAGGTTGCCTATATGCTCCCTAGACATCTATATGTATCAATTGGAAGATAGATGTAGTCTAAATTTTACTAGAAAGAAAAGGTAATTTATGTTGTTTAATAAGAGGACCCACGTCTCATACATTGTCATAACCATCATTTTTAAAAATTATCCATTAATATGACTAAGTACATTTTTAGATGTATGGCCTAATCTATAATGCCAAAGTTTGTACAAAGAAATGAAATTAACAAGATCATATTTACCACTAACAATGCACAAAGAATGCTATTTTATTACGGCTACACAGAAAGAATGTGCATCAAGAACATATAATCATCTTATCACCTTACCAATAGCCACAATTCTGTCAGTCTTCAGGTTTTAAAAAATGTAGTAGGTTGGAAAAAATTTGAAAGCAATGGAGGTTGTGGTGGTAAGTTTACTAACAAATAACAAGTTATATTTAAAGGTAGGGACATATAAAGTTTCAGTTAAGACAAGACTATTTGGAAGAAAAACATCACCAATATGATGAACATGATTTAAAATGCCATTAGATAAGTATACAGGTGTAAAATTATTAATCATAGCAGGGTTATACAAAAGGTTAATATCTACGCATATATGATTTGAAGCCCTAGTATCCAATATTCAAAAACCAAATTCTATGTTAGCAATGTAAGATATAGCTTTATAAAAATTAGTACCTGCAAAGATATTAAGATGTGCAAAGTTCAACATTATAAAATCAGCAAAATCTTTATTATTTAGTAGCTTCAGCAGCTCTTATCTAACCATTTCTACCAAAACCGGATTCTAAATGCTTCCCTCTTCCTTTATCTATTCCCCTTTTTTATTAGCAACAACAGCTACATTTGTTTCAAAAGCCTTAGTAATCCCTTTTCCTCTCTTATTTTGAAGCTCTTTATGCCAATTTTGTATCCCATGAAACTTGAAACAACTATCTTTCCAATGTCCATTCTTCTTACAATAAGTGCAATAATGATCACTAATATCTATGCCTCCTCCCTTATACTTCATTTTAAGCTTTCCACCACCATCATTACCTCTCTTATCATTCTACACATTAGCTAACATTGCATTATTATCCATTCCCTCAACAAATCACAAATGGATTTCCCTTCGTTTTTTAACTCACAATGCCATGAAATAATCCTCATTTACACTAAGCAATATATCCATGACCAATATTTAGTTTCTCAAATTATCATAGCTCTCATTTAATTCCATCAAAAATTGCATCAATTGATTGAGAGATGCAATTTCAATTATTGCCTTATATGCTCTACACACACATATACTGCCCCATAAGTGCACTGTGGAACAAGCATCAGACATACCAACTCATCCCATAACTTCTTAAGATTGATATAGTACTTAGCTACTGTCTAACTTCCATGGGAAATTGAACGAATATGCCTCTATAATTGGTATACTAACGACCTATTACTTTCTCCAAAGCTCCCTTCTATGTCCAACCACAGTTCTCTTGTAGAATCAGTATATATGAAAGCTTCAATAATTTCTTTTGAAATTGAATTTAGAATCCAAGATTTGTACAAATCCACTTATCATATTCACTTGAATTTATATTAGGTTTCTCACATTTTTCATTAATAAACCATAATTTCATCTTAGATCCTAAAGTTATTTTGATTAACCTACTCTAACTCAGAAAGTTATCACCAGTTAAAGGTGATGTGACCAGTACCATACCTGAATGGTCAAATCCTTGTAGGTATAGTGGATTCTCCTCATATTGAACCTTCATTCTTGATTTAAGTACAGATGCAGTGGGTGAGTCATGAGAAATATCCTCCATTACTGTAAAATACTCTACAAGCCCTAATCTTTAAAACTCAAATGAAGATGATCCCAAACTCTGATCTCCAAAATCTTGAATGAAAACCACCGCACAACTAAAAACAAAAATTTCATAGTGGAACTTGCTTTAATCGACTACCATTACAATCAGTGACAAGAAAAATGAACCTAATCCAAGACCAAAGGCTATAATACCATGAACGAAAACACTTTCTGTACAGTAACAAGAGAAGGATACAAAAATATCGAGTACTTTAATTCAATAATTAATTGGTCAAAATTACATCTATACATCTATGCCTATTTATATCAACTAAAATAAATAGACTTAACTAATTAACAAAGTAAGCTTAACTAGATAATTAATTGACTAAAACATAATCAGTTAACTTAATGAAACAATACAAAATGGCAAAATATTGTAAAACAATAAAAATAAATCTTTACATAACAAACTGGGATATCCTTACCAAAAGTAGATCACCCACCTGACGTCTTTATTCTGGCAAGTCTAACTCTAACTCAGGACTTAGAGAAAACATAAATGCAATATTTGTTTATACGGATCCTCTGTCAAGTTTTCAGGCTCTCATTGATAGACAAATGCCGCATACTAGTAACTAACTGTTATTATTTGCAACTTCCACTCTACAGCTAGCCAATTGTTATACCACTTTCTTCCTCTCTCCATTTTTCTGTTCTCCTTGGGACTTCAGAGTTGTGGATATGGAATACCCTCGTCGAGTTTCATATAAACACAAAGAGAGTTATTATCTTTAAGAACTATAAAGAATAATAACCGACTATCAATTAAGTTTGTCTTCTTGATAATCACAGGTATAATAGATTAAAATATTTTTATATATCATAAAAGTTCTTTTTGATGTATATACAAGTAATTTAGTTTATAATAGTCATGATGGTCATAAAGACCACCAAATTTAAGGTCACGTAATCATTTCAAAAATTATTTACGATGGTTCTCATATATATGTTGGGAAAATTTGGAATAATGCGGAACACCCAATATTTTCACCCTTTAAGATCAACTTCGTTAGAAAAATAATAACAGAAATTAAAGAGAATAACACCATAATATAACGTGGAAAACTCCGCAAGGAGAAAAATCACTACCGTTGCCAAAAGACAACCAAGAAAAATATCTACTATGTGGAAAATTGTTACAACCACAAAACAATATTTTTCTCACCCAAACCCAATACCTAAACCTTATACCTCTTATCAAGGCACTACACCCAACAACACTTTCTTACACTCTTTATAGAAAAGAAATACAATGAAAGAAAGATGGGAATTTAAAACAATACCTTAAAGAAAATAGGCTTAATTGTTTTGGGATGACTTAACCAAAGGAATGAGCTTCCTTTTATAACCTTCACATAACCTTCAATCTTCACTCTTTTTCAATATGAGACATTCCCACTTTGAAAATAAGCCAAATTCCAATACCAAACCTTGCTCAATGAGCGGAGGCCCTGAAAGGATTGCCATAATATAGCGCTGAAAGCTTAATTCTTGAATTCTATAAAAGTATGCATCCACCCCAAATTTAGACGATGGGATTTCAAGCAATACAGTCTTTAGAAGCCAGAAAAATGTTCCAACAAGAAGCGCCACAAGAGTCCATGTTTTCAACTTTAGACTCCTTTTGGCTGTCTTAGATCTTTCAACTCCATGATTGAACAAACAAATCCAAACAAGAAGTACTAAACCAATCTAAATAAAAACCTTAACACTCCTCCTCAAACAGTGAACCAAAGGCAGGTCCTTCATCCTCGTCATATCGTTCCTTTCATTGATAAAAACCATAAAACGCAATTACCAGCTTGTGGCCAACATGCCACAGAAGATCACCGTCACCAACATACGCCACTTCCACAATTTCAACCTCCAAATAACAGTCTTTTAAAGTTCTTCAACAGTCAAGCTAGCCACAAAATAGCCCAAGATACACTAACTTGGCATCCACCCCACAAGACTCCCAACTTTTACTCTCTTTTGCTTCCTTCTTCTTAGTTTAACTTTCTTGTAGATCTTCTCATTGTTATCGTTATCCTGGCCACAATGTTTTTAAGTTCTTGGACCAACTGTGTATAGTCCAAACAAAACCCTACACGAACGTTACTCGCCGATTTTTCTTTCACTCGGAGATGCAAAGGGCAAGAACTGGACACTTGGTTGTCTGTTTCTAGTTGGACACTGCCTGTCTTGGTTAGGCTGGCTTGTGTTTCAGGCACCTCATCTCAAGAAATACCCAGCTCGCCTCTGTATGAAATCTTACGGATGTTTCTTCGGACTCATTCAGTTCCTCGTCATCTCGGCTTTTGCCGAGAGAAATGCTCATGCCTGGATTTTCACATCCGGCCGTGAAGTGTTCTCCGTCTTCTACGCTGTTAGTGACTCTCAGACCTCAGTCTGTTAAACTTCTTTCGATCATTTTCTTTTCATAGATTAGTAATTCTTGTTGTTATGGCTACTTTGTTTAAATTTTGCAGGGAGTGGTGGCATCAGGAATAGCCTTCGCTCTACAGATCTGGTGCATTGGCTGAGGTGGCCCAGTGTTCGTGGCTGTTTATCAACCTGTTCAGACTTTTCATTGTATCTTTCATGGCTTCCTTCGCTTGAGGCGAAGAGTTCTACCTGGGGGGGTGAGTCCCTTTTTTCTCCTTCATACCTTTTCAATCCGTTCTTTGTCATTCATCACTAGGGGTGGCATAAGGGTCCGCCTATGTCCGATCCTACCCGAAATTAACGACTAAAACATAATTTGATCTAAATAAAAAAAATTAAAAATTTTGGGTCGAACCTGAATCCTGTTCATCACTCGGCCCCAGCCGTTGGATTAAGAGATTTTAATATATGGGTTGTTGTGGTTGTACAGGACCATTGGAGCTATGATGATCATAATAGGATTGTACCTTGTTCTATGGGGTAAACATGAAGGCACGTTTACTTTATTTTTAGTTTTAATTTTTATTTTTTAAAATATAAAAATTAATAAAAAATATATTAATATAATATAATAATTAATAAAAAATATAATAATTATAATAAAAAATTATAACTCACAATTTAATTAAATATTTTTAAAAAACAAGAAGTTAGCAGGCTGCAACCCAGTCCTCTCCGGAGCAAGTACACAACAGGTTCAAAGGCCACATCAAGACTTCATTCTTTGGTGGCTCGTCTTCTGAAATGTTTGGACTCATGGGCCATGACTCCTTTAAAGAAGGCTCTTTTTTGAGTTTACTGTCATCGTTGACTACAGGGTTTGCTCCAGTACTTGAGATTATTATAGCCAGTTCTCCTTCACCTTCATGGCTTCTCTGATCTTGACCATCCATTAAAGCCAGGCAACTACAAACATAGAAAAACGGCGGAATGAGAAGTTAGCAGGGAGCAAATCTTAAATTTTGAGAAAACAAGCCACATTCCAACTTGAAACAAAGCAAGAAAAGCAAAACATGATATGGGCATCATTTTCAGACTTTCAGCATTCAGGCGGACGTGCTGTACAATGAGCACAGTAGTTTTGGAACCAGACCAGACGTTGACCAAGCTGTCGCAAACAGAGTAAGCTCCAGTAGTTTGCAAAAGGAAAACTCTTCGTTTTTTCGTTTTTTGATTACAAGGGGACCATCTAAAGGTCAAACTACTAAGTACGAACAAGCCTCAACCTCGATTCGGATGGATCAAATCAGATTCAAGTGACCTCTTCTTCAAGTGGATACACTATATTGGATTTAAAAATTGAATGTTGATTGTTTTAATGTGACGTTAATAGAACTCACGTTATAACATAAAATCTCATTTACGTAAAATTTAATAAAGTCATTTTACCTTTATAGCTTTCTACTTTTTATATTTTTAAAAGTATAACCATCTATTTTTGTTGCTTTTATATTTCTTTTCCTGCAATGTTATATTTATTATTTTATTTTCAGGTTTTTATTTAAATTATACGTGAAAACATGAAAGCAAGTTTTTGTTTAAATTGGATTGCTTCACATTCAAATGCAATGGAGGAGCATTGGTATAAAAAACAACGCGCATCCGACAAATGATTGGATGAAATCAGAAGTTAAATTAGCTGCTAAAGATTCAAGTTCATGAATGTCAGATGGATCATATGATGACAAGTTAAGGTGTTGATGGCTGATTCTTTGCGTGTTAACGATAAGAAGGGTGGCATCCGATCTTTATTTTGGTTCATGTTCTTTAGATTAGTGCTTTTCCAGGATAAGAAACTCTAAGCAACTCCTTTGCTGTAGGCTCTTATGGTTCGAATGTTTCTAAACCAACAGATCATCAAAGGGTTAACGGGTAGACAAGTTTTGGGGAGTTGGATTGTGTTTTGGGAATTTTAAATCTCAAAAACAATAAGAATATAAGGAATTCGTTTAGGTAATGCATCTGCCTGATTACATGTTTTTTTTTTAAATTAAGGGAAAGGATTGAAATAAGAAAAAATTCAAATATTAAAAGATTACAAAAAGTAGAACTAAAATAAAAATACTGGCTATGATATAAATATGAAAATATCTTCATTCATTTTTCTTTGAGTTCAAATGGGTTCACGAACTGAGACATGTTCGGGAAATTTAGATAATTTTCATGGTTAAGTCAAGTTCATAAGATTTATGCTTGATTTGAGAACCCAATTATCATATTAGCAGATATTAATAAAGATCCCACTTTAACTTAAAATTCAAAGATATTGAATTTCTCATATCTCTTTTTGATAATTCACTTGCAAGTTTATTGCATTTTCACTTTGTTCTATTTGATATTGCAGGAGATTGCAATTTTCATGAAAAGAAAATTGCAGTAGAGTTATACATATATATATATACCTCTACTGCAATATATATATATATATATATCGTTTTTAACTTAAAATTTTGAAGGTTGAGTCATAACTCTTTTTATATATGTCATTTGCTTTTTTAATTCTTTTCTTGGATATATATTACCTCAATTTTCAATTTTTAATAATAAGTTTATAGTAAAAGAAATTGTATAGAAACTCTTCTATTGAGAAATAGTTTTTGTTTTTTGTTTCTATTTTTTAAAATATGAAAATAGGAAAAAAAGATATAAAAATTCAAAAAAAGAATACATAAATATAATACGAAAACAAAAAACAATATAAAAACTGAAAAATGCACAAAAATCGTTAAAATACACAAAAACAAAAATAAAAATAAAAATAAAAATAAAAATAAAAATGCATTAAAATTTGAATTATGAAATCCTACTTAACTATTGAGCCATGACCAAGATCTGCAAGTTTAGAACAAGTTTGGTATCACTTTTCGTTTTTATTTTTATTTTTTATTTTTATATATATGTATTATTTTTATATTTTTTATTTTTATATTATATTAGTATGTTATTTTTTTATTTTTATACTATTTTTTTTATTTTTATACTGTTTTAATTAATTTTTATATTTTAAAAAAATAAAAAATAAAAATCGGAAACGCAAGTGATATCAAACGTAACCTTAATTTATTTATAAGCAAATTGGGGGTGGCACCCCGTACCCCTCAAGGATGTCCTAATCCTATTCATTGAAATTTTTGGAGTAAAGATAAAAATATAATATTTTGACTAATGCAAAGTTATCATCCTGTCCTTTTATAATTTTAAAATTTATTTTAATATTATTTTATAATTTTAGATATTAGATTTTGTGTTTAAAATTTTAAAATTTAAAGTTTAGAGTTTCATAATTTAAAATTTAAGATTTATGTTTTAAAATTTAAAATTTAAAATTTTAAAGATTTAAAATTAATATTTTAATTTCATAAATTTAATGAGTAAAAAAAGCTAAAGTTGGAAGCTAAGGCATATTTGTTTTGGTTTATAGTTTTTGTTTTTTGTTTCAACTTTTTAAAATACAAAAATTAAAAAAAGTACAAAAATTGAAAAAATAATATACAAATATAACACAGAAATTAAAAAATTGCATAAAAATTAAAAAAACATGCAAAAATTAATGAAAATAATTAAATAAAAATAAAAATACAAAATTAAATCAAACAAATCTTAAATTTTAACTTGTGAAATCTGCACGGGCTCCATACTGCCCTGAAGGGGCCACTCCGATAGTTCATTTATTTATGATTTGGCATTTAACCTATACATAACAATCCGTAATTAGCTCCCAACCAAAATCCGGTGTAAAACTCATGAAAAAAAAACAGTGTTAGTGGGTTAAACTTCCTCTTCTCATTATGGTTCAATGTAGATGTTCATTAAGAGAATCGAATCAGAAGTAAACTAATTCAGATAGTGAGACTATACTTGCACACCACATGGGGATCTTTTGATTATGTTAAGTGATCGTTAGTAATAATCTATATTCTAATTAATTTGGTTGTTTTACTTTGTTTTATTTTATTAGATAGCAAAATTTTTATTCTTAAGTAATTCGGTTAATAGTATAATTTTATATATTAAATTTAATTAATAATTTAAAAACTATTAGCAATAATTTAAAAATAAAATTGAAATTAAGCTATTTTTAGTATAAATAAAATGTTTATCATAAATTTGTAAGTAAATTGTTTTCTTTTTCTCTACAACCCTGATTATTTCTAAAGCTGAAATGGTAAAATTTGTCATGCACTAAATTAAAACATAAAAGTTATCTAGTGAGATTGTGTTTAGTGGATGCTCGAGAGAGGAAAAACATGGCTACCATCATTTTGCATCACAATGTTATCACGTGGTGTTGGAAAAAATCAATTGAAAACTCCAAAGAAGCACCCGTACTAGGGCTTCTTAAATAATTGCTTATGGCCTTTGTAGCTAAAGCTGAATTTGGGTAGTAAATCTTTTCCTTGTCCAATTTCAGTCAAACTTCCCATAGGATATTGATTTAGCAACAAAAAGCTGCCAAGTTTCAAGTGAAGCAAAACCAGCTAGATTTTCCAGTCTTGAGAAAATAAAATAGGAAAAAGGTTGAATATTAAAAGAAAAGGAATGTTTATAACTGTCCAAAGTGCCATCACCAACATAAAAAAGGTGCACCACAAATATAAATATAAAAGCTTCAAATACAATCTTGAATGTGTTACCAAAGGCAAAAGCTACAGCCTTTAGGAATACGAAAATAGTTCGCAAAGTGGTGATTTTCATCATAAGAAGCCAAAAAATAATGGTTACATCCACCACTACGCATTGACATCACTTTGTTCAAATTTGTAATACACACTCTAACTTTCTTTATAGTTTACTTCTGTAACTCAAATAGATACTTTAGTTGATCACTTGAGTTACAAGCTTCTCGCTTTCATTTCGTGTGCTTCCATTTCTCTTATTCCATTTACAAGAAAAAAAAAAGCGCCCTGATAATAAGACTGACATTTAGACGATGAATTGTTGATAGGCAAAAGAAAAACTTGTACACTATTAATAAGCTTGTGGAAATTATTGAAGAGAGAATATATAGGAAATAAATTATTCTTATTTTTATAATTGTTGAACAAGAAAGAGTATAAATTCCTTAATATTTTATTTCATAGGTAAAAATACGTATATATACATGTTATAAAGCTCAAAGATCCTATATTTTACCAATATGGGATATATTCTAACACTCCCGCTTAAGCCGAACATGATTTTCATGCCCATCTTGTTACAAAAGTAAATATAGAAATTTGATAATGATGGAAAACAATTAAAGAGACAAATAGATCTGGACGCCAAGAAGACCTCCACAAAAGAGATGAACTTTTTGAGGATAGTGACATTGGATAGCCTTAAAGGATAAAAGGGTGCATCAATGTGGCAAGGGATAATGAGTTATGACTAAGAGGGTTAAGTCACTGGTGAGAGTGCTAACTAGAAGTCAACTTGCAGCTGCACGCGTCGACAAGTTGAAGAAGTAGAGGAAACTTTGAGTGGCGACTAATGATCACGTACGTCGTTTCTGATCACTAGACTTTGGATACCAGTCGATTGACGGGAAGTGCTTGCTCTAGTGCCATCGATGAGATTGGAAGAGCACCAAAAGGGAGTGAGCAAGAGGACCAACCTTTCTACTCTTCTGGATAGCACTCGGGAGATGGTCTACTCACTGCACTAACCTAAAAAATATTTTTACTCAACAGAACAACCAAAAAACTAATACAAAGAGAATTAGAAACAAAAGATTTCAAAAGTTGCTTTACAAGGCAAACAAAACTTCCAATCATGAAGACAGAAACTTCTGCTTACTAGACAAAAGCTAGGAAAATATTTCAAAGTTGCTAAACAACCAAATTGCTCACTAGGCAGAATTAAAACATAAAATATTTCAAAAGGAAAACCAAAATATGATAAAATTGCTCTACAGAGAAATTAAAACTATAATGCTTATTAGCATAAACAATAAGAAAATACTTTAATAAAACATGGCTTTGATACAATGTTGAAGAAGAAAGAGTATAAATTCCTTGATGTTTTATTTCATAGGTAAAGATACATATATATATGGTGAAGCTCGTCGTAAGCTACCAAATGATAAAAATACCTAACTAACCTAACTACCCTAATTAAGTAGTTAGGGTAAGTTAGGGTCGATCCCACAGAGAACTAGAGTGAATTGTTACCTCTAGTGTTGTCAAAAAGAAAATAAAACCCTTGGAAACAAAGGCATCAAAACTAACTACTATGACGAAATAAAGACAAACAAATAAGAAACAAATAAGAAATACGAGAAAGCTGGGTGGAAGATATATAAGGAATTATAGACTTATAATCGATCATCGAAATAGATAACATGCAATTGGTGTTAGATGCTAGCCTATAGGTTTAAACAAGCTTTTAAACCCTCAGTTCCGTCATTTTTAGATAGGTCCTATACGATAGAAAACCTATCCCTAATCACGAGGCAACCTAAAATAAGCTCTTTAGATTTAACGACGCGATAGCATTAACAATTAAAGAACGACTAGCCTAAGGTACAATCTCACAAGTTCGGATTGCCTAACTTAGAGAATTAGAATTCTAAGCTAAATTGATTAAGTTCACTGACAAATTCAATTAACCTATTGTTACCTATGGAAATCACTAGGACTATTATGTATCACAAGATCATTCCTAACAATAGAATTAGAAATTAAACTTAAGATGGCCAGTCTTAAGAATTAATCTTTAATTCATGTCATTTATGTTGAATTCCAATTCAACCTTTACCTAAATCACAATATTAAATCAATTCATAATCAATTCTCACAATTATTAAGCTAAAAATCCATTAATATCCTCTAACCCAAAATTAAACTAGCTAAACATAATTAAATTAATAAAAAAATTAAATAAACATTAAACATAATTAATTAAAAGAAAACAAAAGTTAAAAAATTAAGAGCAATAAAGACAAAACATAAATTGACTTTTAAATTAATGAAAACACACATTACTTAAACTATTTTTTAATTAACTAAAACTTAATTAATCAAAACTCAAACTAACTTTTTAAATAAAAATTTCAGATTTAAAATTAAACAAAAATTGAATTTTTAAATGAAATAAAAATTTAGAACATGCATAGAAACTATTTACTAAACATAGATAAATGAAATACTAAATGAATAATTGAAACTATATGGAATAAAACCTTAAACAACTTAATACTTAATTCAAAATAACTATGAAATCATCATTAAAGTAAACAATGTTTAAAAATTGAATAGGAAAATTTAAAACAAAAGAACAAACTTAGCAAGCAATAACCAAATTTTAGCTATTAAAAGAACAAAGCAAATGAGAAATAAAATAAAAATAAAAATAACAACAAAAAAAAGTAAAACAACAGAAGAAGAAGAAGACTCAAACAGTATAAATAAAAGAGTAAAACACAAATAACGCTGGCTACAATCAAGTTTTTGAATTAAAAGCCTTGTGTGAATAGTGATTAAATACATTTAAACTCTAAACTTCAGTGCAGGTCCCTGTATAGCGTCGTCCAGGTGCAGCTCCACAGCCGAAGACTCGAAGCACTCGTCAGCCAAGACACACGTCCCACTCCAAAACAGCAGCTGCACACCACACATCCACGCAGAGAAGCTCCAACTGCCAAGCTACAACCAAGGCTCTCCTCTCCAAGCCGAAGACTGTAGCAAGACCGAAGCCGCCCACCTCAACTCATCCACTAGACTCAAGTCAAGACCCCTTCCCCGCTTGTCTCTAGGGATTCCCACTTGAATCGCACTTAATTCAGCCTTCAGTTGGTTTTTGAATGCGCATCCCCTTGTGCTCCTGCTATGCTTACTGTTTTGATTAGTTAAAACGGTGAGCTTAAGCAACTGATTTTCTTTTTTTTCCTCTTTTTTTTGTTTTCAAATTAATACAATTTTTAAGTTTTGCTCAAATTTCTTTAAATTATTCATGCTTTAACCCAAAATTTGTGTTAAAGAAATAAATCTGTCATTAAACACAATATAACACAAATTAAATATTTAAACAATAAAATAATATTGAAATAACATTAAAAAGTATATGAAAATTTAATAAATTTAAATCTTATCAGAAATAAATTTAGGTACCAATCTTGGGTCCTTATGTGTTAGTGATTGTGGTTTGTGACATACAAAATTAGCTCAAATTAATCTATCTTTCATGCACAATTTAACAATTTAATTTGAGACCAACATTCAGCAATCGTACTGGTCGAATGAAGTAATAAAGTAGAGTATATTTAATACTCTGAGTATCGATCCGATGAGGAAGTTTATAGGATATAAGTACTAGGTCAATTGGATTACAATTATATAGAGAACACTCAACTTTATGATTTAAGAAAATAAATAACTAAAAGCTAATCTAAAAATCCTAGAAAAATTCCAATCTATTGAAACAGAGTCACAAGTTACTTTTCCTAATTTATTAAGTTAAGCTTTAGTGGATGATGATTTAATTGATGGATCAGTGATGCTTAATCTAGGGTCTTCGCTAATTCAAGGCAGTGCTATGGTTAAGACACTGACTTATCTCTATTGTTCCTATCCTGGGGTTTGGTTATGCCTCAGACTCAGGTAATAGGCTTAAAGCTTAGGAAGTCTAGTCCTAAATTATCTTAATCTAAGACTAGTACCCTCATGATTAACCAA
>JAOXYD010000001.1:9161736-9182014 GCA_028565735.1 Pinacopodium congolense | reverse complement strand
AATTAGAGAAAACTGTAGATTAAGTATCATTGATCCATCAATTAAATCATCAACTACTAAAGCTTAACTTAATAATTTAGGAAAATTAATCTGTGACTCTGTTACAATAGATTGAAAATTTTCTAGGATTTTTTAGATTAGATTTTAGTTATTTATTTCTTAAATAATAAAGCTGAGTGTTCTCTAGATAATTGTAATCTGATTGACCTAATACGTACATCCTATAAACTTCTTTGTGGGATCGATACTCGGAGTCTGAATATTACTCCACTTTATTACTTTATTCGACCGGTACGCTTGCCAAATGTTGGTCTCAAATTTAATTGATAAATTGTGCATGGAAGATAGATTAATTTAAGCTAATTTTGTATGTGGTCAACCGCAATCAACAAGTTTAACCACTACATAAACCCTTGCATAGCTCACTCTATTCATAATATTTGTGGCCTCATCCACCCCTAGTAGCTTACCAATATAGATGGAAATATGACTCAAACCATTAGTTGTCTAATACTCTAAAGATATGTTGTGTATATTAATCTATAAAAGCACCTATTTAGACTTGATTTCTTGAAGTTTGATGCCTAGTTTTCACTTTTATAGAAAATTTGGCATATTATTAAAGTTCCATACACCATTCTCGTATATTTTTTGGGCATCACTATCCATATTGATTTTAAATAAAAACAAACCATCATTTGTAAGCATGTCTTCTTCTAATCTATGGTTTCTTTAGAGCATTTTTAGTAATGTTTTGGTTTTGGTTTCTGGATTCTATTTTTCTAAACACAAAAATTGAAAAAAAACAAAACAAACACTGAAAAATAATATAGTAATACTACACAAAAATTGAAAAACAACATAAAATTTAAAAAATCACACAAAAACCAATGAAAACACATAAAAACAAAAAAAAATATAAATAGAAAGGTGAACCAAACATCCCTTTAGTGTTTAATCTTCCATTAATTAAATGTAGGGAATGCCAACCTCTTATCAAAGACAAATCTAACCAAAGTAGAGCCCTTTTCTCTAAGATCCCTAATAAGGGGAGTAACTACACCTCGTTCATTCTTAAGTATTGGTAGGAAATAATGAAGAGTTGTTCCAAGTGAACTATCACTCTCCACTTGCATCCAAGAGTGGAAATGGAAAGATGGCTTCCTTCTTTCAAAGGTGTAGAGGCTGAAGGAATTGGAATAGGTGCTTTAGACATAGGAGGAGTGGACTAAGTCTGAGAAGAGAAGTGATCTCCAGCTATAAGAAGTGCTACCTCAGGAGCTAAGGAATCAGAAGGAGGTTCTCCTGCATGAAGGCCTACCCCACCAGAAGGAGTATATAGCAGAGGAAAAGCTTTAAGGCCAAGGGGATGAGTCTAATGCTTAAGAGCAATCAAGCTAATATTCTAAAAGAGGAAAACAACAAGACTAGCAAGAAGGAAATTTAAATTACCATTACTAAAATAAAAAATTTAAATAGCCGAGAAAAAATTAGAGAGAAAATAAGCCAAAAGGCCTAATGGATTGATTGCCTCAAGAGAAAGTGGTTTTTGAGAAAAGGCCATAACATTAACAAGATGGTGAGATAAAGGAGGCTAGAAACAAGGATTAGGATAGTAATGGCAAGTTCATGAAGTGAAGTAGAAACCAAAAACGCCCAACAAGAATAAGATAACCAAATAAAAGAAGACCAAAAGAAGAAGAAGAAGAAGATATAAAGAGAGGAGCGGGAAGCCAATGAAAGGAATGGAAGGAATTCAATAAATTCCAATTAGGCATTCTAGGCTTCATGGAATTATAGAGAGAAGGAGGAGCAAGGCAACTATAGTAAGCTAAGATTAGATATTTATATATTAATATTAGTAACTTGTTTTATTTTGTGGTTTTATAAGAAGACACAATATTTATAATATGTAGAATAATGACATAAATTTGTTTTACTTTATTAAATTATTGATTTATCTTACATCATAATCTTAATATTTTCCCTTTATTTTCTCAACCCTCCTTATTTCATGGTTATTATACATCCCTATTTTTTCATATATATCTAAATATTACATTTTTTTCATTAGCTCCTAAAGGACACCCGACCCTTCTCTAACTAACAGTAGAAGATAACAAAAGGGAGATAAAGTCCTAAAAAAATTCATAACACAGGCTACCATTCTATCTATTATTATATCAATCGATTTTCTCCTTTTCCTCCTTATCTTAAATATTAAATTCTCCTCCTTTTCCATCGTTACCTAACTAAGTTCTCTTCCTTATCTAAAAATTACAAAATATCTAAAATATTATGTTAATCTTTACCATCCTCTTGCCTCTTTTATTTTATTCATTACAACTGAGGCATTTTAGTCATACCCTACTTATATAATCTAACATAATATATTTCAAAGAACAATAGTGTTTAATTAGGGGAGGTTCACCTTATTTTGATGATGACAAAACATACTTTGGACTAATAATTTTATCTATTTGAAGCTTTTGAAAGAAAGGTTTTAAAGTTGAAATATGAAAGAAGTGGTTAATGGAATATTGGAGAACAATTGGAGATAATGAAGTTAATTGATCAAGATTCAAGTTTTTAATAGATCAAAATAGAATTCATATAGAATAATGTTTGAAAATTTTTTTGTAAGTTTCACTTTGTTCATTTGGGTATTTTATAAGGCTTGTCCATGCATAATTATATACATGACTTAGAATATGCATGTATGTTACATAATTAAGAGGTATTTATGTGGTGAGGTTTTGAAATAAACCTAATGATGAGTTAAGGTATTTTAGGAAAGAATTTTCTAAGTTGTTTATATGTGTGTATGCTTGTGTGCATTGTAAGCTCATTGTAAGCTACCAAATAATAAAATTACTTAACCTACCTAACTATGTAGCTAGGGCAAGTAAGGGTCGATCCCGCAGAGAGTTAGGCTGAATTACAACCTCTAATGTTGTCAAGAAAATAAAAACAAAAATCCTTAAGTTGGTGACAATTAAAGAAAATAAAACAAATAAGAAAGAAAACATCAAGGCAAAACAAAAAGACCACTAACAAAGACATGGGTTGAAGGTATCATCAAGATTTAGGAATGACTATTGATCCTTGAATCTAGATAAACAGAGCTCTAGCTATGGTGTTAGCCTATAGGTTCAAACAAGCTCGCAGATCCTCAGTCCCTCTAATTTTGTTCAAAATCTAGAAACACCCCTAATGCCATATATAACTTAGAACAAGCTCTTTAAATTTAATAGTGGAGAAGCTTTAGGTGCTAAGAAACGACTAACCTAGAAGACTAAGTCGCAAGCTCAAATAGTATAACCTTAAGGTAAGGGATTCTAGATTAGTTGACAAAGTATCCTAACAAATCTAACTAACTTATTGCCACTTTTGAAATTTACTAAGGACCATTACATATCACTTGCTCATTCCTAGCTTTAGGATCAGGGAATTATCTAAAAGGTGGTTAATCCTAAGGATAACTCCTAATCCATAACAATTAACTAAAATCCCAAACCAATCTAAGTTTAAAAACACCAAATTAAGCTCATTCAATTCACATTCTCAAAGCTAATCAACCTAAACTCTTCATAAATCTTCAAACACAAAAGACACTAGCTAAACATTATGAAATTAACACAAAAAATAAACTGAAAATACTAAAAATAAATCATAAACGCATAAATAATTACGAAACAAATAAATATAAGGCTACAAATACAAAAAAACGTGATTATATTAATTAAAAGAAAGTATTCCATAAAAAATAATTCAAACAAAACTAAAATAAGAAATAATAGAAAATAAATGAAGAAAAACATCAAAATAAACAACTATCTAAGGTCTAGAATAGATTACCAATAAGAATCACAAGAAAATAATTAAACTAAGCTAAAACATGGAAAAGAAATAAAAATAAAGCTGTAAACTATGGAGGAAGATGGTTGAAAATGAGAGAGGAAGAAGAATCCCCATGGAGAAGACGGCTAGAAAAATGAATCTCTCCCACACTAGAGTCTGGACGAGTTTTGCCTTTTATACTTAGGGCTGAGGTGAAACGACAACGTTCTCACCTTTTTTTATTTTGCTGTCAAGTGTTGTTCGGTAGATCGATGTCTTTTGTTCAGTTAACCTATCTTATGATAAGCCTTATTTGGTTGACTGGTCCTTATATTCGGTCGATCAGTTCTTACATTCAATCCATCGATCTTCGTTTAACCTGACCACTACACTTTGGAACAACATTTTGCTTTGGATATACCTATCTTGCTTCTTTTTGGTACCAAATGTATATAAACACATTTAACCTAACATCAAATGAAAAATGAAGATAATTTGAGCATTTAAACAATAAAATAGGATTGAAATCACATTAAATGCATATGAAAACTTAATATATTCCAATCTATCATAGGTTTACTTGAGTTATGTTTCTAGTTAGTAAGGATACATTTTTTTAAGTCTTTTGTTGAATTTTCCAAGAGAATTCAACTTAAGAAAGGTTACATGATTACATCTATCAAAAGTAACCATGGTAGGGAATTTGAGAATGAGTTGTTTGAGTCTTATATTGAAGATTATGGAATTTTTCATAACTTTTTTGCACCTAAGGCCCCTTAAAAAAATGACATTATTGAGAGGAAAAATAAAACTTTGTAAGAAATGACTAAGATTATGTTGAATGAATATAACTTTCATAAGTATTTTTGGGCAAAATTCGTAGAATATGCAAGTCATGTATCCAACAGGGCTTATATAAGACCTTATATGGATAAGACCCCTTATAAACTTTGGCATGAAAAAAATCTAGAGGTTAGCTATTTCGAGATTTTTAAGTGTAAGTGTTTTATTTTAAACACTAAAGACAACTTAGGTAAGTTTAATGTAAAAACTAATGAAGGGTTTTTTTTAGATTATTCTTTTATTAGTAGAACATATAGAGTATTTAATAAGAGTAAACACATTATTAAAAAGTGAGGGTGATATAAGGAATGAGGTATTACCTAGAGAATGGAAGTATAAAAAATACCATCCTTCTAACTAAATTTTAAGTGATGTTCAAAGAGATGTAATTACTAGATCCTTATTTTGAGATTTATCCTAAATTGTATTCATCTCCTATATAGAGCCTAAAATTATAAATGATGCTCTTAATGGTAAAAGTTGGGTTTTAACCATAAATGAAGAGCTAAATCAATTTGAGATAAACAAAATTTGGACTTTAATACATAGAATTAATTATCATTAGATTAGTGGTACTAAATAGGTGTTTAGAAATAAGCTTGATGACTTAGACAACATTGTAAGAAACAATACTAGATTATTAGTTAAGGGTTATAACCAAGAAGAAGGAATTGATTATGAAGAGACTTTTACATTCATAGTTCGATTAAAGGTCGTTAGATTGCTTTTGACATTTGCATCTTGCATAGGCTTTAAACTTTCTCAATGGATGTAAAGAGTTTTTTTTAATGGTTTTACCTAAAAAGAAGTTTATATAGAGAAACCACACAATTTTGAGAATCATGATTCACCTAACCATGTTTACAAGTGTTAAAATGTTTATATGGTTTAAAACAAACTCCTAGATCTTGGTGTGAGAGGTTAAGAAAATTTGTATTTCAAAAAGATTTTTCCAAGGGTAACATAGACACAATTCTCTTTATTAAGGTGGAAAAGAATGATATTTTAATTTTGAAAATTTATGTTAATGACATAATTTTTGGAGTTAATAATGAGAGGTTGTGTAAGGAATTTTCTAAATGTATGAGTAAAGAGTTTAAGATGAGTATAATGGGAGAACATAATTTCCTTTCTTAGCTTGCAAATTAGGTAAATGGAAGATGGAATCTTCATTAGTCAAGCTAAGTATACTAAAGAGTTACTCATAAGGTTTTGAATGGATCGAGCTAAGACATTAGAAACCCTTATGAATGTGATTATTAAATGGAATAAGATTGAAAAAGGCAAACCTATAGATGCTAAGTTGTAAAGAGGGATGATAAGTAGCTTCTTACTACATATTACTGTGAGTAAGCTTGATATCATGATTAGTATTTATTTATATGCTATGTTCCAATTAAGTCCTAAAAAGTCTCATCTTTTAGTCATTAAGAGGATTTTGGGGTATTAGAATGGAACAATATCCTTAAAATTAAGGTGTCCTAGGAATGCATTTATAGATTTAGTTTCTATTCTGATGCAGATTATGCCAATAGTCTTTTAGATAAGAAAAGTATATCTGACACTTGCCAATTTTTAAGAAATGTTTTAATATCATGGTTTAATAAGAAGAAAATTTAGTGGCTCTATCAACCACTGAAGTGGCATATGTAATGACTAGTAGTTGTGTGCTTAAGTGCTTTGACTTGGGCAATGACTTAGAGATTATAGCATTAAGCTAAATAAGATCCTTATTAGATATGATAACATTAGTTCCATATGCCTAATCAAGAGTCTAATTCAACATTCAAAGATTAAACACATTGAGATTAGATATCATTTCATAAGAGATCATGTGTAAAATGATGACATAAAATTAGAAATTGTTAATAAACAACACCAGTTGGCCGACATCTTCATTAATGAGGATGGGTTTTACATGATGAGGAGATAACTAAGCATGATTAATGGTAGATCTATTTGAAATTTGTGTGTTTATGCATGCCTTTTCAACTCGAATTTATGTTTTTATGCCTATTTTTCAATTTTGATATGACCATTTTCCTCGTAGGGATGGAAACTCTCCGAAGATTTTCTCGGGTACATTGATCCAGTTTTAGAGTCGATTGCATCTTCACTTCCCTCATGGTTGACACCAAAAATCCAGTTGCTCTTCCCCTGCAAGCTTAGTGCTGAACTGGAATCTTTCTGCAGTAGGCAGCAAAGCGAATTGACCCTTGACATAAGGGACTGCTCGTTTGTGACAAAAGATGTAAATTGAGAATCACTGAACAAATAGTGGGCAATTGCCTCCAGGATGTCAGAGCTAACTTGCCCGTCGGCAGAAGAAATATAACTATTGGATGTCATCTGCTCTGAAATGCACTGTCCTATGTGGTTCACTAGGTCGCTTATTGACATGGACTGCGGAAGTCCAGGAACCTTAATTTGGTCCAACTGACTCAGCATCCTCTTTTCCTCTGCGCTGGTGCTCCTCATATCTTCAGTTGTGTCCGTGTCCATTGCTACAAATATCAGATAAGTTAGGTTTGGTAGAGCCAGAAGTATTGTGTAAACTTCAAATACTAGCTAATAGTAATCAAATACTGAAATGAAACCCAATATAGTACACAAGCAATTATTTTGAATCCATTGGAAGGGAATTCGATGCATAATGCAAAAGAAAATAACATACTAGACATTTCAGGTGTCTCAGAAAATGAAGAGCCTCTGCAAGAACAAAATTATATGACATACATGAAGTAAAATTTACCCGAGTCAGTTGAATGAGTTTCCCTGGAAAACTTTTCGAAAGGCCTGCCCACAAAATCACGGCATTCATTTTTCAAAGGAGATGAAAGATCTGCAGACGATGATACTACATTCTCCAATGCAAAGACCCTATGACCATCGTCAGCCTTTATGTCAACCCCTTTGTTTAATTCATTCAACTCTTCGAATGTGGACACTTTAGGCTCAAAATAAGGAGTTTCTAACAAAGGTTCTGCCTGTTGACTGAGAAAGTTGAGCCGATGATCACATTGAATAAGTTTCTCAAAATGCTTGCCCAAGAAGCCTTGATTACACATAAGAAGGTGTCGCCTGTTGCATTGACAATATATCAGTGCCAACAAAAGAGTCAATTGTTCATTAGAGTCAGTAAGAGATTTGTCAAACAGGATAATAAGATTGGCCATTGATTTTGGATTAAAAAGACTGTCAATAAGCAACAAATTACAGTGTGCTCTTGAGATTCTGTGAAGGAGACGGTATTTGATTATTGCAGAAATCATGAACAAAATCTACTAAGATATAGTGTCACCAATAATTAAAAGAGGGAAATTGTTTACCCGTAGTGTAAAAGGGGGACGTAACAAATTTCTTGCTATATATACGATGAAACAATTGTGTGTGGCATGGACTGGGGTACGGGCGTTGTGAAAATAAAATAAATCTTTGGTAAGTGCCTCTTGATTGAGGCTTAAATTTTTCAGAAAGCTTGAATCTAATTGTTAAATTATGAAATGACCGTCAAAAAGTTAAATGCCTGAACTTAGACCAACTGCTAAAATTCAAGTATTGATCCTCAGTCTTTAGAGGATACTTCATATGTTTTACATCTTTCATCTTTATCCACCGATCATTCCTTCCTCAGCTTCATTTTTTGCACAAGTAATTGCTTATTCTTTTGCTTACTAATTGTCCTTTCTTGTTCTACAAACTCTATTGCCAATGCAAACTCTCATTTAAAGTATCTTTATTATATTCATTACATCACATTTGAATAAGAAGCAGTAATATGAAAATGAGAAATTGATTAACTTCTTTTGTTTGGTGTAATTGAAAGCCAAAAAAGAGAAAAAAGAAAGAAAGAAAGGATATTTGAAGTCCTGAACGATTAGCTAAATTGAAACAGATTCTCCCTAATGAAAAATAGACGCTGAACAATTATACCTGTGTATGCTCGCTTGTCCACCAGTAAAATCCGATGTTGCTTGCCACAACGTATGTTTCCTAGGTTGAGGATTTGTCTCCCTGAAAAAGAGCGGCTGTCTAGCCAGCTATGCCAGACGCCAAATCCCCAGCTATTAGCATCAACTTGAGTATAAAACACCGATCAATGTGTTTGTGTGTATATAATATTGGTAAAAACCTGCTTAACATACCACTACGTCCAAGGTTTCAGGTCCATCATCAGGGAAATTTGCCTTGATTGCGACGATATCCGACCACTGGATTTCAATCTTATTCTTGAGTCCACCGTCAAGCACTTCCCATACCAGCTTATGCTTCGCAAAGTAACATTTGCCCACCAAATCACCCTCGTATCTTGACTTGTACTAAAAAATTTATCAGATAAAAGTAAATCAAGAATTTTATTCCAACTGAACAATCCCCACAAGCAAACAAAACAAACGCATTTCTCCGAATTCTAAAAGGAAAAAGTAATTGTATAGTACCTCCCAAGTCCCTATTTTCAGAAGAGAAGCAGGAAAATTGGAAGCCTTGAGCTTATCAGTAGAGTTGCTGGTGGCTTTGTGGCTTTTCTTACTTAGACCTGATAACATGTTGCTCTTTTCTTGAGAGAGCTTCATCTGAATCATATCTAGAAAAGATGGACTCTTTTTGAGTCGCAAGCCAAGAGGGCTTGGCTCTTCCAGAGGATCGTGAAGTCCACCCTGGCTGGTCTGCAAGTAATTAATTCAAAACCTCAACTAACAAGAACAATCAGCTGCAACTTAACAAACCTGAAAAACTGTGTAAGAAAAGAAAGTGGAACCTGCACAGAGTAGTCAAGTTTACAACTTTTGTTGAGGGGACCAAGCTGGTCCTCCAACGAGTCCTCAACTTCAAGCTTAACAGCTGCCCTTTTACCTGGCGAAGAACTCATTATCTGAACCATTGAAACAAAACCCACCTAAGTTCACAGCTACTGTTTCGACTCCTGAACTCAGTACTTCGAGGATCCTGTAAAATCACTACAAAGATTTTCTCTTTTGCTCTTCACAAAATAATCGATATGGCATGGCCTTTAGTTTGCACAAAGTTAGTGTGGCAGTGGTGGCCAGCAGCCACATGAAAGTCACGTGACTCAGGGTAATCGCCACGTGTAGCGAGAAGGAGTGCGTTATTGGGTGACGTGGGATTGGCAAAACGCCACCTTGTGATGGGACGATTTGTCGTTTTTGGCCGAGGGTATGATGGCGTAAGCGAAGCTGGCAAGTTCTTTTGGACGGACATTCTGTCACGTGAAGACACGTGCGCAGATTTTTTGTGAGTGTTTTGGATAAGATGTGGGACCCGGTTCACGAACATCTTTCCGACTTCAGTTGTCTTTTGTCCTTTAGCTTGTCAGAAACACGTGTACGGATTCGATGGTTGAGTAGGGACACGTGGCAGTCCGAAAAAACCGTGATCGAAAAAGATGCGGTTTTGTGGATAGACTTGCCAGCGTGGATAAGCCACCTTTCTTGACTAGACTAGATGGATACCCTATCTCGGTTTATTTTATCCCATATAATAACAATTGGTTGGTATTAATTATTAACTTCATTAACTTATATTTTAAGTTAAGATTTGTAACCATGTTTTTTTAAATGATAATTGAGCCTTAATGTGTAAATATCTACTAAGTTCATAAATTGCTGGACTCAATTGAGCCTGACCAATAAGGCCTGTTTACAAAGAAAGCCCAAGTCATGTAAGTATCAAAATCTTATTTTACTTTGTTACAATTTACATGCTAATCGATCAAACAAGGTTGTACACTGCATTTCAAGAGATGGCCCTATGTGCAGGGAAGACTCGTGGAAGTTACGGATTAAGGCCTTCAGAGAGCAATTTTTAAGGACCCATCATTAGATTTTATACTAGTTGGTGCTCTCTTTGGTAGAGTCCACTATCGATTAATTACTTTAAATTCATCATTTGACTTTTAAATAATTTATTCAAAATATGCAATTAATAGATTATTTTCTATTTTTTAGAATTTAATATTCACACTAAAAAAATAACCACAAATTTTCAGTCATTTCAGAAAAGTCAGTACCTATTTTCTTTTTTAATAAGGATGTATGCATTGTGTTGATTAAAATAGAAATAAGGATAATATTTTTGTCAAGTAACATCCTAATGATTTGTATGATATGTACAGTTGATAATAAATACGTGACCTCTTTCTGTTAAAATCTCCTAACTTTGTCTTTTTTATACATTTTGAAGCCACTTCATAAATGAGACTAATTTTTTTTAAGTTTACATTTGTATAAAATAATTTAAACTTTTAATAAATGAATAAAGAAAATAATTAATTATATATGGGCTTCAGTAGTTTAAGTATTTATTATTTTATTTTTTAAAGTTTTAAAACTATATAATTAGTCTTTATAATTTTTAAAAATTATTATCTAGTCAGTGTTTAGCAAGGTATCAAATATCGTATCAGTACTGATGCCAGTTTTAATTCTGAAATAGTATTATACCAGTACTGGTGAGTATTGATACCGTTTCAGATAATTTTTTAAAATTATAAATTAATCATTGATTTTTTAAAAAATCTGCAAAATAGTCCCTCATATATTGTAACATATATTTTTAACTTTATTTCAACCTATCTCAAAAAATCAACAATAATATAAATTTAATATATTAATAACGATATCTTTATTTCTATTAATTATAAACATCAAATATTTACATATAAAATTCATTCAGTTCAAATACAAATTTTAATTAATAAAAGCAAAATATCAAATAATAACAATTAAATATAATCATAAGCATTACAAAAGAAAAGAAAATAGTTAATTATTTGTCCAAATCTGGCATCTACAAACAAAAGAAAAAGGGATAGAAGATAATATGACTTTCATTTATAAGCCTTTCCACGTTGAAGTTGAACATACTAAGGCCAATTTCAAGCATAATTCTTCAGAATTCATATGCTTAGTTTCTTTCTGGTGAAAATATTATTAAAATCATCTGAATTTGTGCTCACTAGCATATCCTAAAACTTTTTAATTTCTATTTTACCTTTGGAAGTGTGAAAAAGACATAATGAAAATTTTTTATTTGAACCAAGTTAACAATAATAAAATGTGGAGACAGAAGATTGTATAAAGGTTTGTTATTTCGTATATACTTTTGTATCCAGATTCCAAAGAATCAAATTAGCAACAACAAAATTTCTTATATAATTGTAATGGAATTTTACAAATTACAACTATGCTACAATCACATGATCTTGGCTTTTGATTAAACAATCCCAATAGCTTGGGCATGATCACTGATTAAATTGTATACCTATTACCTAACCCTTTAAATCTGGACTGGAGGATGAAAGGAGGGGGGCGAAAGGCACTGACGAGTGGCGACTGAGAGTAGGGGAGGCGACGCAGGCGAGGCCAGGCGAGATCGATTAAGTGAGGCGGCTGAGAGTAGATCGACTGGTGGTTGACAGTAGGGAGCATAGATCGACTGGTGGTTGACAATAGGGGAGCAAGGGAGGCGTAGCGAGGAGAGATCAACTGGTAATTGGCGATCGAGATGGACTGGTGGCTGGAGAGCGAGATCGACTGGCAATTGAGCTATTGGCATTGGCGACTGAGGGAGATCAATTGGTTTCTAGCGATTGGCATCAGTGACTGAGAGAGGTAAGGTGAGGCGAGAACAACTGACAACTAGGGCAGGAGAGGCGCAATGTAGGTGATGCATCAGGCGGTGACCAGTGGGGTGTAGTGAAGCTAGATCTAGTTCTAGAGTCGATCTGGGTCTTAGACTCCAAACTCCAAAGAGAAGCGTTGCGAGAGATAGGTAAGCATGACAATAAAGGCAGACGAGACCAAGTTTTGGTTATTTTCTTTTTGGTACTAGTGGATATCGAGAACCTGCTACCAGCTAGATATCGACCGGTACCAGTTAAAACTCTGGCCAGATACTCAAACCTAAAACGGTATTAACTTTTTTCATTCTATTTTCTAGTTGGTACGGCGTGTTCCGACGGGTACTGACTAGTATGGAATGGAATCACAAACCTTGATCTTTAGTCATTCTTCGTCTACGATGGGTTGGTAGCTAATGAAAACTACGCTGTGCCATAAAGAGAGAGGGATGAACAAAGGCATCATTCTCTCACGTGTTTTTCCAACTCTGGATTTATTTCTTTATTGCTTCTCATTTTTGCCTCAACAACATCTCTTTCTATAATCAACAATGTTTGTTTCTAACTTTATTCCATAGCCAACAACATCTTAAATATAAATGAAACTCCAAAATTTTAGTTTTTTTAACAGTCTCCCTCTGTTTAGAGTTTGTGGTTTGAGTCATTTCTTATGGCTGTTTTTTATTTCTTATATTCATTATATTAGAATTTCTCTCCCCCATTGTTGTTTTGAGATAGAAGTTTCAAAAGCCTAGTTTTTTGCTGGAGTTTTCAAAAGCATAGTTTTTCATTGAAATAGTAAGAATTGTTGTACAAATTGTCCAAGTGATATAGATTTGTAATAAATGGCTTATTGATGTTTTATATTGAAACTCCTTTCTTAACTGGCCTTATTATTCTGTCTCTATTATTCTCCTTTTGTCAAATCATTTGGTTATTACTCTTTTTCAAATTCCAACTCGTAGGCATTCCTGTTAACTTTCCTTACTTTATAGTAATTAGAATAATATATGAAAGACCTCTTCAAGCCCTTATTTTTTAAAATAAGAATAAAAATCGTTCTTATTTATAATATTCGTTATCTAAATGTCTCTTAATCTCAATTTGATTGATAATGAAAAATGGGCGGTTAATTATAAGAATAATCATTTGTTGGTCCTATAGCATTCAAAATGGGGAGAGTGAATTGAATGTAATTAAGATCTTCCTAACTTCTTGCTACCTTAGGATTCGTCCTAAAACAATTCTAATATGATGATGATGATGATGATGACGATGATGGATACCAAAGTATTCTAATTGATCACAAACTAATAGAAAACAAAGACTGAGGGGTAAAGAGATTGAAAACTAATTTTATAGTGATTCAACAATCACCCTTGGATATTCACTATAATCTTTCTTCCAATAGATGAAGAGAAACCTTTGTACAACTAATCTTCTTATGAGGTAAAGTGAAACCTTACACAATCTTCTTTCTAGGTAAAGAAAACCTTTACCATATTTTTTCAATCGATAAAGAGTAACCAACTAAAACACACAATCCCTACAAAAATACATAACAAAAAAAAAAAATCTTGCATGATATAATTAATGTTAAGGGCTCGAGCAATCAATGGCACTCAATATTCTCAACAAGAATTTTGAATGCTTTCAAGATATGATCTTTTCACTCTTAAATACTTTACAATAAACAAACTTTCACAAAATTCTAAAAAAAACTTTTTGATCAATCTTAAAACATGTATTTATAGGCTTAGAGGCATTAAATAATTAGTTTCTAATTAAATATAGCTATTACACTGACTAAAAAATTTATTAAACATAAAAACTATTCGTTATAAATAAGAAATTGCTGTTACTAATTGACTATTTGGACACATTCAACCAGTCTATCAACTAATTGAATAATTAACGTGTATTTTCACCTATATTGGTCGACCACTTAACCATATTGTTACAAATGTCCTACTATTTTACTCTTTGAAATCATCATTCTACTCACCATTCTATTACTAAAAGAAATTTACTTAAATATTTAACACACTAGTCGATCATTCAATTATATTGGTCAACAAATATTATAAAATCCTAACACCAATTTACCTATAAGTTGCATTGGTTAAGCAATACACTTAGAAACAATTTTCAATTATTTTTCTAAGTTTCCAAACTTCCACACCCAAATTTCTAGAACATTTGACATGAACGCATTCAAAAGATTTCTTTAAAAATATTTTAATGTATTAAGAAAGTTTTCTGTAAAACTTTCCCAAATTTTCTCTTAATTTTGAAATCTTATATGTAATCTACCTAAGTTCAAATGATTGTGCAATAATGATTAAACACCTAAAATCATGCACAATTATCTTTAAGTTCAAATTATGGTAATGTATTCATCTTTAGTGTTTATGTATATAAATTGCATAATCAAGAGGAATTATGTGGTAAAGTTTTAAAATAATCCTCTTAATGTATCAAAGTCTTTGAGGAAACTATTTTGATATATGTGTATATGTGTTAAGGCTTGTCCAAAAAGAATATTAGAGAACATAATAGAACATTTTAGGAAAGATTGATTGAAAAAATTATATGATACTCTATGAGCTTATAGGACAGCCTACAAAGTACTAACAAGCATATTATTATTTCAATCAATTTTTTGAAAAGCATGTCAGTTGTTTATTGAACATGAGCTTCAAACATATTGGACTATTAAATCTCTTAATTTTAATCCTACTCTTGCAAGAGAAACATGAAAACTCCAATTGAATGTGCTTGATGAATGGAGATTATAGTGTATAATAATTCCGTGCTATATATAAGGAAAGTACCAAAAATTCGTATGGCCATTATATTCAAGGTAATAAAGAATTTAAATATGATGATCAAGTCATACTCTACAATTCTCGTTTACGTCAGTTTCCTAAAAATTACAAGTCAAGATAGTTTGAACCATTTATGGTGAAACAAGTCTTTTTATATGACATAGTTGAGATCAAACATTCTTAAATAGGAACACTTAAAGTGAATGACTATTGATTGCAACACTATTTTGTAGGGACATTCTCCATTAGTGATAAGGAGATATTCAATCTGTAAACCTCAACTACATGAATTGGCATAAAGAGTCTAACTATCAAAGAAGTGTTTATTGGAAGGAAACTTAACCATTTCATTTTATTTTCTTTCAACTTAGTTTTAATTTGTCCTTTTTATCAACCATTACAATCAAGTCTAATTTGATTAAATTTTGAGGTTCCTATATATGTTGATAATGAATATACATTATAATCATAAATTTTATTTAGTATAAGATAAAAATTTAACCCCTTTAAGTTATATTTAATCCTCTAATTAAAAAAAATTACATTCATATATCAAAAAATTGATACTTAATAGCACATTATGACCACTTAAATATTAACAATGTCAAAGTAGTTTTCACCTCTTTTTGTGCACAATTTTTCACAAAATCCAATTCTTTTGTCTTACAATATTCTAATTAGATATAAAACATCAAATTAATATATATTTTATTTGAGTCCAAACATTTAGTTCTCTATTGTTAGTAATTGATTCTTGTAATAGTATTTGAAAACTATATTTTTAAGTGTCATTCCACTTTATTTGATAATCTTTAAAATCAATAATAATTGAGAATAATGATATATTCTCTCTAGTCATTTTAGGGTGATGAATTATATATTAATTAGTCAACTACTTTTATATGGTCCATGATATATCAAATGACTATTAAGTGAGCTACCTTCACTAGGATAGATTATACACAGTATCAAAGTGTAACAATCTGATATAACGTAGAAGCATGTTACTTTAATATAAGGGTAAGCAAAAACAAATCTAATTTAATATTTGCAAGAAAATTAAAGATTATGTAACACCTTTTTTAAAGAAATAAGAAACTCAAATTTGATTAATGTAGAATCAATATTATTGAAATATGGAAGGCAATTATGTATACTTATTATGAAACCTTAAACCTACTATTAAAAATAAAATATCTTTTACAGTCCAAAACAAACTAAAACATATAAAACATAATTTTCTAAATAGTAAACAATGATCTCAAAGAATAATGAGAGTCTTTAAGTTTCATAATGGCATCGTTGGAGAGTGTCGTTTTACTTCTACAGATTCTATCTGCAAGCTGCACTTCACAATGAAAATAATGATGGTTGTTCTCACCACATTAATAGCACTATTTAGGGTCATTGTTGAACTTCTGGAAAACCATAGGTTCAGCTCAACATCATAATAAATCTCAATTCAAAGTATTACTTATATAATTATCTTATTAAACATTTTCATAAACATCTTAATAATGCTTTATATAAAATTTTTACGTTAGGCTAATTAAGTAAACTTATTCTTTAATAAATAGTCAAGAGTTATCTAGATATCTCATATTTTAAGATATGAGATTAATTACCTTTTTTAT
The DNA here is from genome assembly GCA_028565735.1 of Pinacopodium congolense. NCBI lineage: Eukaryota > Viridiplantae > Streptophyta > Magnoliopsida > Malpighiales > Erythroxylaceae > Pinacopodium > Pinacopodium congolense. The sequence goes on along the minus strand of JAOXYD010000001.1, from coordinate 9,165,230 downwards.
AAAGAAGAAACAATTAATAAAATAATGATTAAGAACAATTTATAACTAATACATAAATGTAATAGAAATATCTAAATTATAATTTTTATCATAAATTAATTTATAAAATATATTTATTCTTTAAACTTTATTTTATATAATCATTAATTAAATAAATATGTATAAAATAAATAATTTTCTTTAACTAATTATGTCACAGTTACAATCAATCAATTACATGTACGGTACATCGCATAGTGTTGTGGTACTATATTTCTAAGAACACTTCCCATTATGATTCATCATCTTCTGGCTGGTTATCTCGCTTTCTTGTAAGCAATCTCGATTTCTTACTGCGTGATAGATTAAACTCGATGATTTGCCACGACCTACTCGTAAATACCATTATAATGAACAACCAATTTCACAAGAAAAGAATAAAAGTTCAAGATGGCATTTACAACTCTTAATCACTTCGATAAATGCGCAGCAGTATCTATTTATATGCGATAGGAAAAACCATTGTATCTACGTAAAATCGTACGACTTTAGTTGAAACTGCAAGCCTCTTCTGCAAACCCAAATTCAGGAGCTCTGGTATCATATATAACCCTTTGATTCCTCTGCTGATAATTACCAACAATACCAATCTCATTATCTGATGCTAGACTAGCAATGGCCATACAAACCTGAGATGCATCCGTTTTTACGATGTAGAATATCCCAGTTACATCCACATTCAACACAGCAGCTCCCTCAAATTCCAGTGCTATTGTCGGAATGTCAACTTCTTGATAAGAGCTGAGATCAAAGCAAGTGTCTAAGATTGAAAAAGCTGGTGCAGAAGGGACCCCAGAAAATTGTTTCACAAATTCTGTTCTCAGAGCTTTGTACATTGACGGAGGAAGCCTTGTGACCACCGTCCCTGAATCGATTAATATTCCAAAACTTGTTGATTGTAAAGCCACCCCACCAACTCTAACACCAGTTAGATTGAGGAAATAGAAGGTTGGTAGCCGTGGATTAGTAATCATTCTGGTGTATGAAATTGGAGTAGTGTTCTTGTACACAGAATGATTGCCTCCTAAAACTAGTCAGCCCGAAGACTCTGGTGCTGTTGATGGCAAACAGTAGGAGAAAACTCCTTCAAAAATGGAAGAAGTCTGAGAAATCAATGAGAGGTCACTTCTTCCCAATCCTATGAGCCCGGAAACTCCTCCAAAAAGACCTTTGTTATCCCTGCCACAGCCAAATATGAATTTATCTACAGGGGTCGATCCTAACTTGAGATGTTCTGTACCTATGTCGCCGCGAGTATAGGATCCATCACCATAGCTAATAAAGTAGTTGCAGGTTGGTGGATCACTTCCACACATGCCCGAGTTCCCAGTTGCAAATGCGAGGTATTGGCAAGTTGATGAGTTGCATAAAACTTTCTGATATGAAGGTGATGCTGAAGGGTTAAAGAGAGGGTCTTGCTGGTTATAGCATAAACTACAAGGTTGACACTGAACCCATGTTAAGTCGCTGCCAGTATCGACGATCATTGTCATGTTTCGACCACCTAATTCAACTTCAACAATGTAATTTAGCGTCTGAAGCCCTATTCCTGAAGCTAATGGAAGTTGAATGTCTGCATCTCGAGGACGAAAACTGTTCTTCATTCGTGACTGAAGTGACTGGACCCGATAGTTGTCAAGAATCAAGCGTTTCTGTAACGTCTCGTCCCTGTTCGTTGTCTCTCCAGAGCAGGAATCTCTGTGCTTCATTTCCAATATGGTTGCACCCTTCTCACGTTCTACAAGACCGATAAGTAAGAACTAGTTCAGTTCATATTTTCAGGCATTATTTTGTAGCATCTTACAATGTTGAAGATCTTAAGACCAAGATATTTATTGAAAGTTCAAGGTCTCTATAAAGCATTTTAATTCAAAGTGGAAGTGGAACAACATCATTAAATACAGCATCCAAGAATGTCTGCAGATGGTAAAGTAATTAATGACTGAAAAGAGACAGCATAGCCGAGATATAAGCGGGAGAGACTAGACAGAGCAATTAAGTTTGTTTTTCCTAAACATTCAAGTTCTTGATCATTGAAGGAGACAATAAATAAAAAAAGGGAAGATGAAGATTGCAGATTGCAGATCCCAAAGTGGAGAATAAAATAAAGAAGCTTTAAAAAGAACTGAACTTCATTGGCCTGACCAAGTATTGTAGCTAACTTTTCCTATTCTCTTTGCCAAAACTCACTTGATTTATGGGGTATACAACTTGAAGTGTGACTTCTCTGTTTCCACTGAAATTTGTCCAGGCTGAAGACTTTCTTCTCTTGAAAACACTGAACTTCATAAGGTACAACTGCCAGAAGGAGAAAAAAGAGAAAAAAGAGAGACATAGGTTCCAAAGCTAGAACACCAGGTTCAGTTTTCGCCATTAAAATGATAGAAACAGAAAGAAAAGAAAAAAAAGAAGAAGAAGGTAGTGGTGGGTGTGTGTTATACTGGGATGTTTGTTGCGAGGGAAAGGGTAAGAAAAGGAATGGGGGGAGATTCTTGGGAGGTGGAGTTTGGGAAGAGAACAAAACAGGAAGGGCTGTCTAAAGGACCCACTTGTGCATGAGAAATTATTGGGGATTCACGTGCAATTACTTGGAAAACATTAGAGTTTCTGTTTTGCGTGTGTTTTCTGGTGCTATGGGCAGTGGCAATGTGATGTGAAATTTTTTGATGTAATTACAGGAAATTTATGTTATTGGTCCTTTCAACTTTCATAAGATAAGGGCTGACCCTTATCGTGGAATTAGCTGTCACACATACATGCATAGAAAGGTTTGAGGATATATATATATATATATATATATATTGTATGGTAGAAGCCACTATTAAGTAAGATTAAGATGAGTTAGGCCTAATAGGAGTTAGCTTCCTCCGAACTCCTGCAAGAATTGTTATACATTGGCCAATATTTAAGTTTATTTTCAAAGTTCTACCTGACAGAATAGTCTGCTACACAATTCAGATCTGCTTAATTATTGTATATCCGACTTCTGGTCTAAGTCATGCTGTGGCATATGATTTTAGGTGCTAAAGTATTCTTATTTTGATTTAAATTATAAATGCCACAAAATACTCTCATACTAGTGCTGAAGTATTCTTATTTTGTAAAATGATATATTTTATCTCTTAATATTTATAAAATGATGTGAATTGTTATTTTAATATTATTTTTATTAAAATTTTTGTTGAATCAAGGGAGATTCCAATCTTTATTTTGATGATAACAAAACATACTTGATTACTAATGATTTAAGTTTATGATGTTAATCTTAAAGATATATGCGTTTCAAGAAAAATTCTATACGGAAAGTTTGGAGTTTGAAGGTCAAAATTGAAGATATTGGAAATTCAAATGATTTAGAAGCTTTAAGACCTTAGATATGTTGTTTCAAATATGTTTGTAAGTTTTACTTAATGTTCAATTGACTTAAGGGCTTAAGTTTGATCATGCATTGCATT
>JAOXYD010000001.1:9135304-9149263 GCA_028565735.1 Pinacopodium congolense | reverse complement strand
TAGGTTCAATAATCGAGTTTAAGGGACTAGGCTTGTGTGAAGCTTGGTCCATGGAATTGTATGATTGTCCACTCCTAGTTTCTGGCATGAGGGAAATACTAAGATCTAAATCTTCCTCTGATACTAATTTGGTGCCAATTAATTGGATAAAACAAAAATAAACTATCAAAAAATCAATCTCTCACTGATAATCCAAAAGTAGAGGAAATCTCTTCCATATTTTAGAATCTCTCTAAATAAGTATGTTCGAGTTTTTAAACGTCACTCTTTTATTGCTAAAACAACTGAGCATATATACATGCTCTTTACAATTGAAACTCTCCACAAATAACGCAATAACTAGAACACATAAACAACAACTTCCACTTGTCATGAGATAGCTTTCATACTTTTGAAATGTCAATCTAAACCATAACAAATGTTGACAACAATTAAAGGAAATGTGGTCCTCAAAACAGGGACATGGGACCAGTTATTTGCATGCAAAGCATACACGTATTCTTTGGTTTGCATCAAAGTTGTTATCATTTGGTTGCTTTAAATTGTAAGCTAGGATGGGAATAAAACAGTGAATATTCATCTTCAAATTATGAATATGAGATCGAAAGATTAAACCCCTATACATTGTTTATCATAAGTTCTAAAGGGAGATCGTCCTCTAATTCGCTCTCAAGTCCGGGACCATAACAATTAAGAACAAAGGACGACAAAGTGCCTAGTCCTCTCTAAATACCTAGCTCTCTCTCAGTTTAAACGGAAGACAAAATGTATTAAGAACAAAGGAACAACCAGTAACTTTCTTCTAGAACAATCTTAGTGTTAGGCTAATGTTCTGATGGTCGCTGTCTCTGCCAGATCACCAAGGTTGATGATTGGTATTTCTACATCTACCGCCATTCAAATCTTTTAGTAGACATCACTCATTAAATTAACGTGGTTCCTAAAGTTTTCATTTTTCTCCAAATCTGTGTACTGTGAAGTTCGACAAGAAGAAAGAGACGGTTCAAGCATTGGGCTTGGAAAATATAAATACAGCAGGATTATTCTCTACGTTACTGGTTTATGCATTTTCCAATTTTGTTCTCTTAAGGCCATTTCCTTGAAGAAATCGACTGTTGTCAAGTGCAAAAATTGTCCGCTTTTCTTTTTGGTAAAATATATAATCTAGTACTATTACAGCATAGGAGTTATCAGTTACTTGGCATCTTAGTGATACCAAATAACAAATTAAAGGCCAGAAGAAACCTTAACTAGTGTTACTTTCAACTAAGTCCTAAATATAACGTTACCAACTTTAAGGCTTGTTTACTTTGGTTTTAGTTTTTAATTTTAGTTTCCTGTTTTTCTAAATACAAAAATCAATAAAGAAAATACACTAATATAACACAGAAATCGATAAAGAAAACACAATTATCAATATAAAAATACAACAACCACAACAAAAAACTATAATCCACAACCTAACTAAATATCCCTTTGAGTTTTTAGATTGATATGGGAAGCCTGTGCCTAAATTGATATTTCTTCTAAACGATTCATCTCAACTTTAATTCCATCAAGAAATATATATGCACACATGCATACACACACATATCTATATATATATATCAGTTATGATGAGAAATTATGCAAAAGTTTAAAAAGAAGACAGAAGTCTTGTCAATAATGATTAAGTGAAGATACAAAAAAGTGAAAGTTCTGTAACTGTTGTTTAATAGATTAAAGGGCAAACCATCAGAAACTTGGGAATTAAATCAGTAACATTAGCTGAAACAGAAGCAAATGAATGTGAATCAAGACGTTCACAAGAAACATGTATAGGCTAGTAGTAAATAAATATGCATAGATATCAAAAGTCGGAAATCTCTGTATACCTAGCTACCAAAGAGAAGACATTGGACAGCTAACTCAACTGCATAAGTAATTTTCTACTGCCCTTTACTAATGCCTACTCTTGTTCTCCTCCATCTGGAGTGTGAAGGATAAAAATTTTCTCAAGCAATAGCAAGCCAATGAGATGGTGACGGGCAGTTGTTATACCGTGCAACATAGCTTTGAATCAATTGAAGCCAAACATATGCAAAATGCCTGATAACCTGTCAAAGGATATCTGCAAAACAAAGTGAAGGTATTCATAAAGTTTTCCAAAATTTCGTCAATTGCTAAGAAAGACATCCAACATATTACTTGTCAGCATATTCCCCGAACACATACCTGAAATCCATTACAAACTTTTTCTTCTCCACCCTTCCAAGCTGCAAAATTGTCTGCTTTCCATTCTCCTAAGAAAACCATAGATTAGTAATAATTAATAAAACCCCCATCATCATTACTGCTGATCTTCAAACTAGGTGAACGTACCTCCAATGCCAACTGAAAGTTCTTCACTGACCTTTGGATTCTAAGTCCAGCTCTTCCCCTGTCTCTGAAATCCAACTCATATTGCCTTGAGATCTAATGAAGCAAGATGTCAGTAAACTGAGGAAATAGTCCCACATCTCAGTTTCCTGTATTTTAAAAAAAAAAATTCCCACAATATCTTACCCTATTGTAATGTGGAGATCGTGAACATAGCCTTTGTACCCTTTCCATGTTTTGCACCCAGTCCTTGGGTATACCATTAATATGCTGCATCTAGTATATACCAAAAGAAGATTGAAATTATTGAACCCGGTTCTCGAGTCACCAGTTCTAAAGCCTACCTTTAACTCAAACAACTTCAGATATATGGCAGCACATTCTTAATGTTACCATCTCTTCTGAAGTCCAGTTATTGCTTAAAATTTACCTGAGTCGTGTTCTTTAGCAGCATAGATTGGTGCTTGGGTATATACACCTTCATGCTTCTGTAACTTCCGGTCCAGGACACTACCGTTGGCATGAACCTATAGAAAAAGAAATGGTCAAAGCTAGAACAAGCTTCACGCAAAGGACAAAGTCAGAGATGGGCGGCTGCCTTACATGACAACAGCCAGAAGTGGATTACATGGCTTTGTTGAGGAGTTTAATTGGCCAACCTGTGATGAGCACTATTAACCACTTCAGTTCATGCTCACCAATACAGGGAATCTGTTCTATGCGTTTGCTATGGTGAGTCTACACTACACATTATAAATCCACAAGAAGAGAGAAAGTATACCTGATTCCATATCTGATACTTGGAGCCCATGAGGTTAGCAGTGACAGTGCCAAGAAAACTGTCATCTGAATTTGACAAAATTCCCTTTACATTCTGAGCTATGGTGAACTCTGACTTCCCATTCCTCCGCCTATGATAAGCCAGTGCAAGTTTTCGATCCTCTCGTCCTTGTCCTTCCTATGATTTTGAAATGCAGAATCAAGAGTTCAAGAGTAAATTTTGTCTGACTGTACCTTCAGTTTAAGTGGTCAGAAAGTTCTTAAAAACACAGAATTTCACGTTCAAATGAAAGATAGCACTAGCACTTCAGACTCTTTAAGTGACCCAAAATGATGCTCAGAAAAGCATGTCAGGAATGATGAAAGATAGCAGTGATTATACTGCACATTCATCCTCTCTTTACTGTTATTCCCCTCGGGTACAAAAGACATGTAAACAGAAAAAATTACAACAATTCAGTGGACGGTGTCACTAATCAATTAACCCTCTTGACATTTTTCACGAAGCCAATGAAGTACATCTACAAGTGACAACCAGTTGCCATAGGCAAAAACAACTTGAATGGAAACCCAGAAAACAATAAAGTTCATATATCAACCAATCTGAACCAGAGATGGGAGTGCATGGCTGTATGCTTTTAGTACCTTAAGTACTCAAGCCTTCACAAATGTTGGAGACATGATTTACACATGGGCACAATATGACAGGGCAACTAAAGCCTTGCAAGAAAGTATTTGATACAGTCAAACCATACAGAAGCACCTTAACCATTTCCTCGACCCAAAACTAAGTTCGTGATTGCCTTCAAATACAGTAGAGCAGAAGTGGGATCTAAAATCTAATTAATATGCGCTATTAAGTCCATCGAAATATCCTAATGACTTAAAAACAATGATTAAAACTTGTACAATCTGAAAAGCTCTTACATTGGTGTAAAGCGAGTAGAGAGTACCCCCTTTCAGACTTTCTGCCGTGTCTTCCTTCACAATAACACATGTACACCTCCCTATATCCAGTGGCAGCGGTCTGCAGATTAAGGCCCTGAAATCGCACCACAACCCAATTCCCATCTCTTTAGTGATGTCAATCAATCAAGGTGCAATAACTCAAGTGAAAAACACGTACATACAACCCAGAAACAAAGCCTTGAAAAAGCAAACTATCAGCAAACTAACTGTATACAATAATCTAACCAGAACATATAAGTTTGGTGACTATAAAATGCCTATCAAAGAACAATATACTGAAGAAAAAAGAGATGGTTAAAAAAGTTATTAACTTGGAAGAACTAAAAAATAAAGATGAGAAAGAGAGTTTTATAACGCACCTATTAGGCAAAGTAGACCAAGAAGAAGCAGGAGCCGCCTCGGAATCCGAATAGTCCCAAACATTTAGAGAAGCTGAATTTTCGGAACCAGCGTAGTCCCAACTTTTGATCTTGAAAGTCTTTTCAGGCTCGTTTGATTGCATACAGAACTGTAGCGAAGATGGCTTTAAAACTCCGCCAGTAGACAAAGATTTTTTCATATCTGAAAACTTCCTTGGAGAAGCAGAAAGAGACCCATTTCTGAGTAATGGTCTTGAGTTTGCGGGCAATACGTTTTCCTTGTCACAACAGAAGATGCTACTATTTTCTTTGTCATCGTTAAAAGTCTCTGTAAGGTGTCCTTCGCTGTAGTTGTGACGGTGTTTGAACTCCGTGAGGGGATTGGCATTGAAGATATTGCACAAGGATTGGCTTGGTACTGTTTGTTTCTTCAGACCAGCCATTTTCAGACAGTGAAAGAGAGGTTTTTGCTTTTTTTCAATCGAAGAGTTGATAACTTTTTTAACTTGTAGCTTGAGGTTGGTTCGTTTAAGGAAAGATTTACAGTCACTGAACACGGGTAGATTCTTGTCTTGGAACTTGGAAACAATTTGAATTATTGCCAAGCCGCAAGATGTGTGGACAATTTCGTTCCTTGAAGACCAGCCTATCAGGGTTATTGGCTTCTGAATTCTGATGCGACAGATCTTAGTACAAGATTTGAATTTGAAAGGGCATTGAGAAAAGTGGCGAGTTTCTTTTGTTCCTTGGTAGGAGTAGGATTGAACTTGTCGTGTTCTTGTGTTGAAGACTGAACCGCAATTTGAACGCTATTCCCTCGCATTCTTATTGGTTAGGTTACAGCAACAATTAGAACCCATAATAACAAAATGGGAACGCTGAGTATAAGAAAATGGCAACTTGCAACAATGTAGTCTTCTTCTAACGAAAAAAAAAAAAAACTTGTAACAATGTACTGGCTCAAAACTTTTACTTTGTATTGTTTGAAATATATATATATATATACATATATATATTTTACTTGGCTTGTAATCAGTATTTTCAGTTAGTATTGAACTAGCTGAAAAACAATACGAAACTTTAAAAAATGATACTAAATTTGAATATTAGTTAGTATTAGAAATACCAGTCGATATTTCAAGTACTGGCTGATATAAAAAAATTTTAAAAATTTTAAAATTAATTTTTTAATTTTTAATTTTAAAGTTAAGTTAAAAATTACACAATATAATATATTTAAGGAATATTTTACAAATTTATAAAATTTAAAAACTGATTTATAATTTTAAAAAATTATTCGAAACGGTATTGGTATTGACTAATACCGGTACAGTACTATTTTAAAGACAAATCCGATATAGGTACTAGTACAATATTTAAAACACTGGTTGTAAGTTATAATTTTTTTGTTATAATTTTTATATTTTTATATTATATTAATATATATTTTAATTTATAAATTTTTTTAAAAATAAAAAATTAAAACTAAAAATTAAACCAATAAAAATAAAAATATAAAATTAAAACAAAAATTGAAACAAGAGCATGTTTGATATTATTTATTGTTTTAATTTTTATTTCTATTATATATATATATAATTAAAAAATAATAGAAAAATAAAAAAATATATTAATATAATATAAAAATAAAAATAATACGAAAACAAAACAAAAATTTAATGCAAAGAAACCAAACACCTGTTACTTTTGGATAGATAGGTAACAATTGATAGTGCATTTGGTTCATTCTATTACCTTTCTATTCCTAACAATTAAAATTTTTTTATTTGATTAATAAAAGTTTATGAAATAATTATTGTTGGCATTAAGTATTCTTTATTTTTTTAAGATAATTAAAGATCATCTCCAATTATCTTTAATTATTTCAAAAAATTTAATTAGTTGTTTACTTTTTTTTTGGGTGTGATTTCTTTACATTTTTAAATAAAATTTTATTATTATTATTATTAATTTTCTACTTATTATTATTATTATTATTATTATTATTATTATTATTAATTTTTTGTTTAATAAAAATAATAAAAAATTAAAAATATAATATTAATATAATATAAAAATTAAAAATTAATATAAAACTAAAAATAATACAAAAACAAAACAAAATTTTAATGCGAAAAAACCAAACGCCCGTTACTTTTGGATAGATAGGTGGAAATTGAGTGGTAACAGGTGATCCTGTCTTTTATCTCTCACTCTACATTTCCCGATAACTAGAATCAGTTACCAATGGCGTCAGTCCCGTCTTTCTTGTCATCGACTAAATATACTCTTTGCAACCTAAACCATGGCGGTTTACACGCTATGTAGGCCTTCTTTCATTGAACCCACGTCGAAAGTTGCGTTCTTTAGCTCAAAAGTCATTGCCAGAACTAGAAACGTACAAATGGCTGCTGCCCCCGGTGCTGCTTCAACGGCAGCCAAGGTCAAGCCAGCAGTGATAGTCGGCGGTGGACGGGTTGGAAGAGCCCTGCAGGAAATGGGTAATGGTCAGGATTTGCTGGTCAAGAGAGGTGAGTCCGTGCCCTCTGATTTTGAAGGTCCGATATTGGTGTGTACAAGGAACGACGATCTTGACGCTGTCTTGGAGGCTACTCCTAAGCCTAGATGGAACGGTACTAATGCCTGATAACTTCGAATTTCTTTGTGTTGTGGGTTTTATTTTTAATTTTAGGCTTTCTATTGTTTTATTTACTTTGGAAATTTCGGTTTAAGCTACTGAATTTGTGGGTTACCAAGCTATCACTATCTATTTATTTGCGTTATCATCAGAGATTTTGGATGAGTAAGCCAATTCAGTACTCAGTAGTTGCTTAGACAGCGTAAAGTTAGTGTCTGGTCAATTTGGAGTAGGTATTCTTGTAATTGGAAGATTTGATTTGCAGTAGCCAATTGCAAGATTGGCGGAAACAACCTAGGATGTAGTTTTGCCAAATCTTGCAACATTCTTAGCCATGGAATGACATTTCTTTTGGGCTATGATAAAGGATCTTGTGAATGGTCAAATAGATGTTAACAATCTAGCAGATTTGGTGTTTTTCCAGAATGGGATGCTGGAGCCTTGGTTTCAAAGTAAAGGCCTTGGTGATGCAGACCAAGTTTTAGCATATTTTGCTGTTTCAAAGCTGGGCGAACCTCCTATCGATGGAAAGACAGATACCAATCCCGAAGGACTGACTGCAGCATATGGGAAATGGGCATCTGCAGTAGCTACAAGATTACAATCTGGAGGCCTATCTTGCAAGGTAAAAAGAAAAGGTCTTTGATCTTACATGGCCAGAGATATAATTTGGGTCTGCTTGAGATTCTTGTTATTCATAGTTTGTCAAATTTCCAGTAAGTACTTGTTTGATAGGAGTTGAATTTGGATGGTGGATTGTTGAATAATAAGATTCGAGCTTCAAGTTTGGGATAAACTGGGAGTTTACACCTAAATTTTGAACTAGTTCTGGGCCAAAAAATGACTCGACTCAAAGTGGCATTTTTAAATTAAAAATTTGGGTATTTGATTGAACATGATAATATGTACTTTCATGCGACGTTCTCAGGTTTTTGACAAGGAAGCCTTTCAGAAGCAAATGCTGGAAAAGCTGATCTGGATAGCCACATTCATGCTCGTTGGTGCTCGTCATCCTGGTGCAACCGTTGGTGTTGTGGAGAAGGAATATCGTTCAGAGGTAAAGCAGTCACCCATAAGCTGTTACATAAGCTATACCAAAAAATATAAAATTGTAACCATCCGGTACCAGATTTATAGGCTGCTTAATGGATAGTACTAATTATATCACGGTCAATTTGGGTTAGCCTGGTATATTTTGTTGTTCACTTAACTGATCAGTCATTTTTAGTAGGAGGACGAGATCATTGAGATTGATTTTTCCTAATCAGGGAGGCTGGGCTTGCTATTCGTCATCTTGCTTATCTTGTAAACCATTTTTAGTATGTTCCTCGACTAAGCATAAAAACTAGAATGAACTGTTACAATCCTATTTCTCTGGTTTCAGGTGTCTAGCCTCATTGCAGAACTTGCAGTTGCAGCAGCTGCAGAAAAAGGGCTTGAATTTGATGATGGTATAGAGGAAAGATTATGTGCATATTCAAGAGCTGTTGCCCACTTTCCGACTGCAGTTAAAGAGGTAAGGATCTTCTTTCACAATGTAAGACAATGATTATGTGTGATTGCCTTAAACAGTAGTAGTAGTTTAACTTTGAAGTTCTTTGGCCCTAGCACTAACAGGATTGGAATTTGATTCTATGTGCATTCTGGATTTGGGTGAAGGGGAATGTTTAAACCTAAAATGTTTTCATTCTTCTGTGGTTGGGAAAAGAATGAAAGTTCTAACTTCCTTTTTAACTAAAAATCCTTGCAGTTTAAATGGAGGAATGGTTGGTTCTATGCAATCTCTGAGAAGGCAATCGCTGAAGGGAAACCGGATCCTTGTCCACTACACACAGCATGGCTTAGAGAGTTAAAAGTTGTCTAAGTTAAGCTTAAGCAGTAGTAAGGTTTTGAACTATTGTAATGCTAATCATGTTTGGGACAATTGGCCAAAAGTAACCAAAACTCTCTCTCTCTCTGTCTCTCTTTTAAAAAATATTTTTTAAACATCATACTATAAGTTCCCTTCAACTAGTGCACTTCCTCGCATAACAATGTTGGTTTAATGAAAGACCGACTTGGAGCCTTCATGTACGATCCCCTCGATAGTTTTTCTCTACAAAGAAACTTCAAATAAATTCTCACTATGCTATGACAGTTTTTCTCTACAAAGAAACTTCAGATAAATTCTCACTGTGCTATGATGGGATGGGTGGTGAAGTAAGGGTATGATTAATTGAGTTGTATGTTGTGATTTTTTGTTGTGATTGTTGTATTGGTTAGTGTGTATTTTTTATTAATTTTTGTGTTGTATTAGTATTTTTTTTATCGATTTTTGTATTTAAAAAAATAAGAAGATAAAATCAAAAACAAAAACTAAATTAAACATGAATTTAAGCATCAGCTAATATAAAATAAGAGCTGACTGCAAAGCCAGTCGGCTGAGCCAACCTTCTGTCTAAGAATAATATTTATATTATTATAATATTAACAGAATATAGATGTTCATAATTTTTTCTTATAAAATAAGACTATTTAAGGATCATAACAAAAGCCTTCATTCTGTATTTTTTTTTCCTCACTGTTTTTAGTCACGAATAATAATCTAATGCTTCACAACGGCACACGAATATCAAGCAACAACAAGAAGTAGGCTTCAAACTAATTCGTTGGCTACAAGAAATGTAAGGATAGTATCCACTGGAACTAATATTTTGAAAATTGGTTTGCATCGGCAGTTTTTCGCGATTTATACTGTATTGGCTCTTAATCTGATATGTATTGAATAAAAATCATACTAGATAAGATATTGGTTTGCATCGTAAAATTGGCTCATATCAATGTAAAATCAGTCGATTCCGGAATACTGAGGAACAATTGGGATTGATAAGTAAATTAAAAAATTCATATAACTTTTTTTTTAATAAGGCACATATGCGTGGCTCTCTTTAGTTAGACTTCCTTAGTAAGTCAATTCCTTCATTATTTTATTTTTATTTAATATATATTTTTATTTTTATATATTAATATATTATTTTATTTGTTTATTTATATATTAATATAAATTTGTAATTTATTTATATTTATGCATTCATATTTTTTAAAAAAAATGGGTGCATGTATTAATATATTAATATACTTTTGCATAGACTATAACAATTATTTTAATTCATGCATTAATATATTAATATACTTTCGCATAGACTGTGACAATTATTTTTATTCATGTATTAACATTCAACAAAAATATATAAATAATATTTTTATATATTTAATAAAATTTATCCAATTAATAAAGTTATAATTTATAAAAATAATAAATTATATCAATACTGTATTAATATATATAATACATATTTTATAAAAATAATAAATTATATAAATATTGTATTGATACATATAATTTATAATTTATAAAAATAATAAATTCATAATTTATTTATGCTAAATTAGACTAACTTGACTTAAGCACTTCAAAATTAATTTTTAATTGCTTATAAAAAATTTTGAAAATTACCAAATGTGTAAATTAGGTAAGGATTAGATGATTGATGATTTAATTAAGTTTTAAACACATTTAAGGTCTGATTAAAGTTCCTTCACAAAATCAAAACAAAGTTATGGTTAAGATTTTTCTTTTTCTCCATTAAATCTTGTTCAAAATTTGATTATACTTTAAATCAAGTAAATGAGTTTTATTTTCAAGAAGATGAGTTTTGAAAAATTAATCTCAGACCTCTAACTTTCACACAAAAAAATTCAGGTTTAGTCATATAAGGATTAATTTGTGTTGCTTATTAGTTTTTCTAACAATTTAAGATGATTTCTCATGTTTAACTTGTCTTAAAAACTAATTTTAAGTGGTCTGCTCAAAATTAGTTCGTTTAATTCCTTCAATAAACAAAATACAGAACCTTTAACATGTCTTTAATCTCTATTAAATCATACAAACATCAATCCTTAACAATAAAAACGATTTAGCAACACATATTGATCAAGATATACAAAATATACAACTTATGCAACATATCTTAATAGATCTACAAAAACAAGCTAAATTTATAAGTTTAGAGTATACAAAACAAGTTTGTAAGACTTCTAGACATGTCTTCTAACTCTCAACTTGATCTAGAATGCAACACAGCTTCTGAATCGATTCAAACTTGTAAAAAAAAATCAAAAAACATATAAGGTTGTAAGCATAAAAAAGTGCTTTGATTAATCTGAAAATAGGAGCATAAATACAAGTAATCTGAGTTAGAAACTCCTTGAATATGAGTTATAAACTTAGAAATATGTTTATACATCAAGTTCAGATGTTCATAAACTCAGAAACAACACTCAAAATTGAATAACAAAGTGTCTAAAGTTAAGAACTAAGTGAAAGACTATAGAGAGAAAGAAGAAGAATTCTCTCTATTCTTTTATAGATATGTTCTCCTATCTTCTCTCTGCGTAATCTCTGTTAATTTGTTTGTTTTTACATATGCAAAAGTCTTCAAGATGTACTAGAAGACAAGGACATTAATTGGAGACATGTCACAGTCATAATCTTGGAGATTTGGGATGGATATTGTTGACTACTCTTTCAACGGTGGGTTGCACCGATGTATAATGATGGATTAAAGGGTGCCGTTGATGATCGAATTCTGCCTTTATTAATGGCCCTCTGTTCATCTTTCAATGGTGGGCTAGCAGGATGCCATTGAGGGACATAAATGAGGCACTTTCTTCTATTTTTTACTTTAATCTCCATCTTTAAGCTCTACCCCCAAATTAGACATGACAATATATAAATTTAACAATTAAGCACTCAATTAGGGTTAAATTAACATCAAAGAACATCTAAAAAAAACTATAAATTTAATTCCTAACAATTCCCCCACACTTAAGTATTTACTTGTCCTCAAACAAATTAATTCATCATCAATTTCATAATAGGAAATAAGCATAGGAAAAATCAATTCAAAATTAATATCGCAATTATTAAAAATGCTTTCTTAAACTTTTAAAAATATTGATGTATGGAAATGTTATAAATTTAATAAATCGTATCAAAATCGAAAATGCATTTAAATCATTTCTATGTTTTTAAAGCATTAACCTAAAGTAAAAATCAATTCCATATGTACAAGGCAAATAAATTGAGTTTAATGCATTATCTTTTCGACACTTTCATGTCCTTTAAAGTAAAAATTAATTAAATTCGTAAGTAAATTAGTTGAGAGGTCGCTTCAGTCTTTTTACTCGAAGGTGAACATTTTATTGTGAATAATCCCCGGTTATTTAACTGTGTCACAATAACTCAACTAACTATTAGTACCACTCATAATTCATATATATATATATATATATATTTCTTTTTCTTTTTCTTTTTTTATATACACATACACAAGATTAGAAATCAGAGAAGTGGTTCTGCTTACTTATTTAACTAATTAAGTAATTTTTTTTCTTTTTGGGGTTAATTATGGTTCTTTTTCTTTTTTTTCTTTAACTGATAAAAGCGCCTTAAAAGAAGTTACAAAATTTCTCAAAGTTTGCATTTTATATGTAGAATATCATTATAATCATTAGGTATTTACCTTCCAAATTATGAAATGAGTTAAAGGCATTTAGTCATTAATAATCAAAATTAATTAGATAACATTTCAAATTACCAAAATAATTAAATTCAAATGAAAGTACAAACAATAAGAAGGATCAAATCGAAAACAATTTACCACAATTTATAGACTATGATGGAATTGATGATAAATTAAATTACTATCAAACAAACAAAACTCAAGTGGATAAACATATCAATTTGATAAAATCCCTCCTCCACACTTAAACTAAACATTGTCCTCAATATTTAAAATAGAAAATGAAAAACATAATATAAGAGAGTAGGAAAAGAAATACACCCATTTAATATAGACTTGAAAGATCCATTGGTGTATTTGTAGGAATTGAAACAATAAAAAACAACAAATAAAGATGATAACAAAAGAATGCTCAACTCAGATATATAATACAAATAAGGAGCCATAGAACAAAATGTAGCTCACACTTAAACAAAGCTTCAACACATTTATTGAAATGAAATCACACCGAAAAAACAATCAAACTTGAAATTAAAAACCTAACACATAAAATAAAATAAGATCATACTCAATTATCTACCTAACAAGGATAATTCCTAGCTTAATGAGGATTAAACATTGAAAGAGTTTCAGTAGACTCATCAACTGAACTAGGTACAAACAACTTCACTCGTTGCTTATTAACCTTGAAAGATGAGTGACTATTAACTTCAAGTGTTCCGAATGGATAAATCTTGGTCATATCATAAGGGCGCATCCATCTTGACCTTAACTTTCCTGAAAACAACTTCAGTCTCGATTTATATACCAAGACCTTATCACCAACTTTGATTTCTCTCTAAATGATATGATTATCGTGCTATATTATGACTCATTCCTTATACAACTTAAATTTATTGTAAACTTCAAGAAGAAACTCATTTAACTTAGTCAATTGCAACAACCTTTCCTCTCTAGCCTTCTGTAAGTTAAAATTCAGAAAATTGATAGCCTAATAGGCACGATATTCTAACTCAACAGGCAAATGACAAGTCTTACCATACACCAACTTGTAAGGAGACATTCCGATGGGGGTCTTATATGCATTTCAATATACCCACTGTGCATCATCCAACTTCATTGACCAATCTTTTCTTGAAGAGCTAATGGTCTTTTCCAAAATTCTTTTGATTTCGCGATTAGAAATTTCAACTTGACTACTAGTCTGAGCATGGTAAGGTGTAGAAATGTTATGGGTAACACCATACTTGGATAAAAGGGACTTGAATTGCTCATTATAGAAATGTATTCC
>JAOXYD010000001.1:9112992-9135204 GCA_028565735.1 Pinacopodium congolense | reverse complement strand
AATACTGTTAAGTGGGATTTCTCTCCCTAAGAGTATATATATTAAGACATAAAAAGAGAGAAATAAAATTAATTATGTTCCATATTCTTAGACTATCAATCATGTACACAATGTTATGTACAAGACTAGATGCTCCTTCTACTTTAAGCATAAAATGCTAATATTAAGAATATCTTGATGATGGTCACTAGACGACTATTAAAAACATCTTTAAATACTTGAGAAAGACTATAGATTTTTTATTTATAAAGGAGTTAAATTGAAAATTTAGTGTTATACAAATGCTAGTTTCCAATTATATCATGGTGATAACAAATCAAAATAAAGGTACAAATTTACTCTTAATAATGGTGTCGTTAATTGGAAGAGTTCCAAACAACTAACTATTATAGATTATATGATCAAGGCTGAGTATATTGCAGTTTTTGAGGTAGTAAAGGAAGCAGTTTAGATCAAGAAGCTCATCACTGAACTTGGAATAGTTCTTATCATTATTGATTCGATAGTATTGTATTATGACAATAATGATGCTATTGTACAGGCAAAGGAATTGAGGTCTCATTAGCGGTTCAAGCATGTACTTAGGAAGTTACACTTGATTCGGAGATAGTAGAGTAGAAGGAAATTATGTTGGAGTGAGTTCCCATTGAAAAGAATTTGGCAAATCATCTCACTAAGCCATTACCTTATAAGAGACATGATTAACATATAGATGGCTATGATATTAGATATATAAACGATTATCTTTTGTGCAAGTGGGAGATTGTTAGTTTATATTATTTCAACCAATTTGTTAATTGTAATTATCTGTATGGCATTGTAAATTTTATTCAATAAAAAGATATTCTTTATCTTTATACATTTTGTCAATTATATTCAATAATTAATCATAAAGATAAAATCCTTAGAATAATTACTATATAATTAAAAATTATAATGAGATTATAATTATAAGATTTGGATTGCATTTTTATATTATTCCTAATATTTTTTTAGTCACAGCTTCATCAAGATAAGGTATTAATGAAGTGGTTAGATTAGAACACATTATATTTCTTTCTTATGAAGAAAGTAATCGATCTCATAAATTAAAGTATAGAGGCACTTAAATAAACTTATGGGTACTTATTAGAGCATAAGTTACCTAAACTAACCTGATTATGAGGGTCTTCAATGGAACATTACTTGTATGTTTTTAGATATCTTCATTATAATGGTTTTATAATTAAATTTTAGACTTGAGATTATCAAAGTTATCTCATATAAGAATTACTATATTTCAATATTTCTTATGGTCCACTCTTTGAAGTAGTCAGTTAGTAGTACTTAGATATAGTATGAAATATAGAGAGATAGTTGAATAGATCAATAAGGGATTCATCATCCTAAATTAATTAGGAAGAATGTTCCATTATTCTTGATTAGTAAGAATTTAGGAATTATTAAGCTAAAGTGAATTGAAATTTGAAAAAGACGTTTTCAAATATCAATTATAAATCATTTATTAATTATTAAAAACAAACATGAATATATTATATAGAGTAATTAGAATATATAGAGTAGACATTAATTTCATACTTTATTTTCAATTGGAACATTAGATGAAAAAAGGATCAAATTATATATTATAATCATACATAGATAGGTTATATCAAACCACTTTGATATTCCTAATATTTGAATGTTCATGACATGATATTAGACGTTAATTATGATTTATGATTATAAATTATTTAATTAGAGAAATAAAGGTAGAATAAAAGGAGTTTTGATTTGTCTAATTCTAATTTATAATTTCCAATATATTATGAACCTAATGGATCACACATATAGGTTTATTAAGGGAGAGAAAATTTTAATTAAATTGGACTTAATTGTAAAGTTTAAATAACTTTAGGGTTAAATATGGATATTTGATTCTATTAAAATTAAGTTATAATTATAATTAAAGTTATACTTCAATTATGATTTATACTTAATTTTAATATTAAGAAAAGTATAATTTTACTCATATGAGGATAAAAAGACCAACGGATTGCTAGCACAAGTCTTTTCATCCTATCAAAATAGGTTTTGAGGTCTCCATCAATCAATCTACAGATATTATTAGAGGTCGAATACTTAAATGGCTGTAGTTGACAGATTTAAGAAGAAATCGAATTCAACATGAAAGTAATAATTGGGTTTGTCAAAAATCCTTTTACCTTTTTTTTAATTCAAGTTCAATTTTGTTATTAAGGTCCAAAGGGAAATTGTAAAATTAATTCTATTGCCCTTGTGATTTGATCGTGGTTGGTTTTCCATCACTCATGTTATTTTCATACATTATGAAGATTTCCTTAGAACTTGTCAATCAATCTTATTAAACCTAAAATGGAGGTTCAGGCACAAAAGCATAGTCAGAGGCATTGGCTTTGCTCATTTTAAATGGGTTCATGTAGCCTGTTACGGAGAATACATAAAGACTTAAGTAAACTCTTCTTGATTGAATAGTATAGAACATTTTTAAAGTTTTATTTAGCATAAAATTATCTTACATTTATGTATTGCATGCTTTCTACTTTTATCAACAATATGATCCAAATATGGAGCCCCATTAACCGATGCATTATAGTACATAAACTACATCTTTTACATCTTCAAATTAATAAAATTTTAAATATCTTTTGATCATGCATCTTAAGTTATTTTAAATTAAGATAGTAGTTCAGTTCAATTTTTAGTGAAATTAAAGGCCTAACAACTTAGACCTTTATGAAAACCTTTATGATGATCATCCCAGGAGAGATAGAAATTTAATAAATTATTTGATTTAATATAATGTGTACTAGGGATTAAGTGAAGATACTGGGCAGAAATCAATTACACACTTTGGATAATGAGCTTATAACGTTTAGCATGTAGATCACATTATATATTTTATATGAACAAAAAAAGAAATGTAATGACGATTAACGTGAATGAGAAGAGAAAGTTGACAACCTCTCTAGTGATTGAAACTATATCATATTGATTAATTTGCTTCATATTGATTAATTTGCTTTCGGAGAATAAAGTTGTGAGCTTTGTACCTTAAACATATTCAACGTTATCAATGTCATAAATAGAGAATTCTATGAGTACTCAAATTTCTCTGTCAACTAAATTATTTTATTCATGTTATCAACATTTTCTACCATGAAATATTAATAATTCCGTATGAATATTTTATTTTTGGAGTATTTTATTAACTTAGTTAACATTTATTTAATTATTTTTTATGATTAGATGAGATTAGAGTTTATGGAATATTTTAATAAATGGATATGAGGTTTTTGTTCATTATTCATTAAAAACTAGAGTTAATTAAATTAGTAAGAAATATGAATTTTTAGAATTTATATTAGGTATTATTAAAGCAGGCCTACGTTCCGAGGAATATATTTAATAGATTTAATAAATATGACTCTAATAAATTCATTTATATGCTTTGTAGGATGACATCTAATGATGCAGTTATTAGCTTAAGGTCAAATGAAGAGGAGTCAGTTAACTCAATTCATATTCCAAATATACTCGATCAATCAAATGTAGGTGTAAATCACAATGGAGTAGGAGTATGTTAGGATCAGGTAGGTGTAGATGTTGGTATTCCAGTTCCTCTTAGTTAGATTTAGGCAGCAAAGGTACCTTCACAAGTTTATGCATCTCCTATGTAAACACCAGTACTAACATCAGCACCAGCATTGCCATAGGTAGAGCCTAACATTGATTGTAATCATAAGAGGCTTAATAAGATAAGGGCTATTAAGTAATGCCTTAAAAATCAAATTGAACATCAAATCATTAAGGAATGAGTTTTAAGGTTTAGAAATTTAATCGGTATTAGACATCAATATAGAATTGGTATAAAATGATAAGAAACAAAAATTATAAACATAAATAAAAATATAATAAAAATTAAATGCATGATTGAAATAAAAATAAAACCTCAATATTTATTAATTTATTATCCATTAATATTCCAATTAAATTTATTTTTATTTAATTTTATTTTATTATAACAATTTATCCTATAATTAATTCTCTAGAAAAGGGAATAAGTACAGTGTAGAAAAGTGCTTGCTTTAGTAATACAATAACCAATTTTGTGTATAATAACATGAGTGTAATGGTCATGGGCAAATTTACCTATTTTTTAAAGATGCAATCTTTACATTACTACCTTTACCAATCATGATCAAAACATCTAATAAGGTATATTCTATAAGATTCTAAGATGTGATTTAATATGGTTTCTAGTGAATCGTCGCGAACTTCCAAATAATAAATTTACCTAACTAACCTAACTATGTAGTTAGGGCAAGTCATGGTCAATCTCACAGGGAGTTAGGGTATGCTAAAGCTATTCTAATACTACCTAAAAAAACCCTAAATATAAAGACATTAAACTAAACACTAAAGAAAATGAGCAAAACATAAGCAAATAAACAAGAAACTAATAATAAAAACAAAAAACTGGATGGAAGATAAATTTAGGATTTTAGACTTATAATTGATCCTCGAAATAAATAAGTTATGATTGGTGTAAGATGCTAGCTTATAGGTTCAAACAAACTTTCAAACCCTCATTTCTTTTAATTTTATATAGGTCCTATACAATAGAAAACCTACCCTTAACCATGAATCATCCTAAAACAAGCTCTATAGATTTAATGACGCGACAACTTTAACAAACTAGGGAATAGTTAGTCTAATTCATGATCACACAAGCTCGGACCATTTAACCTAGAGTATTGGAATCCTAGATTAATTAGGTAAGTTCACCTACAAACCTATTTAACATATTGCCACTTATGGAAATCGCTAAGAACTATTATGTATCACATGGCTCAATCCTAGCAGTTGAACTAACAATCATACTTAGGGTATATATCCTAATAATAGTGATTCCTTTTACTTTTAGTAAATTTTGATAGTGATTCCTTAAGGTTGTTAATCTACTTCTTCAATGCCTTATTCTTATGCAACAAATCATGCTTATCATGCTTGCAAGAACCACACTCCTAGACTCTACCATATCATGCAATTCACACTTCAATTTCTCATTTTTCAAGTATGCACTCTTCTAAACGTTTTTTAAGTTTACTTATGCTTGGGAGAAAGTTTCTTCCTTTTCTAACTTATATTCTCTAAATATTTAATTAATTCATCATACAAAAGATCATTATCATAATCATCATCTTCACAATCATTATTATCACCATAGGAATTTGAGAAAGAATGTATCTCTTCATCATTATTAGCCGCCAAGCACATATGAACTTCCTCTTCTTTTGGATTCTCACTCTTCACCTCTTTTGCTTGATTGGCATCTTTATAAATAGACTCTAGTCTACATTAAATTTCATTAGCTGAATGTACATTAAAACTTTATTGAAAACATTTCTATCTATTTCACACACACATAAAAAATTCAAGGCATTTTTATTTAAAGATACAAGTTCCTTATCAATTTAGGAACTTATTATGCATCCATTATTTTGGTAGGAATAAAAGTTTCATGAGAAACTATTTCTTATAAATATATACTTTCACTTGTTAAGAAAAATCTCATTCTAGTTTTCCAAGACAAATTATCATTTCTATTAAAGAATAGTGTTATACTTACGTCTTACCCCTCTTGACTATATGAAGAATCCAAATGTATAGATCAATCTTTGCTTAATAATTTCATTAGAAATTAAAGTACTTAATAGGCTAACTTTGATATAGGCCTAATATGGCACCTAAGAGGGAGGTGAATCAAGTGTTTAAAAATTTTAAAAATTTAAGCCTAAATAAAATTTTTAATGGATTTAATGTCTAACCATAATTTAACCTATGTGATGATGATGATGTCAATTCAATTCAATAATTTTAAATCAAATAATTCAATAACAATAACAAAAGCTAGTAAATAAAAGAGTTAATAGATGAGAGAGTGCAAACCAATTTTTATAGTAGTACAGCTAACTAATCCTTAATTTATGGACACTCTATAATAATTTGTTAGAAATATCACTATAGAAACAATCTTCTTTAAGGTTAAGAGTAATCCTTACAATCTTCTTTAAATAAGTGAAGAGGAACCTATAATAATGTTACTTCAATGGGTAAAGAGTAACCCTTGTAAATCTTATTTTCAAGAGGGTGGATAGTAACCCTTTTTCAATATAATATAATATAAATAAATGAACCCCAACCCAAGCCCTAACTAAACTCAAGCCAAGATCAAAAGCCAAAAGATATAATTACAATACCTTACTTGACCAAAACACTGCTTAGATGGGCTTAATGAAATAAAGAATGTAGGTGTTAAAACTTCACACTTTCTCTCAAAGTCATTTAACTCAAAACCCTATCTTAAACTAACCCAAAAACTTTTTT
Organism: Pinacopodium congolense; assembly: GCA_028565735.1. Lineage (NCBI taxonomy): Eukaryota > Viridiplantae > Streptophyta > Magnoliopsida > Malpighiales > Erythroxylaceae > Pinacopodium > Pinacopodium congolense. The sequence goes on along the minus strand of JAOXYD010000001.1, from coordinate 9,128,796 downwards.
GACTCATAAACATTCATAAATATTGTTCCGTAACACTTAGAACATCTATTACAAGCTTACAATGCCTAAAAACCTAAAAGAGACTCAAACAAGTTGTTGACAATTAACAAGACGTTGCACTCTAAACAACTAGCCATTATAGCATCTATTAGAGACTATAATGGTGCTATTATTTATTGCCATTATGACTTTGTAAAGGCATTGATCAACAATGGCATTGTTTATATCACTGTTATAGACCATCATTTAAATACAGAAAAAACAATGTGATTATAATGGAGCTATTAAGCTTGTCATTGTAGGTGTCATTGTTACTCTACAAAACTTTACAAAATTTAAACAAAATACTTCCAAATACACCCAAGTACTTTCAAACTCTTAAAACTTTACTTTAAAAATTTTTAAAACTCCCCCATAAAGATTTTGATGATTAAATCTCTTTAATTTAAATAAAAATAAAAAATTTCTTATCAATGAACCAAATTCAAACTTTTCATTCCAAAATTAATTTTAAAAAACTTTCAAACATTCCAAGCCATTATTTTTACTTTAAAACTAATTCACGTGAATTGTAAAACATCTTTAAAGTATTTTTATACACCAAGACTTTCAATTAAACTCAAAAAGAAAAATATGTCTTGGCTTATGAAAATTTAAACTTTTGAAAATTTTCCAAAAACTTTAAAGCCTTTTCAAATTTTATTGAACTTCTCAAAAACATTATCTTATCTAACTTTGACTTAACAATATTCAATCACACTCAAATAAACTAAAAAACTTTTTCAAAACACATCAAAAGGGTTTTCTTTAAAAGCTTTCACTAAATTTTTTCTTGATTATAAGACACTGTATAAAAAAAAGCCTAATATGCAAAGTATATGCAAAATTTCTTTGATAGCTTTGAAGACTCTACCTTTTTATATGGGAAGTATCTGCAGACATTATATGCAAAATGTATTTGATAGCTTTGAAGCCTCTGCCTTTTTTTATATGGGATATTTAAAGAAGCGCAGGCCCTATACAAGGGCTTTTTTCCTGAACCTATACAAGGGGTTTGTCTCAATCTCACTTGGTGATGCCTTTCTCAATAATTGTTGACTCAACTTTAATTTCATGATTGAGTTACTTCCTATCCATTGAGTCAAGTAATTTGCTATTAGAAATTATTCCGCCGTGTATCTCATGCCATGCTTCTTTAGGTTAATACATATATGCACGAAACTTTCTTTTAAGGTATGACCTAGATAAGGATGCAATGAGTTCATGCAGTTTGGGTATGTGCTCATCATCTAGGTTTTTTCCCTTAAAAAAAATAGTCTTAGCATTTAATAATGCATATATCCTAACCCACATCTACATGCGATGCTTTTTGAGTACTTAGTATGCATTATAACTTTTCTTTTTCCTTCGTTAATTTTTACAAGAAATCCTTTAAGGTTTCTATTTTCTTTCTCAATGATGCATTCTTTTCAATCAATTTTTACTCATTAGGCTTTTCTACACTCTTCGAATCTACATATTATGCAAGTGATTTTTCAATTTCTAATTTTCTAGCTTATATGCATCCAAGAGTTTAAATGTTTCCTTATACTTAACAGACAGCCTTTTGTCTTCCAAAGTTAGAGATTCTATACATTCGACTAATTCATCATAAGTAAGATCATTATTAAACTCATTTTCATTATAGGAGTTAGAATAAGATAGTACCTCTCCATTTTCCATGACGTATGTGCGTGTTACTTAATCTTCACTTTTTTTTATTTACTTGTGTCATCCCATATGACGGCCTTTAAAACTTTATCTTCACTTTTTTTTTTTATTTACTTGTGTCATCCTATACGGTGGCCTTTAAAACTTTCTTTTTTTCTTACCTTCTCTTTTCTCCTTCTTTCCATTTAATCACCATATTTGAATAGAGAGCATTAGGATCTCATGTGACTAGGTTACTTATGCTCAAAACAATTAATGTTAATTAATTTATGCTTAGAATCATACTTACCTTTTTTAAAGTCCCTCATTCTTGAGAAGTTCTTATTTTTTAGGAATTTCTTGAACTTCTTCGTAAATAGAACAATTTCTTCTTCATCACTACTACTTGTCGAGGTATCGTCATCACTTGATTCTTCTTTTAAAACTTTGAAATCCATGTTCTTCTTTTTGTGAACGATCTCCTCCTATTATGTCTTCTTAAGCATCTCTTCTAAAAGGAGATGGTTTTGGTTCTTTTCTTCTTGAATTACCACTACCTTGGCTTCCTATTACTTAGGTGAGGAATTTAAAATGCTTCTCACAAATTGAATGTTTGTGAAAGTAAACCTAACCCTTTATAAGCATTTATAAGATCAATGGATCTAGTATATATAGAAGAAATGCTTTCATCATTTTATATATGGAAGAGTTCATATTGATGTGTAAGTATACTAATTTTATTTTCCTTCACTTAGTTCATACCATTACGTGTGGCCTTTAATACGTGCTAAATTTCATAAGTAGTTTCATGCATGGAGACCCTATTACATTCATTCCTACCTAAGGCTTAAAATAGGATATGTATAGCTTTACTATTCAAGATATTAATTTCTTATCTACACTATCTCAATCTTCTTTAGATTTAGGCACATTTTGTTTTCTTACAATTTTAGTGAAGATGTGGTTTTCTTTTGAAACAATTTCGCATAAATCTACGATTTCAACCATTAAGAAAAATTTCATCCTAGCCTTCTAATATATGTAATCATTATGTTTTACCCTTATTGACTAGAAGATTATACTATTGTGATTAAGTATGTCATATTATAATCTTTTGCTCACTATTTCATTAGAAATATGTCTTATCTTCAGTCTTAACTTTGATACCACTTATAATCCTATATAGCATCTAAGAGAAGGAGGTGAATTAAGTGTGACTAAAAAATTTTAATACTTTTACTAATTCAAAAATTCACTCTTAACGAAACAGGAATATGTAACAATATATTACAATATTAATATAAATTTAATAAAAACAAACTTGAAAAGTAAATGGATAGAGAAAGAGAAAGAGAAAGGGAAACTAAATTTATAATGGTTCATTGCATAAATCTGACTTATGTCTACTCTCTAATCACTTATTAGAGATTTCATTACAATCTTTCTTGACAAATAATGAGTAACATTTGTACAAATCTTATTTAACAAGTGAAGAGTAGCCTTAGAAAAATCTTCTTACATAAGTAAAAAGCAACTCTATAACTCAACCAAATCTTTCTTCATATAAGTGAAGAGTAATTATATAACTTAATTAAAACTTTCTTTCCACAGGTGAAGAGTAACTCTTGTAACTCAATTTCAATAAACTTACAATAAAAATACAATTACAAAGTATCTTATTTCACCAATCAAAGTGTTTAAGATGGTCACAATGAAAAAGGATGATGGATGTACTAAAATACACTACCATATACTCAATAATAACTCAGTTAATCACTTCTTCATACTTTCACACACCTGGATACCAATTCATACGTAAATACCACTTCAACACGTCTATTTATAGGCTTAGAAACCCCTACTAGTCATTTATAGTTGTTGGAAAATATTAACTGCAATTTAATACAATTTTTACCATTAGAAAACTAGCCATTTCCAGATTTCATGCCTACTAACTAACTACATGCTAGCACTAGTCAACATATCTGATATACTAATCAACTACTCAATAGCACCGGTTAACTAGTCTAGTATAATGGCATCGTTTATCACATCATTTAAAGCACCTTTTACTTATTGGACAAAATTCACAAAATTGTCAAAATGCTATGCGCTAGTAGACCATTTTAACCTACACTAAATGACCTGTTGCTAAAAAAGTTCACACTAGTCAACCACGCACTAGACATGGGTCAACTAATCTCTTTAGAAACTAGTTTTCAACATTTCACAAACTTTTTCTAAGTTTTCTGAAATTTTCCCCAAAAAAATGTTAAATCACTTCTTTTCACAAAGTTATTGACTTAAACACATTTAATAAGTCCTTAATGCATCAAAAGGATTTCTTTTAAACTTTTTAAAACATTTTCTCCTAATTATGAAACCTAAGTATGAATGTATGTACATGATTTGAATCTTTTAACATATTGATAGGATTTAAGACAAGATTTATAACAAGAAGTACATAATATAACCTATTTAATTTCATTATTTTGATCTTTGATTCTTAAAACAACTTGATCTTAATATATTATCACTTTAGCTTTAGTGCTCCAATTTTGGCACCAATATGTATTGTTTAATCTCTTTTGCAATCCTATCTTTTCATTGCATAAAAAACAAGAAGGTCATTAGTAGTAAAGGTGCTTTGTCATCATTAAAACATACGTTGGAACATCCCTTGATTCAACACATAACTTATATATCCAAATAATTATCAGACGTAACTTAGGAAATCAACTTAATTTAATGTTTATTAATAATATTTAACAAAGAGATTTAATTAAAAATCAAAATATGGTTTATAGTCTTTAAATTTTAAGACAAAAGATTTACTATACTCACTTAAGTTTTAGAAAAAAAAAGTTTAACTTACCCTTACCATTATATAGGATACAACTTTATTCCCTAACGTCTCATAACTTACCCCCTAGTGTTTGAAAATTATGCAATTTACCCCTAAACCCTAATTCTGTTAAAATTCTATTAAATTATCATTAAATTTGTACATACAATATGCTAACGTGACAATCTGGGTCCTTGTATTAATGACGTGACATTAAACATTAAGATTTCTAATCCAGAAACATTTGCATAACTAATAGTCCTGATATTAACTATATATAACTTGAATCCCCTTAAGCTTTACTTAAAACCCTTCCTTTTTCTTATTTTGTTTCTATAATGTTATGTCTCTCTTCTCTTCAAAATCATTCTTTTTTTCACTACATACTTATACACACAATGGCATGTACAGAGAGAGAAACATTATATCTACTAACCTATCTAAGTGATTGTCGTTGTTAACTTTCTTTTCTTTACCCTTTTTTGGTATGAAAAATAGATTTTGAGTGCAACAATAAAGGAAATGAGTACATGGAAGAGAAGAAAAGTTAAGGAAATGATAAAAGAATACTAAAAAATAAATATTGGATTTGATTTATCTTTTTTTTCTTCTGTTTTTTCACTAATCAATACTTCATCGCAAAGAAAGTTTCACCTTTTCAAGAAAATAATATAACTATGGATAAGAATAAATGTAAGTAAAAAAAACAACTATAAGAATCCTTGTGAACAACTAAATAACCCAATCATAAGGAATATTTGATTATGAGATTAAGTTCGTGTGTTTTGTGGGTTTAGAGAGAAATAATGACAAATGGTGAATTTTATTTGAAGGAAAAGAGAAGTTAAGATAGGGTATTTGTCTATTATTTGAAAGAAAAGAGAAGTTAAGATAGCGTCTTTATCTATGAAATAGCCTCAAAAGATGATAATGATTGGATATGCTTTGACATCAAAGAAAAATAATAACTTTTATAGTCAAGCTTGAAATTTTGGCCATGTGTGATCATCTGTTCCTTCCATGGTCTCTCTTGCTACCTCTATAAGGTTAAGGAGCTAAACAGTAACAATAGATGGCACTGCACATTTAGGGGATCCTCTTTAATAGCAAGCAACTTTCCATCTTATTCACCTAACAAGACTTAAAGGATAAGATTATATGGTTGAGACACTTCTTTAGCAAGTTCAATAATTGATCCCATTATCCATCGTTTAAAGTTGTAGTCTATATAAACTGTTATGGATACAATAATGAATTCCTAAAGCTTTATTTATCACGTGGTTGACAACATTCAAAATAGACAAAGCAATATGGAAAGAATCAAATATATAGGAATCCTCAATCCTTTATGTAGACTTTGTGACTAGGAAATGAAAGTTTAGACCACCTATATTTCAAATGCTTCTTCACTACCCCCATCTAACATAAAATTCAAGCTTTATGCCACAACTTCTACTGGGAGAGAGCTTGAAAAGATATGATCACTTGGGCCATTTTATCTCACTAGTTGAACTCAGATGATCACCATATCTTTAAAATTGCTTTCAACTATTGCATATGTTCCAATTGGGGAGAGAGGAATGGGAGAATGTTTAGAAGCAAAAGCCAAAGTAAGAAAACACTTTGCCTTGACAATTTTACTTGAATGTCAAAACTAGGAAGCCACTGATGGTGTGCTCCCAATGGCTCCCTGCTAATTTTTAATTGAAATTTTAAAGGCATAAGTGTAAATGCATATTTAAAGATATGTGAATTGACATTTTTATCTTTCAATGATTTAAGAGTTGATGAATAAAAGAAGGGTAAAATTGGAACTTCATATCTAAAAAGAGTGATTGAGGCAAAAGGACAACAATGGCCCCTTGTGTGGGAAGGGTAAAATTGGAGCTTCATATTTAAAAAGCGAGATTTAGGCAAAAGGATGACAGTGGCCCCTTATGAGAGTCCCACGTAGGGGTTGCTAGGGGGCCTAATAGTCATCCTCTTACTTGAATTAGAGAAGTTCTTATTGAAAAGTAGGACAACTAAAAAGTTAAAGAGAAGTTGAAACTTATAAGAACTTATAATAAGGGAGAAGTTTGTGATCCTACATTTATTTTCACATTGGAATGTATTGATGCTGGTTGTGTTATAGCACTTGGTCTTAGCTATTTAAGCTTGTAATTTACTGTAAACTCTTTTTTATTCAATTGATCTATCTTAGCTTTAACAAAATTATAGCCTTTAACATAATTTTTTAAACTATTCTGATGTAGTTGTGGAATATTTCAGTTATAATGTTTGAATGCAATTTTTAATTATTTAAATACAAGTTTTGAGTTACAATCACTGTTTTGATATTTCAGATAATCAAATGCAACTTTTTAAATCATTCAACCGCGTTAATCGACCAATGTGATTGTTTCACAAATTGAAAAGGAGGGAGATGTGACATGCAAACGGACATTTTTGTCAACCCCTTTGGATGTAAAATAGAAAAGAAGGGCAAAAAATTCACTTTACCTCAACGATTTAACAATGATTCAATTTGTCCCTTAATAATTTAAAAGATACTACTTTACCTCTTAACGTTTATAAAATTGTGCAATTTGCTATTTGAATCTTTACTAAGTTAACTTTTCTACCAATCAACTGTTAATTATACACATGTGAAATACTAACATAACAATGTGAGACCTAAATATAATATTAATGTTGATTTTTTAAAAAATATATAATTATGATCTTATCTAAAACTGAAATAAATAAACACTAAAATGATTATTTTAAAAAAAATTCGCATCAACATTATATTTTAATTTTATATTATCATATCAGCATCCCACGCGTGTATTTTTACTAATTGATTAATGAAAAGTTAATTTAGTAAAGGTTTAGGAGATAATTTATATTATTTTATAAACGTTAAGGGGTAAAATAATCACTATTAAAATATTAAAAAGTAAATTAAATTATTTTACAAACGTTATGAAATAAAATAATACTTCTTAAAATGTTAAGGATAAATTGAATAATTTTTTAAATATTAAAAAATAAAATAAACCTTTCGTAAAAAAGAAAAGACCCCACCCATATTATGCACATGAGTTTTGTCCTCTTTATGAATTATTATAGAGATTGGTAACCCATTCTGTATTATGATTATCCCATGTAACTTTTCCAAGCTACTGTCAACTTTCTTTTGTGCTAATATTAAAAAAAAAAGGGGAAAAAAACCTTAGACCCGTTACACAGTCTTGATTCAAGACTCTTGAATGGTTGAAATCAAATATATACTTTTTTTTATAAGAAAGAAAATTCAAATATATATTTTTTACTGTTTTCATTCTCATTAATTATATGAAAAATATTGGAAAAGCAGACGAGGATGATCTGACTTTCAAAATGAAGATATATCCTAAAATTTACTCTATTTGGCTTTGTCTCTAGCTGTCCAGATCTGAACACTGAACTTACTTCTACAAATATTTAATTATATATAAACAATAAAAACCGCTAATTTAAGATCCCTAGAACAACATTACAAAAACATGTCTTTTGTTGTCTGATTAAAATTGTGCTCGACAGACTCATTTTGTAGAAGAAGAAGTTATGGCGGGAGAGAAGATTTACGTCGAGCACTGTAAGGGCATTAACGGCCTAGACAAAGTCGTCCTCCGCGAGGTTCGTGGTTGCTCCGCCGAGGTATATATATATGTCTCTCTGTGTGATTTTGATTCAATCTCTAATGGGTTATCGGAAACTTTTTATTTTGATTAGGGGAAATTGTGCTTGCGGTTACGTGCCGTTTATGTTTTTCTGGTTGTTCCGTTTCCGTTTAGAATTATTGGATCTGTAAATTTATGTTGGTTTTTCTTAATTTCTGTGATTGTGAGGATATCTATGATGCTGAATCCAAAATAAGAGTGTTTGATATTTCAAACTTTTTACTTCTATGAAATTTGCAAATGTGTTAATTTGATGGTGGTTATTGATGATTTTAAATTTTCTGGCTCTGCAATTTTTACCCATTCTGTTGATTCTCGACTTCAAACACAGTCCCTTCCATGATAGTTTCATTCTGTTGCTAATGGATGCGTAAGAAAGGAAAATCTTGTAACTTCTTCGTTGTTGTTCTCACACAGGTGTATTTGTATGGAGGTCAAGTGACATCTTGGAAGAACGAGCACGGGGAAGAATTGTTGTTTCTTAGTAGCAAGGTATTTAGTGCAAACCACCTTCACATTCTATATGACAAGAGCAATTCAATTGATTGGAATGGTAGTTTTCTTTGTTCAACTTTGAAATGCCACAACGTGCTCCAATTGATTTCTTGTTTGTTTTAGTTTCAAGTAGAAGACTAAATATAGAAGAGGAAGTATGTGACAATGTTATTCTTGTAGGAATACTTGTGTAAAAACTATTGTCTAAATCTTGTCTTGCAGCTTTGCTAATCTAGAGAGTTTTATTGTCAATTAAGTGAAATGCATATGCATTTACTGGTCATATCCTCTTACGTAAAACAAGGTTAGTTTTTGGAAAAATCTTGATATCCCATATTATTCAGCATTATTGGAGAGCATCCCTTTTATAGTAAATTCTTTTTGTCATCTCATACAATCAGTCCTTCATGCAGGCTATATTTAAACCTCCAAAAGCGATCCGTGGAGGTATTCCAATCTGCTTTCCTCAAGTATGTATTTCACTTATATTTATATTAATTGTGATTTTCAATTTCATTCTTTCATTTGAAGATGAATTCTTTGGCACATGCAGTTTGGAAGTCATGGCACTCTTGAACAACATGGATTTGCAAGGAACAAATTATGGACCATTGATACAGAGCCCCCACCCTTTCCAACAAACAATTCCAGCAAGGCATTTGTTGATTTACTGCTCAAGCCCTCTGAAGAAGATATGAAGATCTGGCCTCATAGGTACATAATTTATATTGATGACTGAATTTATTGAAGCTCAACTATCCCTGTGTACTTTACACAACAGTATATTAAACAATGTTTTTAGCAACTTGCTAGGCATCTTTGTGCTCTCTTTGTGCTTTTAAAGGTTCAAAGTTTTAATGAACAATTAGATCTTGTGTAACATTTGCTGTGCTGTTAGAGATTAGTTTTAATGTTAGTGGAGTTAGAAAGGGCCTTGTATAATATGCTACCGATCAGATATGTTTGATACGTAGGATCCATGTATTGGACGGGATAGTCTATTCTATTCAAGGCACATAATGCATTACATTCATTTGCAGATATGAGTTTCGTGTAAGAATAACTCTGGGCCCAGGGGGAGATTTGACGTTGACCTCCCGTATTCGCAACACAAATACTGATGGAAAGGCATTTACATTCACATTTGCCTACAATACCTATTTTTATGTCACCGATATCAGGTTATTGCAAATCCATGTTGGCAAGTTTTCAGTTTAAATATTGATATAAATGTAATTGGTTTAGAGGGTGCAAGTTTGATTCTGCACCGACTGTAGAATTGCTAGACAACATGGATTTGAAAATGTGAAATGAGTTATCTGTATTTATCTGAACCTACATGCTAACAGCATTAGATGGATGGATTTAACAGAATCATGTTTTAACATTTCTTTTGGACGATTTGTTTCTTGAAATTTTGCATTAAACATTCTTAATTGTGTAGTAGTACCATTTTGTTTGTGTCTAGTGAAGTGCGGGTTGAAGGACTTGAGACACTGGATTATCTGGATAACCTGAAGGATAAAGAGCGGTTCACTGAACAAGGGGATGCAATAACATTTGAATCAGAAGTTAGTATAATATTTCTTGGGATTCTAATGCCATTTTCCTCTCTCTATCGATTCATTAGGTAATATTGTTTTTCTGTTTACATTTTCTTTTGTTGTTAAGGTGGATAAAATATATCTACGAACACCAACTAAAATTGCTATTCTGGACCATGAAAGGAAAAGAACATTTGTATTGCGAAAAGATGGGCTTCCTGACGCTGGTAAGTAAGTCACTTGTCATGTTAGACACCGTTATGATGGCAGCAGTATTATACTGTTATCTTGTACTTAAGTGGTGCTTTTCTTGTTCTTGTTTCAATTATATTATATTTGTAGCTTTGCTCTGCTATGCCTGCAATGATTGATTCTGCATAAAGTGGAAACTTGATTGCAGCAAGCGATTGTTTTTCATGTTACCACGCTATGCAGTTGTTTGGAATCCATGGGATAAGAAAGCAAAAGCAATTCCTGATTTAGGCGATGAAGATTACAAACATATGCTGTGTATTGAGGCTGCTTGTATTGAAAAGCCCATTACCTTGAAACCTGGTGAAGAGTGGAAAGGTAGGCAGGAGATTTCTGCTGTTCCCTCCAGTTACTGCAGTGGACAACTTGATCCTCAGAGAGTATTCCTAAGCTATTAGCATTAGGCAGTTATGGTGCATGAATTCTGGAGGTAAGCATCTCACACTTAACATTTGAATTGAGAAGTGAAAACGACAAGTATTGTTGTTTGAAGAATTAAGAGTAATAATTAATATTAAGATTTTATTTGGAAATCTGAATCAACGAAACATCTCCTGCTACCAGGTATGTTCTTCAACTGTTATATTTCAAGTCTGGCATGCAATTAAAAGTTTGAAGATAGTTAGCATGGCTTACTAAATATGCTCTTGATTTTTGTTTTATTTTGCGCTTGAATGTGTGTCATTTTTTGTACTTGCGTGCACGTTTGAAGCCTTTCCTGAACATTAAAGTTCAAAGCATGGATTTGTGCCTTTCTTCACCATTTTTGATGCACTTGAGTAGGTATTAACATTGTGGTAGCTAGTTTCGTGTTGCATGAATTGTATCAATAAAAATTGTGGCAGGTGCTCTTTTGGTGTTGTGCATGTGGTGCTGCAAGTGGATTCCTTGCCAGGATTTTTGGAGGCAGGTTCAAGAGTAGAAAATCACATACGATGTAAAGAGATCCGTCTGTTTAATGCTTACTTCTTGATTTTCCACCGAACTGAAAAGAATTAAAGAGGAGTACAAGGAGAAAAACATTTTAATGCAGGAAGGTTTGCGAAAATATTAGGGCATATTTCATTCTAGGTTGAAGGGACTTGGAAGTTTGTGATTTTAATATATGTGATTTTGTTGTTTATGTGATTTCAATGTATTTCTTTTTTTGTTTGTTTTGTTCTTTAATTTTTTATCTGTTGCTTCTGAGGGGTGTCCAAGGTAGTCCCGTTGAACTGAAGCAGATTTGTATGTTAATTATTTGATTCTCATGCTTTTCATTAGAAGAAAAGATGCATTCTGAGCCCTGTTCTGCGCCTTTTTGGGACCATATCTCTGAATTTGCTTAGTCTTTGAAATGGCATTCTCAATTTCTTTGCAATTTCAATCATTTTCGCCTCACAACTGTGGGGCTTTACAGCCTGTAATATCCTTAGCATTTGGCAGAAACGCTCGACAGCAATTTGTGTTTAAAGCATCCAAGTTAGCTTCTTTATCAACATAGAAAATGGAAATGGACTCATTGATTGTGTTTTGAGTGATTGGAGGACTGAAAGATTGTGTTTTTAGCAATTAAGATTACCAAATAAATTAATCATAATCAATAAGTGTTTCACATTTTAATCTTTATCGGGCAATCAATAACCAATAGTACCCCTCCAATTATGAATTTATTTATCATTTTAAATCTGAAACTTGAAAATTCAAAAGTGATAACAATAGTTATTTTAATCACAAATCGACATTTATTCTTTTCCTTTGCGCTAGATAACTCTCAACTAAAGTGCATAAAAGGAGGACCATGAAAAAGATGTAAAATTTCCCTATTTGGGCTTGACACTAAATATTTCCCTTTCATTCAAAAGATACACAATCCAAAGGAACAAGATGGGAAAAGGTCCAGATATCTAATTATAAACAAGTTGCATCTTGAGATACGCATAATTAAATATACAATAATGCTTCTTGTAGCAAATCAACTTCACAATAACAATAATCATTTCATATGATTTAAGCTGTGTTTCAGACACAGGTTTTTTTTTTTTTTCCCGGTAAACATTCAGACACAGGACGTTATGTAAAACAATCATCAAGTAGCTCAGGCACTCTAAAAGGCCCCCACAAAAATACCCTAAAAACGTTTATCCATGGGCTAGAAAAGTTTCAGTTTCCCCTTAGCCGTGGAAGTTTTTGCTAGCTCTATATGGCACAATGCCTTGTCTTTTCCACTCAAACCAGCACATGAATTTGTAGCCCCCAAAGTAACTGCAAAGTATAGATAGATGGTGCACAGAAATGTCAACAGTGCCAAAGCTGTTAACAGGAAGCGGTGTCTCTGAACAAGTTGTGACCAGCTACCCAATTCATCCCTTGGAAATGGCCTTCGGAATGATGGAGACTTCCGATGAGGAGAAGATAAAACAGTATCAAGTACCATTGATAAGTGATTAACCACCTTAGCTACCTGGAATTTTAACCATTTTCATGTCATGAAAATCAGTGGAAAGAAGAACATGATCCAGAATGCAAGGAAAATGACGCAAGATCGTTGAAATAGAATTGGCTCTATTAAAGGAGCTTGCCTAGAATTTAATTAACCACAAGTTGAAACCAAATATCCGGATTTGAAAATCTGGTTCAACAAAAAAAGGGCATAATGTACACTTTCCTCAGTCCCTCTCATGAAACTCTAGCAACACAGGAAAATGCATATAGTAAACTGAATAATAGAGTCTAGACCTTAAGAAATTATATACACTGAATAGTATGGTAATGACTTGTATACACTAAAGAAAGCAAACAATGAAACTTGCCAAAAACCCCTCAAAGCAACCGATGAAACTTGCCAAAACCCCTCAAAGCAGGCCACAACTATTCTACCTATTAAAACTTTTTCAGTAGTCTAAGACAAATTGATTGAATTTTTCTCAAGCTGCTAGTTTCCAAGTTTCAAGCAGCAAAAGGGATTTTCATACAGGTACAGTTCCATGGTGTTAGTATTGACAACCATATTTGTGACTTAAACATTATCATCAAAGTCACAAATGTCATCGAACAAAGGTTGACCCTTCAAGAAAGAACCACCATTAAAAAGAGGGATTGATATTCTTTCAGGAATGAAAACCACCATTATTGGTGCATCTCCAAATCAAGAGTTCCGTAAAGATTTCAAACTCTGTTACTACAAAAGACAGGAGACTTTTGAGGATGCTGAGTTTAAAAAATAAAAGAAAACGATTAAATCCAGTCACAGAAAAGGTCTATATCAGACAAATATTCATGTTAGATGTTTTTATGTCATCTAAAAGCAAAATAAACCAGACTTAATGATTCACATAATGCAAAACTATAAGGTGATAACAAAAAATCCTTGTCCAATAAACAATGAACTTATTCTGTAAAATAAAATCAGAATAAGCAAAGAGAATTCCTTGCTAAGAAAATTCTCGAAAGAAACTATCTTAATTATTTCATTTTTGGAAAAAGAAATTCCAGGACACCAAACTACTAAAACTAAAATTCATTAACAAAAGAGAGGAATTTTTAAAGGCAACAAAAACCTTGTTCTAGTTAGGAACGATAGGCAATCAGCCAGGATCTAAGCAACAAAAAGGGTTCACCAACGTTAACATTGTGACACCAAAAAAAGGTCCCCAAGCACACAAACAAACATCTATTGTTCAGCACATTTAAGTTCCAAAATATGCTCTCTACTTCTCACGAAAGATCTAATATTTTGACATTTTTGGGCGTTCTTAATAAACTCTCCTTTTTTCAAGGAGTTTTAAGGAATACCCACCATCAAAAACCACAAAACAAGAACATAAACGATCGAAAGTAACAATATTTCAAGTTTAATCAACCCTAAACAAAAGTATCAAGCAATTTAGATGGTAGACTCTAACAAATCCAGATGAACATTAAGTTCTTTGACATAATCATAGATGTAAACCAAAGTTTCTTGATGATTTCGGGGAAAATATCGTCACTTTGAACTGAGTTCTTTTCCATTTCAACTCTTCATTGTCCAACACAACAACAATTATCAAAAAGGTCACGCAAATCACAACACAAAAAAGGAACAAATATGAAGGGCACTGCCACGACCTGAAGGGAAAAAAATAAGATCAAAGAAAAGTGAGAGACACTTACGGGTAGACAAAGGGTATTGTTAAGAAGAGGAAGAAGCTCAAAGATGAGCCTTCTAGCTATCTCCTCTTTCTTCTTCTCTTCGGTATGTATAATTTCTCTTTTTACTCTAATTATATCAAAAGATGCCGTCTTCTCCGCGGACGCCAGATTTTAATGTGAAACAGAATTAATAGCACCAGAAAGCTGCATCTGATTGTTCTCTTTATACATTAATAACCCTCCTAAAAATGTTCTCTTGAAATGTGTGTATATATATATATATTTACATTATACAATATTTAACATAATAATTAAATATTTTAAAATAATTAAAATTTCCCGTGTTTTAATATATTTTTGTATATATAATAAAGTTCTTTGGTGATGTATGGAAATTCAACTGTAATTCTCAAGTAGGTGTAGGAAGCAAATCACTAACTAATCATTAGGGTTTGGTTTTTAAGTTAGGAAAATAAATGAGGAATTCATTCTCATCAAGCATGTTTCTAAAAGTATAACATTGTTTCGATTTAATTGTACTAGAGGATTTCGAACTTTAAATCGAGAAAATCAACGCTGATGGTTTTATGACTCTGTAATGTTGTAAAATTGTTTTCAAAATGTGATTGAATTTCTTAAAATTTTATTAAAGAAAGCAGATGTAGTATGTGAAAAGTGAATCAAAGCTGCAGTTAAATTTAATTTATAAACGCATAATGACAACATTTATAGGAGCAACGGGAGTAACCAAAAACGTAGTGATGGTGCTAACTGGAGTGTTGTGGACATGTCTTCTCATGGAGCGCCAGAAAGAGAGCGACCACCTACGGCACTGAAAAAGAAAAAAAAAAGTAGCTATGGAACACACAGAACAAGAAAGAGGGTTACGTCCACTTCGCCTGAGACTGACGGAGACTTGGCCTTTTATGTGCCATGTTTTTTTTTGTTGTTGTTTTTTATTTTTATTTTTTATTTTTATATTTTTAAGTTAAAAAACAAAAATATATTTAGTTAAGATTTGTAGTAAAAAAAATAGAAACTGTGTTTGGTAGAAATCTGTAACAAAAAAATAAAAAATATAAATCTGTTTAATTGTATAATCTTGTTTTTTATTTTATTCTTATTTTATTATTATATATTAATATTAAATTTTATTTAAATT
>JAOXYD010000001.1:9096987-9112892 GCA_028565735.1 Pinacopodium congolense | reverse complement strand
CAATTCCAACTCAATTTAATCCCTAATTAACATGTAAAACATGTATTTACAACTATGGTATAATTTGGGACTTTACACACTTATTATAATTAGTTTCCTTACGACTAAGTCTTGCAAAACATAAAAAGAAGGAAAGAAAAGAGCAACACTATTTAAGACATCTGGTTAGTTTATTAACAGAAATTAAGTTGCATGTGAATAATTATATATAAAAGATATTATATAAGGTAACAAGGGATGTAAGTGAAACATCTCCATAAAATTTAACTAAGGGATGAGAACTATTTGGAATTTTAATTGGAAAAAATTGTGACAAAATTTTGTGGTAGGAGAGGATATTCACATAACAAGTCATATGATCAAAAGCACTTGAAGCCAAAATCCATTATGTTATTATTAGATAGAGAAGTTGCCTTACCTATAAAATTAGTTGTAGAATTAGGGATATTGTAAAGATTTAGCTAAGATATAAGTTGAGCATATTGCTTGTTTATTAATCCATAAATGGGAAAGTAATTGTAGGTTGCATTGGGTTCCACACATTGTGAATTATTGGCTGCTTTGTTTTTATTTGACTTCTTTCCATTGGCCCACCATTATAAATGCCCATGTAATTCGAAATAGCTTTATTTAGTGTGCTTGCTCTTTTTATAATGTTCATAAAATAATTATAAGAGTTCATAATCATTTGTAGGCTTACAATTCTTGTTGTTTCTATTGTTAATATTAGTAATAAAAGTTGTTGCTTCAACAGAAGAATATCGTGATGTCGCGACCAGTTATTGTCATTTTTCTTATGTAACTATTATGTGACCATGAGCTAATAAAGGTAATGGGTATCATATTGCATTTTTTATTCAGTCTCATAAGGAATTGATGCATCTTCTCCTCTTCTTTTTCATTAGCAAACATTTTTGCTAAACCATAAGTTCATGGTAAACCTCAAGAATATATTGAGCTCGTCTCAAATTCCCTTTAATTTGGTGTAATATACTAAAGCAATCATATCTTACTATAAGATATTTATCATCTCTATTTTCAGTTAATGAATATGAAAAGCATTGCCTTGTGAAAAATGTTCTTTAAAATCATTCCATATCTTTTATCTCTTCAAGAAATATGTTATGCTATCATATATAGTAGGATAAAGAGAAGGATTAGATTAGGTGATCCCATTTTTGGGAGCCCCAATGCCCCCCTCTCACATGGGAGGGGGCATTCTTGTAATATCCTAAATTTAATGAATACGAAAAGCATTGACTTGTGAAAATTGTTCTTCAAAATCATTTCACATCTTTTACCTCGTCAAGAAATATGCTACGCTATCATGTAGAGTAGGATAAAGAGAAGGATTAGACTAAGTGTCCCTATTTTTGAGAGCCTCAATGGCCCCCCTCACATGGGAGGGGGCATTCTTGTAATATCTTAAATTTAATGAATACGAAAAGTATTGCCTTATGAAAAGTGTTCTTCAAAATCATTCCATATGTTTTACCTCGTTAAGAAATATGCTAAGTTATCATGTAGAGTAGGATAAAGAGAAGGATTATATTAAGTTGCCCCAACTTTTGGGAGCCCCAATAGCCCCCCTCACATGAGAGGGAGCATTTTTGTAATATTCTAAATCTCTCATATGGGAGGAGCATTCTTGTAATATCCTAAATCAATTTGATTTAGGATATTACAACAATGCCCCCTCTCCCAGAAGTTGGGGCTCTTTAAGTTTTTTGTAAAGAGAATTAAAGAGTCAAGAGATTACCACTAAAATACATTTGACCCATACAAGTCTTTAAGTGAACTAGGTGGTGGAAGTTAGATAGATTTAACCACAAATCTAAACTTACTTTTAGCCTGAAGTGCGTTCACCATCGCATGTCTTTAAGTGGAATAATTTTCTTCTTCTGAAATATAGGTCACTAAGGCTATATTTAGATTTTCAGATGTATGAAGAGTGCATGGTTATAAAGCATCATAATTGAGTGAATAAGATTGTTGAACTTGCGAGCACTAATACCTTCCTTGTTGGGGCTCCAAGGGAGTTGGGAAAACGTTGAAACAACGAGAAATTGGCCACTAGTTACTTAATAGAAGTTATAGACCCTTCTTTGGTAGAAATAATTCTTTTTGTAAAGAACCCATTTCGTTATTAAGGGTGGGTTGATAACCCACAATGAAAGGCATTTTACCCAATAAGGCAGATACTTTAGATCTTGCTTGGACAAAATATAAGATATTGTCGATAAATAACAGTACATCCTATTCATTAATATCTCAGAAATATTTTCAGAAACATTTAGAACATTTTATTTTTGAGTAGAAAAGTCATTTTCTTTTTCAAGTAGTATTCGATCGATTATGTATTAATCAATAGTCGATTGATTAGTCTAAGGTTATCTACAAAAAAGATTTTAAGTTTTGAAAATTATAGGGCTATTTTTCAACATAAAAGGAGGAAGACAATATAAAATTTGTTTTAACTCTAATTTCTTCTTAAGAGAGGATACAAATATATAGGGTCACATATAAAGTTATTAAAAAGGAAAATAATTAATAGTTATAAATTAATGATTTTAATTTTTTTTGAATAAGAAATATAATAATATATTACAGTTATGCAATATTGACATTCATAGAGAAAGTTCATCATTTGCGCTTATCAAGTGAATTTATAGCTTTCATTGTTTTAGGAAAAAAAAAAAACGATGCTTAACTAATTAGGAACAATGATGTTGTTAAGGTGGGTCGTTATACTATTATCCTCCTTTTAATAGTAAAGTGACACTATTTGTGAGCAAAATAACATTGTTAATCATTTGTCTTATTTCGATAATAGAATGATGCCTTATCTAAAAAATTAATAGGATCATTTAATGTAACCCTTTATCTTCTAACCTCCAACACAATTATAATAATCTAATAATATATACTGGAAAAATTATACGGTTGGTGGTACATGACTATTCATATCCACCAATCATATATATATATATATATATAATAATAGAATATTAATTAATAGAATATTTTTATTATAATAATATTATTTTATTAATATTTTATTATAAATAATCACAACCGATTATAAGTCGCCGGCTGTATATATAGTAGGAATCGACGATATGATCAGTCTCTAATGTCAACTCCTAATAATTATTATAATATATATAACCTATGGCCAATAGAAAGTCATGATTGGTCAGCTATGTAATTTTCTCTTATATAATATAAGTTGTGTTAAGGTTACGTTAAAAAAAATTCACCTATTCATATTTTTTTTAAAAATCACTACACACGTGATTTAAAAATGACAAATAAATACACATTATATTTAATAAATTAATGAGAATAAATTACAGGTCTCCTTCTTTAGATTTTCCAAAACATAATGGTATAATACCTTAATGTGAAACACAAAGTAATTTAAGACAGTCCCCTTTAATAGTTTGATTAAGTTTAGTAACAGAAACAATAAAGTTTAATAATGCTATAAAGATGGTTAATAAGTCTGACTGAAAAAACTAGGGCACCTTCTTATGCTCTCGCCGATAGACACCGAGACAGAGAGAGAGAGAGAGAGGCAGAAAACGCAGCAGCCCAGCTTAAGTAAAGAATCGACTTCTCTTACTCATTTTATCATCTGAAAACTTTTTTACGTATATCTGATTCTTACACAATTCATGCATTTTTTCCACATCTCGTCGTCATTGCTATTATGTTTTGCTATCACTGTTTGTCTCCTGATGGCTCGTGTTAGCCGATTAAGGTTTCTTCACCTTTCATTCACTTGGAACCCAAACTCCTTGTTCAATACCATTTTCACTTGACAGTATCTTATGTTTTCTTTTTTATTTACAGATATAGAAATGCTTTTTCTTGGCTGTTGTTGTGCTGCAAATGCGAAATGTTGTTGTTGTTCGAATTCCTTCTATTGCCTACCCCCGAAGACATGATTTTTTAGGTCAATAAACTGAGTTTTCTGGTATTTTGTGTTGTTTCTGAAGTGGTTTTGGAAGAAAGCTTTCACGTTTCTAACATAAGCCTTCTGGGGAGTCTTCTAGGTTTTGATATGGACCTTGAATTGTTTCCCTCAATTCATAGTTACGAAATCTTGTTTTGACGCGGTATGTTTGCCTGTTAAATTTTGTGAATGTATTGGCTTGGAGGTGGTCTTTTGTGCTCAAGATAGGATTTAATTCTTACTCTTGGTACATAGTAATTCATTTTTTCTTGGCGCGTCTTGGCTGTGTATCATAAAATCCCTCTCGAATGGTCCTTAGACTGGTGATGGAGTTTTAATTTGCTTTTTTCTGTAGTCTAGGGACGTTTGGTATCACTTTTTCTAGTTGTGGTTTCTAGTTTTTTTTTTCTTATTTTTGGTTGATATTTGTAATATAAAATTGAAAACAAAAATTTGTTTGGTTGAAATTTATAATAAAAAGTAATTTAGTATGACAATTAAATATGAAATAAATTCAAATTGTTAGATCAAAACATTCTTATATATTTTAAAAATACATATCAGTTAATAAATTATTTCAATTATTCAATGTAGCAACAATCTGTTTTGAAATCCTATTTTTAAAATGTGGAAAAATATAATTTTTTAGACCATGTTTACTTGGGCATGTTTAGTTAGGTTGTGGGTTTTGATTTTTTGTTGTGGTTGTTGTATTTTTGTATTGGGTATTGTATTTTCTTTTTCAATTTCTGTGTTGTATTAGTGTGTTTTCGTTATCGATTTTGTGTGGGTTTTGGTTTTTAGTTTTGGTTTCCTGTTTTTCTAAAAACGGAATCGAAAAAGAAAACACACTAATACAGCACAGAAATCGAAAAAGAAAACACAACCATCACAACAAAAAATCATAATCCACAACCCAACTAAATATCCCCTTAGTTTTTCTATTTCTGTTTTGGTTTTTTTTTTAATTTTTGAAAATAGGAAATAAAAAAATATAAAAAACAGGTTTTCTTCCTTACTTTTGTTATTTAGAAAAACAAAAATGATAACAAACGAGGCCTTTAGTTTTCTTACCTCTTAATAGATTGCATGTACCCTAGGCTCCTATTTCTATTGGGATTCAAGATTTAAAATTGTTTTTATTTTTAATGCAGGGAAGCTTGGAAATTTTTAAATCATCATTTCTGTAGTGCTGGATTAGAGTAAAGTTCTGCTTAGAGATTGTGGTTGCTAATTCTGTTATTGGTTTTTGGGACCATCAAAAACAGTATGGCAATCCATGCTAGATTTCGGCTTATTTCATACTCTCAAGAGCTTGTTGATGGAAAGCCAGTGTTTGTGTCTTCAAACTGCCTTCCAATCAAATTTTTATATTTTGAACCTGCTGGGCATGCTTTCCATTCTGCTGTGCAGAAACTCCTTGGCTGTGAGGAAGAAGTTGCAGTTAAGGAAGATCAGAAAGTGTCCAATGATAATGAACAGGCATATACGCCATCACATGACTCCTATAGCAGCAAAGGTAAAAAGAAATCCGGTAGTGGAGACAAGCAACAAGATCATTACGCCCTGTTATGTTTGGGCCATTTGAGATACCTTGCTACAGAGGAACAAATAAGAAAGAGCTACCGGGAAGTTGCTTTAAAATATCATCCTGACAAGCAGGCTGCCATTCTTCTTGCTGAGGAAACTGAGGCTGCAAAACAATCAAAGAAGGATGAGATAGAGAGCCACTTTAAGGCCATCCAAGAAGCATATGAAGTTTTGATTGATCCTGTGAGGAGAAGGATTTATGACTCCTCAGATGAGTTTGATGATGAGATTCCAAGTGATTGTGCTCCACAGGATTTCTTCAAGGTGTTTGGACCTGCTTTTTTGAGAAATGGGCGGTGGTCAGTCAGCCAGCCAATCCCATCTTTAGGTGATGACGACACTCCTTTAGGAGAAGTTGATAATTTTTATAACTTTTGGTATAGCTTTAAGAGCTGGCGAGAGTTCCCACATGCTGATGAGTTTGATCTTGAGCAAGCCGAATCTCGTGACCACAGGAGGTGGATGGAAAGACAGAATGCAAAGCTGACAGAAAAGGCTAGGAAGGAAGAATATGCTAGGATACGTACACTTGTGGACAATGCCTACAAAAGGGATCCAAGAATATTAAGGAGAAGAGAAGAAGAGAAAGCTGAGAAGCAAAGAAAAAAGGAAGCTAAATTTTTGGCAAAAAAGTTGCAGGAGGAAGAAGCTGCAAGAGCTGCTGAAGAGGAGAGACATCAAAAAGAGGAAGAAGAAAAGCGTGCAGCAGAAGCTGCTTTACAGCAAAAGAAGGTTAAAGAGAAAGAGAAGAAACTTCTTCGCAAAGAGCGGACTCGTCTTCGAGCACTATCAGTGCCTGTGTTATCCAAGCATTTACTTGACCTTTGTGAGGATGATGTGGAAAAACTTTGCATGACATTAGATACTGAGCAGCTTAGAAGTATATGCGATAAGTTAGAAGGCAAAGAAGTAGTAGACCAAGCAAAAGCTCTCAGGGATGCATGTGGTTCTGATCACATTTCAGAGAGTGATAAAAAACATGAGAGCAACAATGTAAAGCAGAATGGCTCTGCACAGTCAAATGAAAGTGTCTTATCAGTTGGGTTGGAAAAGAAAGAAAGGCCATGGGGTAGGGAGGAGATTGAGCTCTTGAGGAAAGGAATGCAGAAATATCCGAAAGGGACATCTCGTAGGTGGGAGGTAATTTCAGACTACATTGGTTCTGGCAGGTCTGTGGAAGAAATTCTAAAGGCAACCAAAACTGTCCTCCTTCAAAAGCCTGATACTGCCAAAGCTTTTGATTCGTTCCTTGAAAAGAGGAAACCCAGTCAAGGGATTGCATCTCCACTCACAAGAAGAGAGGAAATACAAGGAAAATCAACTCCTCTGGAGTCTGAAAGCAGTGTTGTAAAGGCAGATAACTCGGTAAACTGTCCCAACAGAAGTGCTGATGATGCAACAACTGCTGTGAACGGGGTGTCTTCGAGTTCAGAACAAGATGTATGGTCTGCTGTGCAAGAGAGAGCGTTGGTGCAGGCACTAAAAACCTTCCCAAAGGAAACCAGTCAACGATGGGAGAGGGTTGCTGCAGCTGTTCCTGGGAAGACTGTGAATCAGTGCAAGAAAAAATTTGCTCTGCTTAAAGAGACTTTTCGAAGCAAGAAAAGTGCGGTTTAATAAATTGGATTTTCTTTGACCTTCGATAGATTTGATAGGGATGGTAATTGTGATTTACGGTCTGGACTCACGACATAATCTATTCCTGCTCTCTTCGCAAGAAGCAGTGGCTGGACAAGTATGGGAAAAGGATAGCCATATCTCTAGTTTTACCGTCCAAGTTTTGGCAAGCTGCGTTAGCTATAATGCGGCATAGGTACTATACCTATCATTTTCAAGAGCTCCTGATTTGGAGGTTCAGTTACTGCATTTTTGGGGAGGCATAAAGATGGTTTTTACTTTTTATACTTGTGCTGAAGGCTTTTGCCTCATTATTAGGGCACCAGATTTTCTTATATTTGGTATGCCTTGTAAAGTGTAATGTAGCTGATACTACTTTTATACTAAAAATTATGATCTGCATTAAAAAATGAAAAGCAAAGCTACACTCAATTGATGCTGTATGTGGTCTAATCTCAATTTTTATGAGCAAAATTGTTGCTGATGAGACCAATTATTCTGCCTCCATTTAATGCCTGTGTTACTTAGACGTGGACTACTTGTTACCATCTATAATCCTTTTATCATCATCTTTAGTCATTGAAAAGATGGTAAAAAATACAATTTAAATTTAAAGTTTTCATTAATATAATAATATCTTGATCGGATTTTAATATTTTTCTGTGTTTAAAATAAATTTTAATATTTTATGAATATTTTAAAAAAATTTAATGATTTTTAAATCTTTAAATCAAACTGTAATATATCTAATATAAATTTTGTAGATTGTGATTTTTTTGTTATAATTTATATATATTTTTCGATTTTTATATTATAATAATTTGATTTTTATATTTTTTATTTTAAAAAATAAGAAATTAAAAAAAATCTTGACAAACCTAAATTTTCGTTTGCTTGTGCGTTCAGTGACATGTAAGAATGATATGTGTGACTTTATAATTGGTCCATTTTGTAGGTCTCACTCTTCTTAAAATAATTGTGCGACGTTAGCATGACATGTACCACTACATAATTGGTCCATTTTGTAGGTCTCCCTCTTCTTAAAAAATTGTGTGACGTAACACTGTAAATCCCAGTTTTGTAGTCTAATAAAAATCTGTCACGTCACAACATTACTGGAATCCAAAACACGTTGTAGCTGCTGCATTCTTCTGACTCTCAAATCGTCACAGTTTCATTTAGACAGATAATTCATAATTGAACAAATACATTGTTGTAGTATCTCTGATTTTTTATTGTTGCAGTACGTCATCATTCACTTGTTAAGATGGATTTTTTTAAGTAAATCTTATTGATTATCACACAAACCAGAAGGTTTAAAATTAAAGAAATCCATAAGGGTTAAGGTTTAATTAAACCTTATGGATTTCTTTAATTATTTAAATATTTATATTAAAATAATTTTAAAAATTAGAAAAATAATTTTAAAGAACAAAATAAGTTTTAAAAAATATTACTTATGTTAAATATTATGAAACTTATTTTTAAACTTTAATACCTACAAATGTTTAATTTCGACAAATAAACATATTTTTCTAATGACAAAAGTTAAAAAAAAAGAAATATAATTAAATTCAAAACAAATACCTTTGAAACTTGTTTACAAATATGTTTTAAATATTAAGGTAGTGGTTTTAATGCTTGCAAAAATAAAAATATTAAAAAAATTACAAGAATATGTGTTTAATATAGAACTATTAATGTGATTCACATTTGATATAAATTATCACTGTTTATAAAACTTAATCCAAAAAGACGCCCACACGAGAAGAAAGCTTATGCCCAAAAGACGTACTTCTAAAAGATCCTGATGAGTGATGAGATGCCAAAAGCTACATTGAAACAAAGCGAAAAAACGAAATAAGTTACTTATTAGTTATTATATAATATATAATAATATTGTTATATTGTTATATTATAATCTTATAATCATAAGATTATAATATAATATACAATATTATAATTATAATTATACACATAATTATAATAATGTATAATAATGTAATATAACTAAAATTAATATGTATTTGTAATTATAATTATAATATATTATAATATAACAATGTATAATATATAGTCTAATAAGGATATTAATGTTTTTTTAAAATATATTAATAATATAAATATTTGCAATATATTATATATTATTATATAATAAAAGTAAACAAAAAAAAGATTAAAAAATTAATAAGGATAGTTTTGAAAAATAAAAACATTCTTCTTAAGTTTGTATAATTTATTTGGAAATTCTAACTATTTTGATGAGATTTGAATTAGTTAGATTGAATTCTATAGAATTCAAATCTCAAAATTCATATGAACGGTTTTTTGTGTTTCAAATACAAAAATTTAGAATTACAAATGAATTCTACAAAATTTTGTGGAATTCATTTGTTTTAAACAGGCTCTACATCACACTTTTTACGTATATGAATAAGTAGTACTTTAAGGAGACGTTTGATATTATTGTTGGTTTTAGTTTTTAGTTGTGATTTTTGTATTTTTTGTATTAATTTTTAGGTATTTTTTTATTTTTGTGTTATATTAATGTGTTATTTTTTGATTTCTTTACTATTTTTATTTTTGTATTTAAAAAACAAATAATAAAAAAATAAAAAACAAACAAGGCCTAAATTTAATGAAATTAATCTTCTAATAATTTTTAATAATTAAGCGCACATCAAATGTTTATATAGTTTCAAAAACAATTTCTTTAGACATTGTTCCTAAGTTTGATTTGATTAAAATTTTTGCACTCTATTTGGTGTGCAATGAATATTATTTTTCAAACATAAGGATAAAAAGTGGTATAAAAAAAATACTAATTATAACTTAATTTAACTTTTTTTAATAAAATATTAGGGTGTAAATTTTATACTTTTTACCTTCTAATAATGGGCACACAACTTTTAAATATAAAGACATGTTTTTGTGGCTCACTAAGGAGTATGTTTAAGACTTCTTTTTAAAATTGAAGTTCAAAATTTTGAGAGACAATAAATTAATTATTAAAAAACTTTCAAATGTCAAAACTAAAGTTGGAGAGAGAAAAAACAAAGCGATGGATAAATAAAGCATTGTGATTTTTGTGTTTTCAGTGTTTTTGTATTGGTTTTTATGTATTTTTTCAATTTTTTAGTTTTTTATTGTATTATTGTGTTGTTTTTTAAGATTTTATGTTATTTTTTATTTTTGAATTTTAAAAAATAAAAAATAAAAACCTAAAATGAAAACCCAACTAAACAAGATTGTAACCTAATGCCCACCCATTGATTGCATGATCATTTATACCTGAGTATATTAAATAAAGAATTTTATAGTCAAGAGGAAATTTGGAGAAGTTTTCTATATAAAAAAAACTCTCTTAATGCAATAAAACATCTTTGAGGAACTTCTTAAATGCTTTTAAACCAGGTATTTTGGAAAACCATAGATTTTAGAAGTTTGGAAATCTTAGGAAAATTTTGAAAATTATTTTCAAGTGTATTGGTCAATCACTACAGCATTTTAATGGATCAGTGTCAGGTTTGATGCATATTGCGTGATCGGTATGGATAAGTAGTTTGTTAAACCAAAAGAGATTCCACCTTATTTTGATGATAACAAAACACTTTTATTTCTAATATTTTTGTTTAAGTGCATTGTAAAATTAGGTATTTTGGAATGAAAATGAAGTGTAAAGAACTTAGAATGTCCACATGAAGCAAAGCAAAGTTTTTTATTCGAGTTTAAGGTGCTGGCGTTTAAAGAAGATCGGTTAACTGAAGACTGAAGATCGGTCGACCGAATGAAGCAAGAATGGATATTGGTCGATTGCATCCATGTATTAGTCGACCGAATGAGTAAAAACACAAGGCTGATTGATTGAATGTTATCTATCGGTTGACCGAATATAAAGATTACACAACGAAAGATTAGGAATGGTTATATTTTAAAATGATAATAGGCCTTAATGAAGAAGATGAATGTTGGAGATATATTATAATGACTAATTGATCCTAATTAGCAATATAAATTGGTGGATTAGCATGATAGAAAGATATGAATGAGTTACATTAAGAAAGTCTAAGTCATTTTGTGTATTGAGAACTGTTTTAAGCCTCTTATTGTCTTTGGTGTGAAGTAAAGTCTTATGAGTTTTTATTGTGCTGTCATTGAGCATTGGGTTTCTTTTGTTCACTAAAGTGTTATACTCGTGAGGTTATTTTTAAACCTTCAAAAAGAATGTGATAACCTTATTCTTGAGCATTAGAAAAAGAATAAGAGAGGGTTATCCTTGAGCCTCAAAAGGTGTTTATAAGTTGCAACATTATAATTCTCATTTGTATTTCATTCTTATTCTTATTTAATATTACAATCTTAATTCATTTTATTTGTGAACTTAAATATTTTTGTCTAGCTTCCGCAATTTAGTTAAATTGTTTTATGATTTGTATAAAATTTTATCACCTAATTCATCCCCTTCTTAGGTGCCATATAGGACCAATAGTAGTTAATCAGTATCTTAAACATTGAATGAAATGTTTTTAGTCAATAATGGTGGGTAAAATAATGCCTTTAAATAGTAAAAACGTAGGACAATGGTTAATCAATTTATGTGATTGGTTGACTAATATAGGTAAAAATGTGATTTGATTAAATGATTGGTTGATAGACTAATCGACTAGTGAAAGTCATTGGTTAACTAGTATATTTGATTGATCCACCAAATAAAGTTTGTGAAGTTATGTGATCTTGAGAAGCAATAAAGATTAAAAAGAGTTGGTTGGAAGCATTCAAAACTAGTGATTGTAATCATTATTAGAATGAGCCCTTATGCATTGATTTCTTCAAACAAAATATTTATTATGTTTTTTTAAGGGATTGGTATATCTTAAAAAGTTTCTTTTCATCTCCTTATTAAAGGTTAGGAGTCGTTTGATTCAGCTTCAGTTTTGAGTTGTAAGTTGTGGTTTAGAGTTGTGGTTTTGTAATGTTGATTTTGGATTTTATGTCTGGTTGCTGTTTTTGGTTACAGTTTTTGGTTGTGGATTTTAAATTTTTTTGTTGTGTCCTATTTTTGATATGTAAATACTGATTTTTATATTATGTTAGGACCTGATATTATTTATATTGTGAGCACCTGAAACAATTACGTTAAAATTATTTGTTTTTATTTGCATTGGACTCAGAAATTCAAATTATATAGTAATTAAATGCCATAAAAATAATAAAAATTGTAATCAACAAAACATTAAGAAATAAAAAATTATTTTTTATTTAAAAGTAGACTTAAATTAAATATAAACAACATATGAACAAAATGCTATAATAATGACAACGATTACATTAATATAAAACTAGTAATGAACAATAATATTATTTGCATAACAATTAACACGAAAGCTGAAATATATAATTGTACATGACAAGACAAGTTTAAGACATAATTAAAATTACATATACAACAAGCGGCGATAGATTAATGAACTCACAGTTACATCAAGTTACATAGTTTACTGAAGTTACATATACATCAAGTGACATAAGCACTACATTTTTAATTTAAGCATGGCTTTGAACGTAATCATTCCATATTTGTGTCGCAAGTACATTATGAAATTCTTTTACGGCTTGTTGTTGTGTAGGAGTTGCATCATATTCAACTTGTGAACTAGCCCCTTCATCAACAGTTTCTGCTTGTTAGTTGACATTTGATATTGAATCATCGAATAATGCATTAACCTCCCCATCCATCCTAGTAAAATTATGAAGTACCCAATAAGTGATGACAATGTATTTTTGCTTGCTCATGTTGTATGTAGGCATGTTGAATAATATGGGAAATTGTGCTTTCAAAACACTAAAACATCTTTCGATGACATTTTTCAATGATGAATGCCTGAAGTTAAACAATTCTTGTAGACTTGATGGTTGTCCTTGTCTTTGAAAATCTTACAAATGATATCTTTCACCACGATAGGGTGAAAGGAACTCAGGTAAGTTAGCATATCTAGAATCGACCAAATAGAACTTAACTAAATAGTCAATACCTAAATAGTCAAACATCATACTATTAACATATCAAACAGTAGATAAAACCAAACATCCAATCATGGAAGTACTGCTTGGTCATACCAGGTGGAGGCATTAGAAATTTCATACGACAATTGGAGCATGCGTGGGAAAGAATCCGTGCGTCATTAGCAGTACCCTCCTAACCTGCTAAAATATATGTGAAATGCATGTCAAATGAACAACAGCACATAACATTTTGTGCGGGATGAACTCCTTTGCCTTTATATGGTATTTGCTCTTTCGATGGAATATGCGCATATATATGCGTCCCTTCAGTGGCTTCGATACAGTCTTATGAAATGGAGTATGTTATACAATGATAAAACATTATTGTGCCAAACATTATTGCAACTGATAACACAACATTACAGTCTACCTGGAAATATGGAAAGAACATTGGATCATTTCGAATCTCACATGGTGTTGTGTTAAAATATGGCGGAAAAATGAATGTATTTGCGACTTTGATTATTGCATGTAATACGTGTCGAAAATGCTATAAAATTGTAGAAGTGGAATGTTGGAACAGCTCAGCATTAAGTCTAGTTGTATGGCTATAAACGAGTGTCATCAGAAGATTGCTACTTGTTCGTAGACAGTCACACTCCTTATTGGTACCAATCCACCATTAATTGTCAACTCATTGCACAAGCTCAAAAATATTGTATTAGACATACGTAAATTCTCAAATATTTGAGTCGAATTACCATGGAGAAGTTTTAACACCCAATCATGTCCAGTAAGTGATGATGTCTGACATGGTTGTTTTTCTAAATGCACATGATCTGCACGCATAATCATCATAACCTCCACTGTGATGTCTTCATCATCTGAATAGAGAAGATAAGCTATACTCGAATTCATTTATCTACAATGATAAAAGCCACCATTATTAACCATGAACTTTTACGATAGATTCGTGATAAGTACATCATCTAAGCACACATGTGATTATGATAAACATATGCAACATACTCATTCAAACAAACCTACCAAATACATATCATAACCATTAATTCACTATTGGTTTTAAATAGACAAACACTAACAACAACAAGCAAACAACATCATAATGTCTAAGACATCCTACAACCAAACCATGTATAAGTACTAATTCCAAGTATCCAATTTATAACATCTACACATTCTCAAAAAATCCCATCTTCCTATACTCCAACATCTTCATGAAGACATCCCTCATCGATGGATACATATGAAAATACTTCATGGCTTTGGTAAATTGTGTATTGTCCACTCCGAAGCCCTCAATCACCTCCATCAATTTCACGATGTCTTTACTATCTCGCATTCTTGCCTTATCTGGACCATCATCCCCAACAGAAGCTGTCGATTTTGCCAACTGTTTTTCAAGCAGGTCCACCTTCCTCTTCGAATTTTCTGTTAATGATTTGACAATCTCTTCCAGTAATGATGTTATCTTGTTCTTACCTTTCTTCTTTATCAGAGATTTCCTTTTCCTCAAACTCTGACCACTAACTTCTTCGATCACCCGGTTGGATGATTTCCCTTCCTCATTACCTATATTAGGGGGTGTCTCATCACTAAATGAGGGCGTTTGTGTTGACGAAAATGCATGCAAACCTGTTACGGTAGTATCTCCAAATATGACACATAAGTCTTGGTATTCCTTGCAGCCCTTTTTCTTGAATCTGTGAGCTATTTTGTGCACCTAAAATAGAAAGGCGGTTTTCATTAACAATGTAAGACATGTATACAATGTATGTAAACATAGTCATATATGTCATACCTTAAGAAGGTTGTCCCAGCATTCCTCTTTAGCTATCACTTCCCTAGTACTGGAGTTGTATCCAATACCAGTTTTTGCAATGAGATTCTTGAAGTTTTTCATACGTGCCCTCAGACCATTGTACTTGTTCTTCCGCTGTAATTGGGAATAGTCCTTGCCATATTTCATTTTTAAACTAGTCTTGATATTTTTCCATCCACTTTTGGAAAATGTTGTAGTCGTTTGATTACCCTTTTTTACTTCCTCCACCATAAGTTCAATCAAATATAACTCTATTTGATCGTTCCACACCCAATCCTTATCACTTACCTCAACACAATCATTACCATTATTGATATTGCTATGATCTCCCATCTATACATATTATGTGACAAATAACACATATACTTCAACAACCATTACAATTAACCAACTTCTATTATGCACACACATAGGTTAGAGTAAGCACAAATAAACAAGCAAATTAAGACACTACCAATCCCAGCAACCATAAATCATACCACATTACAAAGGATACAAACATACATGTATCCTAGTGATGGTATAGCATAACTAGTCACAACATTGCCACTCCACATCAGCTACCATTAGTACATTTTCCATTATTAAGCATATTGCCACTTGAAGACATATCAGTTTCTATGTGAGATTTATTCAACACAAACATAAGAATCTATACAAAATTGCAGTCCACAGTCTACAACATTCATAATCAGTCTAAACAATTCACTTCTGATTGAATTTATAGCAATGTATATAAGATTGTACCACAATCTTCTAATGTTTAAAAAGTGAAACTATTTGTGAATGTAGCCTAAACAGTCCATTTCTGATTGATTTTATAGCAATGTATATAGCAATGCAAATTTGGTATTATATGTTTTTCAGAACTATTATACCACTGCAATGTCTTTG
>JAOXYD010000001.1:9083450-9096887 GCA_028565735.1 Pinacopodium congolense | reverse complement strand
GATAGAATATTTAAGATCATTTAATAGTACATTAAAAAAATTACAAATATAAATATAAAATAATGAAATCTTTGGTGTATTATATAAATGTAGATTAATTAGAGATTAAAAATAAAAATAAAATTGAATTTCTAATAAAATAAGTATAAAATTAATTTATATATAAAAAATTAAGTAAAACTATTTGTTATTAATAAAATATAAAAAAAATTATTTATGAAAAATAAAAAATTTTCAAATTTTTATTTTGATCCCAGGTACGAAACCGATACGGCACGTTTCGGTCGGTACCAACTGAAATTGCCAATACCCACCAATATTTAAGCGCAGTATGAAAAATGAAATTACCGTTTCATTTCCAGGTCGGTACGGAACGATATTCAAAACTCTACTTATGATGTTATTTTATATATTTAATTTAATAATAATTACTTATTTGTGTGATTAAATATAAATATTTCGGTTATTAATATAGAAATTATTAATGTATTAGTAGCATTTGATTGTCTTCTTACTAAAAACCCTTTTAAAGATTTGGAAAATAAAATAAAAAATCTAACATTGACGTAAAAATTATTAAAAAATGGCTTGGGAGTTGGGACCACGACCTTATCCTAAAAGAGAAGTATTTGAAGATATATGACTTATATATATATATATATATATAAACATATGTATGCAAGGAGCGTTCAGGTGAAGCACAGACCTATCATTAATATTCCCAGTACGCGAACACAAAAAATTATATAGAAAAAAGGATCTATCATCTCCTACTGTTCAACTCAGGTTCATATCCTTTCCATCATTTGTTATTGCAAATTAATCAACTAGGTCAATAATTTTGCATATATCTGTGGGCTTGTAATTTTGTATACACTTGTTTACATTAAAGGTAGAGATCACTGTTTGATTCGATAATAGAGTTGCTTTTGTTTTCGTTGGTGTTGGTATAGATAAAGAGATGACACCGGTTTGCCCGTTTGTGAAAGCGGCGCGTCCTGACGACGCGTCGTCGAAGAAATCGACTGACAAACACGGGGTGGAGGAAGCCGACGGGAAGCCCACCGTCTCTCCAAAGTGCCCATTTGGATACGATTTGCAAACATTTAAATTGGGCCCACTCAGTTGCATGATCTGTCAAGCTCTTCTTTTTGACACCGGCAAATGTGTGCCCTGTTCTCATGTTTTTTGCAAGTATGTGACCTCCTATAGTTTGGAGTTCATCTGTTGGGTGAAGTGCCAAAATCCCATTTGTTTGATTGAATTTGATTTTTTCCCCCTTTTTGGCTTGATTGAATCAGAGTATGTATCTCGAGGTTTAATGACTGTCCATTATGTGGTGCTGGCATTGAGAAGATTGAGAGTGATAAGAATCTTCAGGACGTTGTTGATCGGTTTATCGAAGGTCATGCTAGAATCAAGAGATCTCAGGTTGACTCGAACAAAGAGGGTGAAGTAGGTGAAAATAAAAAGGTTATATACGAGGACGTTTCTTTGGAGAGGGGTTCCTTCTTGGTGCAACAAGCTATGAGAGTGAGTGTTCACTTTTTTTGTTCCTTTTTGTTCTTTCTTTTAAGTCAGTCTCAGTGCAAAACTTTCCATTGATTCCCCATAATAGCTAAGATAAACTTAAATGCGTTGCATTTGTCTGTTTTTCATATTCTTTTTCACTTTGGCAAATGATTAATTATGCTGTGGTCGGTCACGAGAGCTTCAGATGGATTCCTCATTTTTCTTGCTGCACTTTATACTTCATTTTGTTTCTTTCTTTTAGTGCATTTTTTGGTTGACTGTTCAGTAACTATGAGATTTAGGCCAATTCAAGTATCTATTGACTTTTTGCGTGCAGGCATTTCGTGCCCAGAATCTTGAAAGTGCGAAATCAAGGCTTAGTCTCTGTGCACAAGACATCCGAGGTCAGATAGAAACAACTGGCAACACATCGGAATTGTGTTCACAGCTCGGAGCAGTTCTTGGAATGCTAGGTGACTGCTGGTCTGTCCCTCTGTCTGTCTTCTCCCCTCTTGGTCCTTCTTATCCCTTTTTGGAATTGGTTGACAATGCAAATTGTCATAGATTGTTTATTAATGGCTAACTTTGGTGCACGAACCACATTAAATAGTTTAGGAGTAGCAGTAAATAGAAGTTACAAAGGAATGTGAAACATAATTTAAGTAGAGTGGAATAGTGAAAAGTGATTCATGTATTAACCAACATTGTGGATTGACTTGAAGGGAAACATGAAATAAAAGATTGCTAGTTGTGTAAGTTTTAGATTTACAGATATTCTTCTTTTGCACTGTAAAACAATGAGCTATTAAGAAATGAAGAAATTAGTTACATGCAATAGGATAAGCTAACCTGTTATGATTTAAAGATGTAAGATCCGCACTCTGTTATTGGAGAAATTTATTATTGGTAAATATTTGGTTGAGTTTTCTGAAAACCTTTTGTAAAACCATCTGCGTCCCCATGTGCTGTGAAGAGCCTGAATCACATGAACTTCTTGCGAGATAGAGTTGGATGCTTCTTGATTAAAGGACACAAGACTGGAATTTGTTAAAATGATCTTACTGGGTTCATTAATATTTGAAAGCCAAGGCATTGGCTTCAATGTGTTTATATCTATTATCTATTTTGCAGTCGAGCAATGGGGGATGCAGGGTCTGCAGTAACCTATTTTGAAGAGAGTGTAGAATTCCTTGGAAAACTGCCTACTGATGATATGGAGGTTACGACTTCAGGTCCTTTACTGCTTTCTGATAAAGGTTTTAGCATTGCAGCCCTAATGTTTTGAAGTTCTCTTTTCACAGATTACACATACACTTTCTGTATCGCTTAATAAAATTGGAGACCTTAAATATTATGATGGACAACTGGAAGCTGCAAGAGATTACTATATTCGCTCTCTGAATGTACGCTGCGATGTTATGAAACATCATCCTAATGTTCCATCTCAGGTTAGGGGCCTCTTTTTTTATTTTGTTTTGTTCTGGCATTAGTTTGACTTGTTTTTATCTTTTACAAGGTCATGATTAACACATGTACTTGTCAATTGACATATATCTTGAAGAACATAAAGGCCATTGACCCAGATTCATCACCATGAGGTCATTAAGGCATATTCTATGAGCACTAATTATCATGTTTCCTTTACGTCATTGTTAATCTATAATCAATATACACAAGACGGTATTGGAATCACTTGTAAGTTGCAGTAAAGGGCTGTTAGGGATTTGAATCCTTGAATATATATGCAGCTGTGGTAAAAGGAAACCCCCACTATAAAGGAGAGTATCATTTTTCCTTGTGTGGTTACAACTTTAGCATGATAACCATAAGAATAATTAGAACTTTTTCCTTATTATTTTTGGTTACCTGGGTTCGAGCAACTGGAAGAGATTGTGAATGAAGAGAAAATGCCTTTTAGTTCTTAGAGACCTAATTCTTGTAGAAAATTGAAGGAAGTTTTCTTTTTTACCTCAACTGTCATGGCTCTGCTTCCTTGTTGTCGAGGTTGTAGCATTGATGTTGTAAATTGATCTATGGGCATCGCGATTCCGATCCTGCTATGGCTTCGCAGGGAATTTAATTTAGCCAAACAGCCAGTTTTACTAAATTGGCAATTTTACTAATTTAATATTTACTTCTTTCTTTTATTTGTTGTACTTAGTGAACACCTATATATTCTTGTGGTCTGTTTTTTTGTTCTTTTTTCTGTTTTGAGATTTATTAACCTAACTTGGACTGCAGGTAGTTCTCTTTTTCGCTAACGTCACTCCACATGATCCTAGGGTTTTTAACTTGGGTGAATGAGGAGTAATATTTTCCCTTTCCCATCAAGTTAGGCATGTGGTCATGGTTGATAGAAACATTGACTAGATATCATGTTACTTCTTGACTGTTTTATAATTCACTGATTTATCAGATATTGCATTTACATTCTCTCTTTAGCAGGTATAACTTTTGAATGTTTTTTTTTCCCTGAAATTCCTTGTGTTTCAGGACTCTCATGGTCTATTGTATTTTTTCTCATGATCATAGGCCTTGGATGTGGCCGTGTCACTTGCGAAAGTAGCTGATGCAGACAGAGGTATTGGTAATGAAGACACAGCACTTGATAGATTCCAGGAAGCGATACAACTATTGGAATCATTGACACTAAAGCCTGAAGAAACTAGTCTTGAACAGCGGGTAAGATGCTATTCTTCGAAGTTCCTCTCAACTCTCTGGGTTTTGTGAAAATGATCTAATTTAACTTGGACTTAAACTGCAGCGCCTTTCCGTGTTGGATTTTCTTAAAAGCCAAATTGAGGAGAAGGAGAAACAGTCTGATACGGCCCTTTAAAATCAGTTTCTTGTAAAGTAAAATTCCATGAACTTGTTCCTTTGTATATTGGAAATAAAATAAGTTCAGTTTAGCAACGGTGAAAACAGGATATGTGGAGCTGTAGAACATAAATGCTGATGTTGTGCCTCGCATAATGGCGGATGCCTGTTGTTATGTTCTTCTGAGAGAGGTGGTGCATTGCTGTTGTTACTTTACTAAGGTTCACTTTCCAACTCTGCAGAAAAGCTATTTTGGTTCCTTTAGTGTAACGCTTATAAATGCATTTTTTCATTTTTCTAACTAAGAAATATTTGTCTGAGGGGTTGTAGCATTAATGCCGATGGCAAGGCTTGACCAGGACTTCAACTTGGTCCATCTCAAATTAAGATATTCTATTTTATTGAAATCTTTGAAATAATTATAAATTAGTAGTTTCAAGTTTTTAGGTTGAGATTAAAGCAAAGAAAAGAATCCTTAAAATTTGCATCTTATATTTGGTAATTACGTTTGAATAGGCTTAAAGCTCACTAAACTAGAAAACGTTAAAATGGTAACTAAGGGGTCGTTTGCAAACTATTTTGTTTTCGGATCTGATTTTTGAATTTTTTAAATACAAAAATTAATAAAGAATATTATAGAAATAAAAAAATACACTAATATAATATAAAAATTAAGACAGACAATACAAAAATTTATAAAAATATACAAAATTCAATATAACAACTACAATTAAAAGTTCAATCAAACCGTCTAAATGAATGCTTGAGGAAACTTGATGTATTATTCCAATACTAAGCGCATGTGTGAGGAAAGTCGATGTATTATTCCAATACTATAGGAATTGCACCAGTTGAGTTGATAGTATCTCTGGTTGTTGTTTAGTTATTCATTAAATATCTTTATTTTTCTCTTCTCAAAAGATAAAGTATGGATTTCTTTTTATGTATTATATAATGGCCTTTGGAAGGAAGTGCATATGGTCTAGGGGAGAGGCACAGGCGTAATGTAACGATTCTAATTTGCAGCAGTCTATTGTAGTTGCCCCTTCTTTTTAATTGTTACTGCCATAAGTTGGTCTTTGGCAGACGTATTTTAAGTTAATTAATGTAAATTTTATATACGCACAAATTAAATAGTTTAAAGGAAAAGAGGGCAATAAGAGGCAAGATAAGAAAGTGAACTAAAGAAATAAATGAAGGCGTGAAGAAGAAAGAATTAAAAACCAAGGAAAAAAAAGAAATTTGGATGAGTAAAGGATATAGAAACGTAAACAAAAAGAAATTTAGAAAAGGACTGATAGTGTTTTGTTCCTTTATTCCCCTTTAACCTAAAAAAAAATTCAAAGAATGATCAGTTGCTTGCATTCTAAGTCATCATTATTCGCTTCCCTCAACATTATTGTATTGGAGCATATTCCAACCTTTTCACTTAGTGCGCTCTTATTTCATGTAGCCTTCTTTCTTTGTGTATATGCATAACGGGTCCCTGTAAATCAATATATACATATACATATATATATATATATATATAGATATATATTAGGTTGTTGCAAGGGAAAAGAGAAAAAGCAAAGGTACCTTCCCTTCATTCCTTAATTTTCCTTCTTGTGTTCTTGTTCTTCAGCAACAAAAGCACTATCATATATAGTTCCTTTCAATCATTTTGGATGGCAGCAGCCAGAAACTTATACATGTCAAGACCAATATCGAAATTACAATGTCTACCATAAATAAAGTGAAATCCAGTCCCAAGTTTTTATCCAGTACGTAACTAGTTCATATTTGAGAAAATAAATAATTTAATATGTCACAATTTAATTTTTTTCTTCAGTTACTTTAATCCAAAATTAAGATTCTTCAACGTCTAAAATTTGAAATTAGTAAAGAATCTGTTCTCATTTGTTGTGTTAAATGTATGTCATGATCGTTTCATGTTACTTTGCATGAATAAGAACTTTAAACACCATGAATTCTGTCCCTATTTCTTTTCTTATTTATTTCCAAAAATATGCATGCAACGCTAAACACATACAGAGCTGATGCATACAACTAGCTAGCACCAACGTTAAATGCATACAAAGCGAGTTAGATAATGTCTTGGGTCAAGGATATACAATTTGATATATTAAGTTAAAAATAGGTTGATCACATCCAATCTAAAATTTACAGAACAGAATAAGTTCCTTTGACACACTAATGATTTCTTATGCTTTCCAATTGAAAGGTCTAATTAAGAAAAAAAAGGCAATGGATATATCTATTTATAAGTCAGAAATAGTTAATTTAGTCCTAGTACTAGTTGTCACCAAATCAGTGCAAGCTTTTACGCATAGCCAACTTCTTTCCTCCATTAAATATTCTTTTCTTAAATATTCTTTTCTTGTATAAAAGAAATGTAAAGAGAATAATATTCTTAAATATTCTTAAATATGGCTGTCATTAAAATATTATTGGAAAATACTTATGACTCACAATGATGCCGAAAGTCTAGTTGAGTACTCTTTATTTATTTGCAAAAAAAAAAAAAGGTTCTAAAATATTTAAGTCTTTATATCTTTTTTTTTTCAATGTATATATTAAAAAAGTTATATAAACAAAAGTACAAAAGTGGGGTGCCGTCAACGCAGTCTCCCAAATGAGAATGAGATACTGTGAGTTGCATATGGTAACATCAAGGGATCTCAATCAATGCCAACTATTATGAGCTTGAAGGGTCAGGACTCAGGAGCCATGAAAATGAAATTAGAGTTGCATAATACTATTACTATCACTATCACTAATTGCAATAGTACATCCATGTGTACACCAGTCACCAGGCCAGGGAGGTAATAACAAAATACTAATTAAAAATAAGAACCAATGCTTTTTAGTCCTTCAACCGCAAGTTTGATCTAAATACAAAAAAATCTCTTCACTCTTTACATTCGGCCAACAAAATCAGTGAACTGTTCCATATATATAGCCTATAACTCTCAATCTGAAACATCATCACCATTATCGTCATTCTCTGCTTCCTATTATCATCTTTTCCAAGAAAATCATATACGGATCTTCCCTTTTTCCATGGCCTCTCTTCTTCCGCATCTATTTATCTCCATTCTTGCTGTTTCTTCGTTTCTGATCAGCACCTGTTCGTCGTCAAGTCATGAAAAGCAACAGGTCATTTTCATAGTCAGTCCTCAATTTTATCGATAACTTATCGGTTAAAGGACGTTTTCCCCTTTAATAAGACATGGTTATTCCCTTAATGTCTGCTAACTAACCATTAGCTCTGATGAACCCATCAGCTTCAGAACTATGTTGTTTACATGGGAAGTTCAATGAAGAATAGAGGAGAAGCCCCTGAAGTTTCAGAATCAGCTCATTTGCAGTTACTGTCATCCATCATACCCCGGTGATTATCAATTATCATCTTCATTCATCACTGCATAGTGGCTTTTTTTTTTTTTTAGCATTCTTATATTCATACGCAGTCCTTTGTTTTTTTTGTTTTTTTGTTTTTGCTACAGCCATGAAAGCGAAAGAATAGCTCTATCCAATCATTTCAAACATGCCTTCAGAGGTTTCTCTGCCATACTTACACAGAAAGAAGCATCTATATTATCTGGTAATCATTACTCGTTTTCTCTTCCCTTTAATTTTCAACCTTTTTTTTTTCCCCGAAAGTACAAACAGCAGTGCTATGCAGAAAACAAATATTTTATAATCAAATGAAAAAGCAACCGACTTTCATACCCTGCAACAAATATGACTTTAGGTTTTATGTATCGTATTCAAGCTCATGCATCGCGGTTAATTATTTTGATCCCATTTCTGACATATTCTCGGCTGTTTTTACTATTACAACTGGGGATGGGGCAATTTTATAGCAGGAAATGAAGAAGACTCAAGAGTTAAAAAGTTAACAGAAGAATACGAAATGAACCGAGGGAGAAATGAATTTCAAAGATGTACCATGCTACTACAGTATTTATTCTCATGTTGGAAGAAGACTATCCCACATTCAATTATCAAGAAATTTCTTCTTCTTTTCTTAATTTACATGGAAAAGCAACAATAGAAGGAAGAGACATTAACATATGCTTTTCATTTCTACCAATTATACATTGTCTACCAATAAAAAGAGTCAGAGTAAATCAATGGACAATGAGAACAACAAATTTATGGTTGGAGATTTGTTTTCTCGTTTTTCCTTCCCTCTTAATTTGTATTTTATTTTCATATTAATGATATTAAAAATAAAACTATACTGTGCAGCATGAATTAACTGACTAATAACTGTATCTTTGACCCCAAAAAAAAAAAAAAAGAGCAGGCCATGTGGAGGTTTTATCAGTGTTCCCAGATCCAATACTTAAACTCCACACTACAAGATCATGGGATTTCTTGGATGCAATGTCTGGCGTGCACTTCAACCATACCTATCCTCATGGATCTAGTGATGTTATAATTGGCATTATCGACACAGGTATATGCATATTTTCAACTATCAGTCTCCCTAATTTTCACTGTTTAGTCACAAAGCATACGCGAGTAAATTAAAACAATAAGGCTTAATTTGATCGGAATGGAAGAAATGAATAGTAAAGCATTTGAAAATCATGTACATGCATATGTTTTAACAACTCAGCTAGCAGTCGAAAACCAAACATCGAAGTCGCTGTTGGTGTCGGTGGACCACAAATTAAGCCAACTACCTTAAACCCACATGAGGTGTTTGATTGTCCGCTGAAAACCCATGTGCTCTTAATTCTAAACCATCGGTTTCATGATTTAGAATGCAACCTAGGTTTGAGTAAAATACATATTCGAATTAATTCCACTTCAATTTTTGAAGTAACTTTTGTTCTTAATGAGGGTGTGACTTAGTTGCATTTGCGAGTATATTGAATGTTCTCATCAACGTATATGGTTAAAAAATAAAAAATAAAAAGAGAAGAAAACAATTATCTGCAATATTTCTTGTGACTGTAGGGATATGGCCAGAGTCTCCAAGCTTCAATGATGATGGAATTGGGAAAATACCTTCCAGATGGAAAGGAGTCTGCATGGAAGGACCTGGCTTCAAGGCCTCCCTTTGCAATAGGTCACAAATCTTAAGTACTAAAAATCTTTAGAACAAATTTTTTTTTCCCAACGTTTATTTTGAATGCCAAAGATGAAAAATTGAAGCAGACCCTTGTAGGGGTTTTGTAGAAAGCTCATAGGTGCAAGATACTATGATATCACTGGACGATTAGACAAGGACAAAAAACCTGCCGGTTCACCGAGGGATGAAGTTGGACACGGCACACACACCAGTTCTATAGCCGCCGGAGCTCGGGTGACCAACGCTAGTTACTTTGGCCTAGTTAGGGGCACAGCTAGAGGTGGCTTAGCATCTGCTAGAATAGCAGCATACAAAGCCTGCACAGTAGATGGTTGCTCTGGTTCAGTGATATTGAAGGCTATTGATGATGCTGTCGAGGATGGAGTTGACATTATTTCAATCTCCATTGGCATGGGGACTCTTTTCCAATCTGATTACCTGAATGATCCCATTGCAATTGGTGCATTTCATGCACAGGAGATGGGTGTTATGGTGGTTTGCTCTGCAGGAAATGACGGTCCTGATCCTTATACCATTGTAAACTCTGCTCCTTGGATCTTCACCGTTGCTGCTTCTAATATTGATAGAGATTTTCAATCTTCTGTGGTTCTGGGAAATGGGAAAACTTTCAGGGTAACTGATATACATATCTGATATTGCATTTCATCTTTCAAACAGAAATGATTATCCTATGCTGAGAAGGTAATGAGTGTGATATTCCACAGGGGTCTGCCATTAATTTCTCAAACCTCACTCGTTCAAGGACTTACCCTACTGTATTTGGAGAGAAGGCTGCAACTGAATTTACTCCCGCATCAGAAGCTATGTAATCCTCGATCCTTCACTTTTGAGATAGTTGATGAAATAAATTAGGCAGTTAATGACATTAGAAGCTATGTGCTTATGTCAATCGTTTGTGTTAAAATGCTTAATGCAGGATTTGTTACCCAGGATCACTGGATGAACAGAAAGTTGCTGGAAAGATTGTTGTTTGTGCAGACAATGATGGAAGTATTCCTCGGCGGATAAAAAATGCGGTCGCAGAAGATGCTCAAGCCATGGGTTTGATTCTGATCAACGAAGACATGAAAGGCCTGCCTTTAGATTCAGGTTCATTCCCACTTTCAGAAGTTGGCTATAAGGCAGGCATGCAAATCCTTGAATACGTTAATACTTCCAGGTAAGTTCAGGCTATGCCTCTAGCCATTAATATTTCTTTATGTAGGTGCAATCTTCTTTCATGGTTCAAATTGCAGATGTGTGCTTGGTTCCTTTCGTTGGCTAGGCTAGCAAACAGTTGAACCTACCTCCTCCACGAAATAAATGTTCCTTTTAGCTACTAGACCAAACAAGACGTCTAATGTATGGGTTGTCATGTAGGATTAGCTTGACTCTTGGTTTTGGCATCAAATTGAATTTCTCTGATTTTCAAGGGACCCCAACATCCCTGTGATTTTGTCTTTGGAGTAAATGCTTTGTCCTAAATGTTCATATCGGATTAATTGTAACAGAAATATGATGTATGTGGTGCATTCTTGAACTACTAGTGGAGTTCTATAAGTAAAACGTGCTTTTCTTTTCCCTCACAGAAATCCAACAGCAACGATTCTTCCAGCAGTGGATGTTCTAGGATATAGACCAGCACCATCAGTTGCAATTTTTTCTTCTAGGGGGCCTGGACAGCTTACTGAAAATATCCTTAAGGTTAATTCTCTATCAAATGAACATTCACGTTGATAGTTCCATTCAAAGGGTACAAAACTCTTGCATCAGATGCCAGAAACCAAAAGATTATGAGATTATGTTTCCATTCAATATATCTAACATTTAAAAAATTCAGCCGGACATAATGGCTCCAGGAGTAGCCATTTTAGCTGCGGCGATTCCGGAAAGTGAAATGGCGAACAAGACAGGAAAGAAGCAGCTGCCTGGCTTTGCTATAAAATCTGGAACATCAATGGCTTGCCCCCATGTGACAGGGGCTGCTGCTTTTATTAAATCCGTGCATCCTGAATGGAGTTCCTCTGTGATCAAATCAGCACTTATGACAACAGGTACATTTTGAGGCTGAAAGTATGTTATCATGCTTCTCAACCTCTTTTAGTATTCTATTTCCATTGTTGTTTGATGATTTGAGAGGAAATTTGATTTAATTCTTGTTTTTCCTTTTGTCCTGTCTACTGCGTGCAGCAACCATTTTCAATAACATGGGAAATCCCTTGACAAATAACTCATTTTCCTCTGCAAATCCACATGAAATGGGAGTTGGAGAAATAAACCCTCTTAAAGCTCTAAACCCAGGACTAGTTTTTGTGACAACAACAAGGGACTATCTGCGATTCCTATGCTTTTATGGATACAAGGAAAAACTTATAAGATCAATGTCAAGCACAAATTTCAAGTGTCCAAAACTCAGTAATGAGGAACTCATCCCCAACATGAATTATCCATCAATCTCTATCAGTAAGCTTGACAGATATAAGTCCTCCCAAACAGTCAAAAGAAGAGTGACCAATGTGGGATCTCCAAACTCCACGTACATTGCCAGAGTGCAAGCCCCCGGGGGACTGTTGGTGAATGTTGCGCCAGAGAAGATGGTTTTCAATGAAGGATTGGCGAGGAGGTCCTTTAAAGTCTCTTTCTCCGGAAAGGAGGCTCTAAATGGCTACAATTTTGGATCCATTACATGGTCTGATGGCCGACATTCTGTGCGTGTTGTTTTTGCAATTCATGTTGAATGAGCAAGCATATAATCGAATCTTCAGCTTTTGCCGGGTCTAGCTAATGCCCGGTTTTCCAGATAAAATCTTAGTTCAACCCAGCTAAAATCACCGTCGTTGGTTCAGGGTTCTTTGGTTTTTTTTTTTTTGTATAT
The DNA here is from genome assembly GCA_028565735.1 of Pinacopodium congolense. Taxonomy (NCBI): domain Eukaryota; kingdom Viridiplantae; phylum Streptophyta; class Magnoliopsida; order Malpighiales; family Erythroxylaceae; genus Pinacopodium; species Pinacopodium congolense. The sequence continues at coordinate 9,084,594 of JAOXYD010000001.1, read as the reverse complement.
TTTTGTGTATTTTTTAAGATTTTATGTCATTTTTTATTTATATATTTTATTATTGTGTTTTTTTTTATTCTATACCACTTTTTTAGTTTCTATTTTAAAAAAATAAAAAACAAAAACAAAACCCTCAACTTTTCGTTTTGATTTTATGTTTCTATTTTTTAATTTTAAAAATTAATATAAGTTATTTTTATTAGTTTTTGTGTGTTTTTATTGATTTTTGTGTATTTTATTAATTTTTATATTTTATTTTTATATTTTAAAAATAGAAAAAAACTGCAATTTCAATCAAATGCCCCTTAATTTATCAGTTTGTCACTTTGTTATCTCAAAGTTTTCATTATTAATAATATTAATCAATAAGAAAATGAAAATATTATTATGTAATAAAATTAAAAATTAATTTGTTATCATGTTAAATTAATGTATACATTATTAGTTATTAATAAAATAAATCAACATTATAGATTAAATATATATTTATAAGTTTTTATATAATCAATCAGATATAAATATGACAAATTATTAAAACAAGAAGTTTTACAATTTATGCACCAATATAAAAATCAATTATTATTTATTAAAAATAAAAATACGAAATTGACCTTCTTATTTGTTAATATTATTATATGATAAATAAAAATTTAGTTAAAACTTAATTTATTAAGTTTTTAATTAAAATAAATAAATATTATGTTATAAGTAATGATGTGTAAGTATGATAAATCAACAAATCAAACTACGTATAGTATGGTTCAGGGTAATAACTATTTAATTTTCCATTTATTCCTAATAATTAAAAATTCTTTATTTAGTTAACAAAAAGTTTATAAAATAATTATTAGTAGCATTAAGTATTTTTTATTTTTTAGGAATAGATAAAGATCATTCACAGTGGTCTTTAACTATTCTAAGAATAACTTAATTTATTGTTTACTTTTTTCTCCTTGGTGTATTTTCTTCACACCTCTCAGTAAAATTATTATTATTATTATTATTATTAATTTTCTTCTTCTTCTTCTTCTCCTTCTTCTTCTTCTTCTTAATAATAATAATAATCATAAGAATAATAAGAATAATAATAAGTAAAAAATTAATAATAACAACAACAATAAAAAAATTAATAATAATAATAAGAAGGATATTA
>JAOXYD010000001.1:9044181-9054205 GCA_028565735.1 Pinacopodium congolense | reverse complement strand
AAATCACGACCATATCCCCCCCCCTAAAAAAAAAAGACCCCTCACTCAAATTGAGAGAGGCATCCACATGTTAGATAAGGGAGAAGGGGAGGGAGAGACTATGAGAGAAGGGGTAAAAGGGGCTAGATGAGGAAGGGGGATTTTTTGTCTTTTTTAATTAAAAGATGAAAGAAAGAGATAAAACTAAAGTGATGTTGCATTAATAAGCCAAAAATAAAAAGTTTAAAGTTAAAAAATTGTTTGGAATAATAACAGGAAATTGAGAAAATGTCGAAGTCCAAATAGTGAAACATTGTCATTAATAATGATAAAATTATGTTCTAATAATATTAAAAAATAGAAAGCAATAGTGGTATTGCCAACTGTCAAAAGCTCAAAACAATAGAGTAAAACAAAACCAAGACACTAGAGCACAATAAGAAATGATAATAGAGTAAAGTAAAAAACTAAAATAGAGTAAAATAGAAAATGACAATGGAAAAAATTATAAAACAATTGAAAGTTTGAAACTTAAGGCACATTTAGTTGGATTGTTGGTTGTGATTTTTTGTTGTGATTTTTATGTTTTTGTATTGGGTTTTGTGTTTTTGTTATTTCTATTTTGTATTAGTGTGTTATTTTTATTGATTTCTATGCTGCTTTATTTGATTTCTGTGTTTAGAAAAATAGAAAATGAATACAAAAAATAGAAACCCAACTAAACAAGGCCTTAGTCTAAGTCTCGAAGCAAAACCAAGAAAACATTAGGGTAAAAGTTACAACTTACAAGGAAATAAAATTATGTTGAAGGTAGGCAGCTGGTGCGAATTATGTAATAGACATGATCAAAATGAAGTTGAGCTGAAGAAGAAGAAGAAGAAGAACCAGGAGTTGTAAAGAGAATAGGAGGTAATGAAAAAGTGAATAAAGTGAAGGGGCAATGACAAATGAGGTAAATGATGAGAGAGAATACGTGAAAAATTGAGTAATGGGTACAAATAATGAATAAAGAGGTAGAGAGTTTTGTATAAAAAAACATGAATTATCATTCTAATTAGTTGGACAAAACTAATTAGTTAATAAAACTAATTAAACTGGCTAGTTTTCAAGTTCATTTGGTAGTCCTTTTATGATCATAGGTTTAATTTGGTAGTCCTTTTATGATCATAGGTTTTATATAAAATCAAATCAATTAACTGACTGATTCTCAATAAACCCAATTCAAGTGTCTTGTTTGATCCAATTTAGTTTTTTTTTAACATTGATAAAATCTGTAGTCCCCCTTCCCCATTATAATAGGAAATAAATTATTTTTATTCAAATTTATTATTGTGCACACCTAAAAATCCTAAAGAACTCAAAAATGAAAAGCAATAACTAAGAATGATAAACCTCAAAAGGTGACAAATTTAAAAAGAATTAAAAATAGGAATAGCAACAAATTCAACAAGGCAAAAATTTAGAAATTAAAACAATTAAAATTAAAATGTCTCCAACTTACATTGGTTATTTAGCTTATTTACAACAACACAAGCCTCTTGAAGAAGGGGAAATACAAGAAGATCATGTAAAATCAATGCATAACAAATTAGACAATAAATTATGGTAGGGACTAAAAAACAAAATCAATAAAAATAAAAAATATTATATAAATAGAACACTCACATTTTCAATAGATAAATTTGATTTTTGTAAAAAAAAATACATATTACATGCATTATTTATTTGGAATCTTTAATATCTAATTCTTAAATTTAATTTTTTTTGTAAGAGCTTGAAAGAAATTTTGGCTTTATTTATTTTTCAATATCTAATTTGAATGGGAGAATAAAAAAATAAATTTATAAGAGACAAGTATAATGGCTAAAACACAATTTTATCTATTGAAAAAAAATTAACAAATGAACATGAACATGAGCATGTCTTATATAGGTGATGGTTAGTTTTATAAATTTGTGGATTGCAAACTAAACAATACTAATATTAATTAGGTAAGTACACCTATCATTCTATTATATACCCTAGGGTGAATTTAATTATCATCTCATGAGGATCATGACTAATAGTACTACTCATTTCCCTATTATTAAGCTATCAAATTGTTAACTAATTAATTGAATTATTAATTAAACTAAAATTTAAACTAACTTATAAAGATCACAAATCAAAACACTTTACTAGATAAAGATGAAATTATTGATAGCAGAATCTAAATGAAGAATTCCCTTCGACCATGAACATGATTAATGCTTTAGTTAATTAAATAGAATTCCTTCTAAGTTAAAACACTAAGAGGACATATTAATTTAATTTATGGATTTTATGTTAGTTAGCTTTGAATTTAACAAGGGAAACTTGTGTAAGTCTATCTCTAAGACTCCATGTAAGTCTCTTTATTTATGAATTGATCTATTTATACACTTGATTTCTCAATCGAAAATTATGACATTCGATAATGAATTAAAATTAATAGCAAAACTTTCAATCTAAATATAATGATATCTATTAACAAATTTAAGATAAATTTAGGTATTTTATAATTAAATCAAAGAGCAAACATTGTACATTAAGTTTTAGGATTCATCCCATCTAAGTCCTAGACAAAATTAATTTATAACTAAAGAAATAAATATGACAATAATTAAAGGAGAATATGGTGTCAGAAAAGACATTCTTATAATCTTTTGTACTTGAATCTTTAATTTACTATTGCCAAAATCCTCTTTATATATATCTTCACTTTAAATTTGAATTCTCCCTCTTAAAATCTAGTAAGAATGGGTTGCAGTGAGTTGTTTTCCTTAATGGCAGTTGGACACTTTCCAGGATCAAAAACTGATGAAAAACCTAGAGCCCAACTTATATCACACAGGACAGCCTCTCTCATGGCCAGAGTCATAGCCATGGGAGAATTTGTGATTCCTTGTTTTGGCCAAATCATGACCTAGGTAATGACTGTGACCTAGGCTATGAAACACACTTTCTTTTGCTGAAAATTTGATTTTTCTATCCATCCTTCAGTCTAATAATTCATCCAAACTTTTCATAATCATAGTCAATGCTAAAGCTTATAAAAACAACCATTTTTGTACAATCTCATAAAAGTAATATCAAATTCAATAATTAAAACATTTAAACTTAAAAATTATGTGAAAATGGACTCAAAACTAAGATTTAAAAGATTAAAATCAAACTAAAACGATGTATAAGTTAAGCCTTATCAATAGGAAATAATATGATATGTCATTAAAATTAATAGGTATTAATGGATACATTAACATTTAATAACATCATTAACATTGGGATAGACATATATGAATTCTCAAAAGTGTGTTACTTAAAATTCAGAATGTTTGAAATAATTTATTCTTAAACATATTACACCTATAATAGTCTTTTATTTTTAAAAATTATTGAAATTATATAATAGTCTATCAATCACGTAATTTAAGTAAAGCACTTAATGACTATATAAAAGTATCAATACAGTTGTTATTAGTGAGTTCAATCATTAGTAATTAAGTTAAAAAGTTGAAAAATATAAAAAAATCTTAAGAAATATGTCTAAAATAAGATTCAAACTCTAACTTAAGGTGGAAAGGTTAACTTAAAACTTAGTTTTTTTAATCTAAATTAAGGATATGTTTTAGACTTTAACATTGAATAAAAATTAAAAATAGATTATAATATTAACATTTGAATGAAAATTAAAAAAAGATTCTAACAATTGTCAACATTTAGAAAAGATTTTAATGTTTGTAACATGATAAAAAAAGGTCCCCCAAAATTTGTAAAATGTAAAAAAATTCAAACCTTAAATTCCTATATCAAAAACTAAATTTAGATTTAGGAATTCACATAAGCTCTTAATGTGGTGTAAATCCATTAAAAATTATAGTATCAACAAATAAAAATAAGCCTAGAAGAAAATTGGATTTTTATTAGCCTCATGTTCTATTTTAAATATTTTACAAAAATTATTACTTTATTGAATGATGCAAAGTTTTAGAGTCTTTTTTTAAATTTTGTGTAAACATTAAAGGTTAAAACATACTTTCAATGCTAAATTTAAGTTAGACTACAATATTTCAGAGCATTCAAATTGAATCTTAATATTTTAAAGACGTTTAAATTAAAACTTAGTGTTTTTTTAAACATTCAAGTTAAACCTTAAGACTCCATCAATTTAAGTTTTAATTGAATATTTTTAAAATATTAAGGTTTAATATTTTTAAAATTTTAGACTTCAATTTGAATTTTCTAACATATTAGGATTTGACTTAAATTTAAATGTAAACATTAGAGGTCAAATTAATCTTTTTACCCCTAATTTAAATGAAGTGAAGACTTTTGAAAAATCCTAACCACTAGTTGAGTCACTTTTTAAATACAAAATTATCATATCATCGGACTCAACTTCAAGCTAATTTTATAAAAATGAAATAAAATTAGTGAAAATAATTAAATTTTATGATCAAATCATTTCTCTAATTGGTTGCTTATGTTATGTAAGTATGATGAAGCACTTGTTAGTAAGTTTGAACCTAGTGTTTTATAAATAACTCCCTATTTGTAAGTTAAAATAACTTTTGGTGCATAAATCCACCTTAATTTAGGAGTGGAGCCCTTCACAACTAATTACATTTCACAACTTAATTACTTAATTAGCATTACTTAGAACAAGGAAGAATTTTGAAGTAGCTTTCTGTTATGATGGATGTATGCAAATACAATTTGAGTAAATAGAGAAACATTTTTTTGTAGATGTCCTAGATAATATATTATCCTTACATTTTTTACATCAAATGTTATCAAATTAGCTACTCTTTTTTCTTTCAATTACAATATAATAACCGTACAATATAATTGTAATGTACATACATGTGTTTAAATAAATGGAATATCTTTATTAATCTACTTGAATTTGTCGAGTATTTATCATAAACATGGATTACCTTTTTATTGGAGATAATAATGCTTTTATTTTAATTTCTTATACATATTCAAAGAATCTCACATCTCATATCAATTACTTCCAACTCCTGATGACATGAATGCTCCATAAAGAAATTTGAGATTGGAAGAGCAATTTAAAGAATGAGGTCTGAACTCACCATTTAACGCATAAATGGAAAATGGAGAATATGAGCTAAAATGATGTAATATATTATGGTTGGTTAAAGGTACTTCATTCGTTCCCCACAGTTTTAAGAGAATTGAAGGTTCAACTAAAAGTATGAAAGAGGACAATTGACCTCATGAAATTTTTTGGCTATGAATAATGTTATTTTTTAATGGTTAGAATATCTTAATATTTGATGTTTTTATTTTTAAAAATTAATTATGTCAAGAATCATATGTTGAAAATGCTTGGTTATTGTCATGGAATTTGTTAAACAAGCAAAGTGTTAGACCCCTAAGACTAAGTTGCAGGATCAAGTGAGTGTTGGTAAGCCTTAATCAATGCTTAAACATACGAGCCAGCATAAGGAAGAAATATTCTAAGAAAGAAAAAGACGAAAGACTTGCGAACAAGCGAGGGAAGCGAGATGCATCGAGAAAATCTCGTGAGTGGAAGAGATTTAATAAAATTTAGTGTTCATTAGCTGAAATGTTTGGCAAGGCATAAGATTCGAAAAAGAGACCATACGGGAAAGAGAGACCATACAGGATTATCAAACTAATTCGTGCGAGATCAAGGGGACTGTGAGAGTGCACAAAGGTATGTGACACTTGAGGATGTGTTAGAGTGTGTATAAGTACTTGACTTTGACAACAAAGGCCAAAGGTACATCAAATATGTGAAGTTTTATGCTAACTCAGTGTGTGGCTTATACTTAATCATGAAGCAATGAGACTACTTCGAGTGAGCTAGATCATGGCTAATAAACTTGACCATAGATGTGCATTGATGATAATTAAGTTCAAGTAGGCTTTGATGACTTGGAAGGCACTTCACTAGTGACATGGCAACTTAATGATATAGCATATGATGATGTGGCAATATTAACTTAAAGATTGCTTTATATAACATTATCTTTTAAGAGATAAAGAACATGTCGAAGAGATATCTGAAGATAAGATGGATCTTTATTAATATAAATGATCTTTTCTAATAGTATGCAAGCTCTATCTTATTAGATATGATGTAATTCAACCAATTAGATAGAAACCTCTTTGGATTAAGGTGTCATCAAATTGGTCGGGGTGATGTAATCTAGTTGGTATATGATCTTAGTTATTAAGATAAATTAAAATTGTGTTATTTATTATTATCTTGTACTTGATTTCCAAAAAAGAGTGCCAATATAAAGCTCATTAGAGCCTTTCTCCTAATTCATTTAAGAGGAGAGTTAACTTACAAAAAGTTGAGATCTTTATGGGGAAAGTTCTTATAAGGGCTTTAATTATAGAGTTCTTTATATTGTAGAGAACTTCTAGTCAAAGGTACATGAGTCCTTTTTCCAACATGTTGTGCAAAATTAATAAAAGGTTGATTTTGGTTGTATATCTCTCTTTTATTACTTTTCTTTATCTCTACTCTTGTCAAATACTTATGTGAATTTCAAGTGTGTGAGTGAAACACTTAAACACAAGTTTGCGCATAAGATGTTCAAAAACAATCGTACTTATTCGTCAAAAATCATATGAGAAAGTTAACTTTTACTTAAGTGGGCCTAAGCAAGATTGTTATGCAAAGGTATAGGCATGACTTGTGGTAAACTTTTAGTGTCTGCAAATGCCTTTATAATACTAGTATCAAAACCTATAAGCGATGGCTAGTGGAACCAATCTAATAAAGATGATTATGAGAATAGAAGCAATCATTGAACCTTTAGCTCTGACGGATGAGGGTGTAGTTACTTTTATGGAACGTATTGAAGCTTTGGAGAAGGAGCTTTAAGAAACAAAGAAAGCACTCAAATAACAGTTAAAGGCTTAAGAGGAGATGAGCTACGATCTCGTAATGCTCAAGCATGAACTGGCGAGACACGAGATGGGAGTTCGAGTTGAAAGCACTTTGTTGAAGGTGCAAGAGCCACAGGTTTTTTATACCAAGCAAAGTGCCAAAGAGCTTGAGAATTTCTTGTGGGACATGGAACCTGAGGCGAAGGTAGAGAACTCGGAGAAGGTGTCGATTACAGCAATCTACATAATGGTGATGCCAAGCTGTGATGGAGAAGGAGAACCTCCAATGACATCAATGTGTAGACCTCCCATAGACACTTTGGAGAAAATGAAAGAGCTAAAAAACCAGTTCCTCACTAATATCACTCTATGGCTTTCTATGGAAGCTTTAAAGTGATTGAAGTAAGACAGCTCGATGAGGAAGTATGTGAGGCAATTCACATCATTGATGTTAGATATGCAGAACAAGTTAGAGGAAGACAAGTTATTTAACATCATAAGTGGCTTACAAAGTTGAGCACTGATGGAGCTTTGAAGGTAAAATGTGAAGGACTTTCCTAGCGCAATAGTGGCTATAGATGCCTTGGTAGATCTCCAATTACTCCTAACAATTATAACCAATGGAAAGGGAAAGAAAAATGGTGAAACTCAAAATGTCAAGGAGAAAGGTAAATAGAAAGTGGGAGAATCTTCTTAAAGCAAGGTAAAGAAGCAATCAAAGGGGAAGGTCGCTTGCTTAATTTATGAAAGGTCACATTATGTTCGAAAAAGCTCAAAACGGAAGGCAAGTGAGGAGCATGTCAACCTTATAGTCGTGAAGGATCGAGGATATGGAGAAGCCTCGATGAATGAAACTTTTCTTAACATATTGAGTGTGATAAGTATTGAGAAGATGCATCTATACAAAGACAAACTCGATGGATTGGGGACATGACACGAGGGTGACTTGCCTATAGATGAGAAGACTTGCTTCTATCTTCAAGAGTTAGCTAATAAGTCTTTGAGGGAATCGTTTGTTGAGAGGTGTCCACAGATTATTTCGATAAGGATGTCAAATTCTTCTAATAAGGGTGATTTGTTAGATCTCTAAGCCTAAGTTTTGAGATTGTGTGATTGTTAGTGAGTGTTGACCGATACTTAGCATTCGAGTCGATATAAGAAAGGCATATTCGATGAGAGAACAAGGCAAAAGACTTACGAGTAGACGAGCGAAGCGAGATATATTTATAAAATCTTAAGAGTATGTGAGATTCGACATGCATTGGTACGTGTTTGTGCACATTGACAAAAAATTTTGTGTGACGTAAGATTTAAAGGCGAGATCACGCAGCATTGACGAACCAAGTCATGTGAGACTCGAGGGAGCACAAGAGTGCGTGAAGGCATGTGAGACTCAAGGATGCATGAGAGCACACGTAGGAACTTAATTTTGACGAGAGAGGCTGAAGGTACATAAGATCTGCGAGGTTTTATACTAACTTGGTATGTAGCTTGTACTTAATCATAGAGCGATGAGAATGCACAACAAGTGAGTTAGATCATGGTTGATGGACTTAATCAGATGATGATATAGCAAGGTCATCTTAAAGATCAGTTTGGATAAATATTAGCTTCTAAGAGATAAAGACTATATGAGAGATATATTTAAAGATAGTGGAAATCTTATATGAATGATCTTTTCTAATAGCATGCAAAATCTATCTTATTAAATATGATGTAATTCAACTAATTAGAAACCTATTTGGATGGGGATATCATCTAAATGACCGAAGTGATGTAATCTAATTGAAATGTGATTTTATTTGTTAAGATAAATTAAGATTGTGAAATTCATGATTATCTTGTATTTACTTCCAAACAAAAGTACCTATACAAAATTCATTAGAACCTTGATCTTAATTCATTCAAGATAAAAGATAACTCAGAGAAAGTTAAGAGCTTTAAGAAAAAGTTTTTGTAAAGGCTTCAAATAAAGATTTCTTATATTGTAGAGTGTTTTAAATAAGTGGTACTTGAATCTTTTTATTGACATTTTGGGGAGAATTAATAAAATGTTGATTTTAACCATATATATCTCTTATTACTATTTTTTTATCTCCACTCTTCTTAAATACTTGTGTAATTTTTAAATGTGTGAAAATAAAAATGTATGCATGAAATGTTCGAAAACAGATAGAATCAACTCTCATGTGAAAAGAATAAATCTAATAACTTAAGCAGATCCAAGATTTTCGTGTAAAAATATAGGTTTGACTTTCGTAAACTTTTAGTGCCTACAAAAGCCTTTATTACACTAAACCTCCTAATCCAATGTCACACGAATTATAGAAAATTAAGTGATGGCTCAAGATTGCATAACTTCCTGTTTTGAGGATAAAAAGAGATACACATAGTTAATCATAACAAGTCCACTATCAAAGTGAATAAATTGACACAAAAACACTAATTCAAGCGCCAGAGGTTCGTTATATAACGTTAAGTATAAATATTGTACTTTTGAATGTATATACTATTAACGTCAAAGATCCAGTGCTAATTGAACAAGCTGAAAAAAAAGGATCCAGTACTGATTACTTGGAATTCCCAAGGGAAGTATGAGACCATCCCCCTAAACAGAGCCATTTCTATACAATTTTTTTGTGACAATACATTTTCGCACGTATAAAAAGGCCTACGGCTTTCCATTTGATATATAGTTTGTTTCTTAAGCATAAGCTGAACAACGAGACAGTTGAGTGTTGGATATGTTCACACAGAGACCACAGAGCACCTTTGGGCTAGGGCTGCTGAGTAAAATATGGAGCAGTTGTAGTGTGCTTGGACCACACAAAAACCTTCCAAAAAGGCCTTTGCTTGTGCTTAGTAATGGGCTCTAACTCTGACCTTCTCAACAGTTCCCACATCACTTGTACGTCTTGGTATCCACAACTCTGCACATCATTGTGAAGTTTCAAAAGTCCTCCTCCTGCAGGGTTTAGATTTTATATATTTTACTCTTTCTCAAAAATAAAGTACCAGAAATAAACTAATGAATAAAAAAAATTAAAAGTAAGGTTCGTTTGTATTGTTATAGAGTGTGATTTTTAATTTTAATTTTGATATATTTATATTAATTTTTTTATTTTATTCTTAATTT
>JAOXYD010000001.1:9004706-9044081 GCA_028565735.1 Pinacopodium congolense | reverse complement strand
GAAAGTTGAGGCATATTAAAATTATTAAGAGATGTATAATATATACAAAAACTATTTTATAATTTTTATAAAATTTTAAAATTATTTTTATAAAATTTTAAAATTATTTTTATAAAATTTTAAAATTATTTTATAAATTTAAAAAATTATCCAATACAAACCGATAATGACACGATACTACTCCGATAACGATTTTCATTACACTGTCTGAGACTCCCTTATCCTTTCTTATGAAGTTTTAAGCGTAGATTTGAAAGTTCATGTTTTAAATTACGTAAATATCCTGTTATACTCTTATTTAATTTTAAAAATTTGTTATTTTATTTTAAAAATTTAGAATTTAGAATTTTATGATTTTTTGTTTTAAATTTTAAAATTTAAAATTTAAAATTTAAAATATTTATTTTATAATTTATAATTTTAAAATCTTCAAATTTATGATTTTAAATTTTAAATTTTAATACATGCAATTTAATATGTAAAATTTCATTAGTTTAAAGGGACAAAGAAAACATTTAACTTTTAATATTTTATTATTTCATGTGGGATCTGCTTACGGCCCGTAGTCGATCTCTGCTTCGACTTCCGAAATAACGTTGTTATCAGCCAGTCTCCATTCCCGAGGATCTATGATCCTTCAAGGACAGAAGCATATATCAAATCGACATAAGAAAAAAAAAGTTACTTTCTAGCCTGAGATTAAGAAGATTCCAGGTTTTCAAATCCACATTAATCTTTTTAAAAACCAATTAAGTGATATGAAAAAGTACTGAAGAGAAAAAGAAAAGACCAGAAAAATATGGTTTTTATGCTTTCAATGTTCTCTCGTAAGCGTACTTCAAACACTGTAAATCATTCAAGGAAAACAGCATTCCATTGGATATTCTGTTATAAAACTTGAAATCGGTACCATGGAAATTTTAAAAAATGGATATCTTACAATATATGCACATATTACCTGAGATCTATACATCCTTAAGGACCTCAGAATATAGGTCCGAAAGTATTATAAGAAACTAAAATATTAATCAACACGGGGCAACCAAATTTCAGCTGCGTTCAAGATTTGCATAACCTATAAATGACTATGCACAATTGAAAACAAACTATTAGTCAATCAATATTCTTCATATATTCCTTCGAAAGTTTATTCTCCATTATCAGTTGCTGTTCCTTCAGGAGAGAATAGCCTGATTCAAGTAAAGCCTCCATTGTTTGCTGTTCAAATAGATGGTAAAATATTTCACGTTGCCTACGTTTAGCAGCCTTATAGATAAATTAAAAATATTAAACCCCTCCCCATGGGCCAGGGCCAGGACGGACTCTGAAATTTGTTCGACAAATCGCAAGAACTTATTAGTGATTTTTTTTTAATACAAGACGTCATAACCAAATTCTTCATGCTTTCCGTAGAATAAATGTGAAAATTGAGATATAAAATAATTAGTTACGAGTTATGACCCTGTCTTCCTGACGTTAATCACTTGGAAAGAAGAAGAAAAACAAGGAAGTATTGGTTACTATTACCTTTGGGGGAGTAAACACGGGAAACTTTTGGTTCTTTCTTCTTTTGATAAGTTTGTCCCCGAGATTTTCCACGCCTCCAATTTCGTCAACCCACTGCATATAGGAAATTTAATAGATGATACCTGTATATATCAGCTTTCACTAGCACAGCAATTACAAATGACAAATAATCGGCTCTTTTCAGGAGCATCAAGTAAGACGAGAACCTGTCAAACAGTACTAGACGACAAATGGGAAGTTTTCCAAACCCAAGAAGGGAGCTCAACGGAAAATCTCACGGTCTCCAATCACTAGGCTATAGCTGGGAAAACATTCCGGAGAAGAATTACGTACCTTAGAAATTGACCTGTCATATGTTCTAGACCTTGCGGCTCCATAGAAATCCAAAGCTGCTTAGATTACCATAAAAAAAATTAATAATAAAAAAATAATGAAAGAGATAAATATGCCACCTATATTATTGGTATTGAGATTATTGTAAAATTTAAAATTCATCGAAAAAGGAGAATCTGGACCAGTAAAAAAAAGGATAACAGTTACAAAAGTGAACAATCTTTTCAAATTTTTTCAGTTGAGTGAAAAATTTTTAAAATTTTTTAATTAAATAACTATTTTTAAACAGTTTTTCACTTAAAGTAAAAACATTAATTTCGTTATGTCTATATTGACGTGGCAAATAGATTTTACCACGTCATCGTCCACATGACAAAAGTGTCACGTCAGCATCCACATGTATACTCTCCAACCTTTAAAAATTTTCAATTCCTAATAAAATATTAGTGTATTAATCACTTATTATTTTTATATATGAAAAAATTAATTTTGACTTGAATTGAATAAATTTTAGAAGGTTACTCCCTAAATTGAAAATTTTTTAAAAGATTACTTACTGAATTGAAAATTTTTAAAAGTTGTGGCGTGTACACGTGAATGCTGACGTGGCAAAATTTTTACCTTATGTGAAAAATTGTTTAAAAGTTAATCACTCAATTGAAAAATTTTAAAGGTTGCTCATTCAACTAAAAAAATTCGAAAATGTTACTCACCTATATAACTATTATCTCAGTAAAAAAATTGACGTAGGCATAAAATTTGAACTAATGGTTTTTTTAATTATAGTTCAGAAGAAGCGTTTAGAGGAAAATAGAAGTTAGATCGCAGCTACATACCTTGATTAGGGAATGTGTTTACCATGCTCACAACCTCATCTCTAGGTATTCCATCCTTCTCATACATCCTATAGACGATATTAACAATGTCTTCTCGAGTAGGCTGCCTGCAACAATAAATATACTCCGAATTTTAATGCTAAGCTCAATCATTTCCATAGCATCGCAAAATTTAAAGAAATCAGAGGGAAACCTAAAATATGGAATAAATAAACTAAAGGTTTGGAAACAATGATTATTCAAAATGCAACAACCAGATGAAATTCAAAGAGGACACCTCCACATATCTTCCACAAGGATACATCAATAAACAGTTTGCAGCGCTGGCATATTTAAATTATGCAATGCATGCGACGTTGTGTTTAATATAGGGAATATTAGCAGAACGAAAAATCTTGCACATATGTAAATTCCAAATTATGATTGAATAATCACACAACCTACGAAGTAAAGTGAACTGCAGTTATTAACCATATTGCTTTTAAACTCATGCCATATTGCTTTTAAACTCATATATGTACCAGTAAAATTTTTCCATCCTTCCATCTCGAATCAAGGGAGCATAAATTGTTGAGAAGTCATTTCCAGTAACAATAATGGGAACCCTGTTTGTTATATCTGATTCTCGCCAATCTTGTCCAATACTAACTCTAGTGGGGTTATCTGACAGATTCATTAGTGTTCCAACAACAATTTGATTATTGACTGTCACTTGAGTATTACCTGGACAAGAACAACAAATGCTGTATTATGCAAAAGATAAAGAAAACATTTCATAATGGAACATTGTAATTGCAATAAAGAAATTTTAACACATATGTATTATCAAATCAGATATTGATTGTATTATGATGTTTTGGATGACACTGCAAGTAGTTTTTCCTTTTGACACATCAAATTCAAACTTCTTGTAAAATTATGCCACGACTCACCAAATCTTCCAATGCCAGCATCAATGTCATTGATCATTAAACAGCTCATCTTCCCCTGTAATAATCATGGAAAATATGATGAACTCAATTACCAACCGTGGATGCTAATAGTTAACAACTAGTTAGAATAATTTTGTGAAAGGATTTCACAAAATGAGGTAGTATCCCAGCCAAAATGTGAAAGGAAAATACGTTTTCCAAATTTAAAACCAAGTACAGGGAGCCAAAATTGCACCAAACCAGATAAATTTTAGGTGTAGACCAATAGGTCATTTATGACACATTCAAAATAAGAGAAGAAAGGCAACTTCAATGATAGTGTCAAAAGATTTGATGGAAAAAACATGGAATATGGTTGATGACAAGCTTAGCCATTTCATTCTCCATTCTGTAATTATGTATGTTGCCAGAGCTATTATGCCTTAATGACTTAAGTGTCAGTTAATGCCGTACAGATCAAGAAAAAGAAGATGTAACCTTACAAGCAAAAAAGAAAAACCTGATTGTGCTTTTCTACACTTCATCCAATTTTGATTCACAATCATCTGTTTGCTTGGAATTAGTTTATATGGGAATGAAAGTGGAATGCAAATAGAAAAGAGTTGAGATATTAAACAGCATGAAATCCAACCAAAACTCAAATGTCCTGGAAGTTACAAAGAAACTAATTGAGGTTTCTCAATAAGAAACAGCAAAATCTGAAAAATCTTGTCCTTTAGAGAAACTATTGAAAAACACTGGGTTATCACAACAACTGTTTATAGTCTCTGAAAAATAATAGAAGCACAAAAAAGACAGATCAAATGCACAATAAATCAGTGAGAGGATGTTTGGTATTGTTCTTGGTTTTGGTTTTTGTGCATTTTTATTGGGTTTTGTGTATTTTTTTCAGTTTCTGTGTTTGTGCTATATTAGTGTATTGTTTTTTTTTTGTTTCCGTGATGTTTTTTTCGATTTCTGTATTTGGAAAAACAAAAACCAAAAACGAAAACGTACAACCATACCAAACATGGCCCAAGTTTGCAAATCCTAGGCATGCATACATATAATAAGAATGGTAAAGTTTCTGACTTGGTTCTGGACCACTTGAGAAGCAGTTCTGTATCGTTCTCGAATCAATTTTCCTGGTTCTCCTTCAAAAGGAAGAGGAACATTATACATAAATTAACAAATATTAGCTTCAAATCTTAAATTCAAATAACAACTTCGTTTTTACTGCCTTTATCCCTTAGTAACACATTCAATTCAACTAGAATGTGCTTCTAAGCCAGATAAGTGACATTAGACCCAATTAAAGAATACAAGAAGAAAGACACCAAACCACATTCCAACTGGAAGTAGAGTAAAACATATCGAAAAGCTTCAATAAGAGTTTTGCCAAAGAGAAAAAGAGAACTTCAATATCCTCACCATATATTCATAGAAAAATGTAACCTTAACCTATGCTCTAAACTAAAGACTGCAGCCTTACCAGCTCTTTCTGATTCTAGCTCCCCTGCAGACATAATTACTGGTTCAACTCCCATGGCCTGAAAAATTAGCTCAGTCTGAAAGGATTTCCCTTGCCCCTTACCTCCCCAAATACCTGGATGGGAAAATGCTGGTATTTTTAGGTCATACTTTTTTTGAAAATTATTTTCATGTCATATTATCTTATAGAACTAGGATAAATTCGATCTTCATGCACTCATGCAAGAAGTGAGTAAGAAAATAACATCACAAACGAAAACGCTAAATACACTGAAAATTAAATGGTAAAGACACCATGAGGCATGTATAAACAATTAGAAATAGTTCAACAAGATAAACAAGGATTAAGTAGTTAAGAAAGAACATGAAAACTAGAGAGAAATTCAAAATGCTTTCACCTGTATCAAAAAGGAGAATTAGCAGAACTTTTGGTAATGAAAATACCTAGAATTAGAGGAACTTTGGCATCGATAAGGTGAGCTATGTAGTTCTTCACAATGTGGACTACTGCAGTAAAGTCAAAACATCGATTAATTAGCTGCCGCAACTTACTTATACATGTTGGCCACCAAAATGAATTATAATGCAAAACATGTCCCTTTTCCCGGATATACTAAACAGGCTTGAAGGTTAAACTGGAGTCATATCAAGCATTAAAATTCTCAGCAGTAACTGAAGAACGTCAACAAAATAAAGGAACTAAAAATTTGAAACTATAACTGTTACCAACTATGCTGCAACCAACATTACTCATAGTTTCTTCACCTTGGCCCAAAACTATCGAACTTACCAACTTTATCCTGTAAATGAAAAAACAAATAAGACACGTAAAAGTAAATGTCTAGACTTTGCAAACCATGAATAACTTGACAAATCAAAGAAAAAAATAAAAGGCAAAAGCATTTGAGCTATCTATTTGAAACACCACCACGATTACAGGAATAGCAATCGCTTTGGTGATACAACAGCATTTCTCTTCCAATTTTGCAAGTGAGCTATCTAGTGGTTACAACTAACAACGATAAGAAAGAACAATCAAAGATGATCGTTACCAAGAACAGAGGAGCAATGTAATAGTCGCCTTTCAGGTACTCGAATGACCTCGTCACTTTTTGACGGTAATCAAACACGATATCCGCTGCAGTTGAATTGCATAAGCATACAAAAACAGAAGCTTCTAGAAAAAAGTAAAGGAGCAGAAGCAGTGATTTGAACAAGAAAACGACACATTACAGTCTCGTCCAAGAAAGTTGCCGGTGAAAAGAGGATCGATGATGCCATCCCTAGCACCAACGGCGATGTTCATGTTATCGGCTTCCTTCCCCAGTCGATATAGGTAGTCCCTGCCCTCACAGTCCTTCGCTTCCCAAGACGACTGCTCCGACAGTCTCCTCTTGGTCTTTCTGTTCGCGGCACTACTGTCACCTTCATCGGTCGGTGATCTCGAGCAACAAACAAGTGTCCGGAAACCGATTGGCAGCTTCGAGACAGAATGTTGAGGCTTGGGGAAGGATGAACAGGGAATTGTATTGATAAGAGCCATCACTTTAAGGTTTGGCGTTGGTTTTTCGTATTCTCTCTTGGCGTTCGTTCGTTTTGTGGATGAGGCAACTCTTTGGCGCCCCGATTGTAGCCAAGAGGTATAAAAATGAAAATGATTTGCTGGCCCGTAACAATACATTAGGACTACTTATTTTTTCGTCCTCAAGTTTTATTAAAAATTTGTAATTTTTCTTTCAATCCTTTATCTTTACATTTTAATTCAATATAATCAATAACGTAATAAAAAATCAAATAATTACAAAAACTAAAATACTTGAATAATTTACAAAGATAGGTAAACAGTTTTAAAATTACATCATTTAAATTATGAATGCAAGATTAAAACAAAAATTTTTTAAATTTGTTATATAAAAAAAAAATTAAAATAAAAAAATTTTAAAATTATAATACTTAACTAATTTTTTTAAAGCTTAAAGACAATATATAATCACCCCTAATACATTATAATTAGCATTTACTAGGTTGGGTATGCCTGGCGTCTGTGCTCCCATGTTTTGGATAGAATTAATTTAAATGAATTTATAAATATAAAGAATTGTTGTCATAATTTGAGGCATCATTCTTGAAAGGAAAACATAACATCATATGATGTGTGAGAAAAAAAACTTAAGAATCTATATCAATTTTGGTTCTACGACCATAATCAAAAATCAAATTTCCAGGATTCATGATTTGGGTTTACGAGGTATAGTAAAATACACTACTCTCAAGCTGTCAATCGTTCTGTGAAACCAAAACCATGGCTCCAGAACTTTGAAAAGCTAAACGCTCAATCCTCAAAATCACCAGCGTTTTCCAGTAGGTAATTGGCCGCCAATTCCTCATTGCGATCGCATGCCAAAAATGCCTCAATAACTTGAGCTCTGTCAAATCCCATAGCCTCCAACTGTTTAAAAAGAAAGAAAACAAAACAGATCTAGCCTTGCCATTACTTGTTAAGAACTGAGAAGAAAAGGAAGTGCAACTTCCTGTTAGACATTCAAGGGGAATTGCATATTGAAAAGGGATAAACCAACCCGCGCAATAGCTTCTTGTTCAGCTGGAGTCACGTTGATGGCATGTGGCATGTCCTGCTCAGCCTGGTCAAATATATCCCTGAAAAGCATATGTAATAGAAGGGTCATATTCTTTTGATTTAATATATGCTATGCCTTAGAAGTCCCTTCAGCCTGCCCACATTGAAAGCCAGCTTATTTGTTCCAATCATTCGACAAGATGCATTTTGCAATCAACTTAAAGAGTTTTTTAGCTATTCTACAAAACCCACTGAAAAGTTGTCCTTCTGTATACCCTTTTAACTCATTAGATTGCTCCTATGAGTTAAAATCCACAGCAATTCACATCATGAGCTGCATTTCAAACCCAGATTCTAACAGATTCACTTCCATGTAATTTCAAATCCAGTTGCCACTCAGCATCTACAGTATAATTCCTCATCTAAACCCACCCTTCACCAAATTCCTACTGCTCCCCTATACAGCATAGGGTCTGTTCTATGAAATGTTCCGACACTTTCCAGCAACCCATTCCCCCTATACAAGGCATGTCATTTCTCCAAAATGTGTTGAGGTTTTCAGCATTTTTGACAAGCTGATAATGCAACGATGAGCCTTTCCTTGCATCAGCAATTCAATATATATCCACACAGGAGGAATACTATTTAGGTTCATCCATTACCAAATTAAGTTTACTTGTCTAACATGGAGACTCTGTACGAAGGCTTTTGGGCCAAGATACATCATGAAGAACATGAAAAGAACGCTGATAAAACCCCAAACTTGAGAAATGTGAACTGAGTAAGATTTCTGTGCAACTGAAAAGATGTACTCACCCCTCAGAACCTTCAAGGGGTTCATTTATCAACTGAAGAAATTCGGCATGATGCTCTTGAATCATTCTCAAAAGTTGGGGATTTTGCTTTCCAAGTTCCTGAAGCATAGGCTATAAGAGAAAAGGCAAATTAAACTCCAACACAAATAAGATCACCTCCAATAAAAGATGAATGAAAGCGAATAGATCAAGACCTGCAAAATCTGTGGATTTGCTTGAACCATAGATCGTAATGCTTGGAACTAAAAAGTAACAAAGAGACAATATAGTGTCACAGAATAAACCAATGAGCATTCAGTGTTATTACTTGAGTAGGTAAGAGTAGTACATCCATCAGATAATATTGAAAGAAAGGTATATATAATAGGAAACTTCTGGCACAGGCATATTACAGCCTAAGATGTATCAGTCATTGCACACATATCCATTATTCAATAAGTGTTACTCCATCTAATTTAGGCGACTTTTACTTTCAGAGATTTTTCAATGCTACTATATAGTCTAATATACAAGAGAAACTTAGAGACGTACCTGTTGATTATTTCTAAGGAAATCAAGGGACCCAAGTCCACCACCACCGGCACCAGTAGCAGAAAGTGTTTCCTGAAAAGGTTCTTATTAAATTCTAGAATTATAATATACAGATACATGTTGGATCTCCGATTATGAAGCTTTACCTGAGGAAACATATTCAGGGGAGATGTATTAGGGACTCCTGATACAGGCGCAGAAGGAGCTACACCTGTTTCATTTGCCTGACCAGCAGGAAAACGAGCCACAGGAACTTCTGCTGTTTCTGGAATGCCCTGAAGACAGAACAACATCAGTTGTCAAATCAAGTAAACATACCAGTAGAATATGTCATGAGCCTTACAGAGTACAAATAATCCACTGCTCTCTCTGGGTTGTTATAGGCAGCTCTAAGGGCACGAGTCACTGTTTCTTTGTCCCAGCTACCACCACCCACATCCATTATTTGTTGTATAGTCTGCTCAAGGCTACTACCAGCAACCAAGTTAGAAGCTGCTTGATCATAGGCACTGCAACAAAATACAGTGTTTCTGTCAACATTTAAAATGCTAAAGCAATCACCTCAGAGTACATGTACTCAATAAGCAAAAGATTTCCTCAAAAGAATTTTGACGGGCAAAATTAGAAGATCATCAACATTACGTCACAACATTAAATACAATTTTAAAGCATCTCAGGTGGTGAGGAGATGCTATCCAAAAATCATCAAACTGTTATCTTTATTTTCTAAAAAACAAGAAAATTGTAGATTACACCCCCTCTTCAGGCAAAAAGAAAAAATAGAAAACAAAAAGCATATTTGTGCAAGTTGCAGGCCAGAAAATCTAGCTCCTAACACTCAAGAAAATTATAATAATATTCAGTCTAATCACTCAAGTAGCTCTGCAAACCAATATCATTCAAGTTCTATGGGTGGAAAACTACTTTGCTACCTAAATGGATTTGTCAATTAACCTTTGCATATCAATGTGAAATCAACTTTAGACAATCGGTCTAGAAAATGCTATGAATGCATAAAAAGGCAATTATTTGACATTTTATCTCCAAATAACTGCAGACTTAAACACAGATCTCAGAAGTTGAGATACTATCGAGAACGGACGTAC
Organism: Pinacopodium congolense; assembly: GCA_028565735.1. Taxonomy (NCBI): domain Eukaryota; kingdom Viridiplantae; phylum Streptophyta; class Magnoliopsida; order Malpighiales; family Erythroxylaceae; genus Pinacopodium; species Pinacopodium congolense. Next base: position 9,033,953 of record JAOXYD010000001.1, on the reverse strand, counting down.
ACATGAAATTTGAATGGGTAAGGCAAAGAACCTAAAAAACAATTTCCCCTCATAACTATTTCAGTTTAGGTTTCATTCCATGTTCAGGTTTCTATTAATAAAATTTGCAGCAAGTTTCTCAGGTATCAGGTGGATCCACATACAGAAAAGGGAAAAAAAAAAAGGATAGCAGCTTGAAATTGTAAGAATTTTCTCTCTCAAATATGTTTCTCTTCATCCACTGCTGTGCAAGAGAAATAGCAGAGGCATATATTATTATGGTGTCTAGTTTAAACACCAATAATGGTAACTTGGTTCTTTACACATGTTCCCCTAACATAAGTGTTTCGAAGAACTACACACAGCATGATTTCAGTTATCAGTGATAAAATTTCAATGTTCAATGGTTTGTTTCACAGATCCTATAAATCACAATGGACAGTTGTTTATCACACGAAAAAACAGAAGTGTTATAGAGAAGAGCTATAGACCATACTTAGCTGTCACTGTCTCTGAAGCAGATGTCGCACTCTGCAAGACCCTGTAACAGGATTAACTTAAGAATCTATAGCACTAAAAATCCAGCTGATGCCAATGTTTAAGGAGACAGATATAATGTAGACTCACGGTGCCTGGATGCTAGGTGTGGGAACTGTATTTGAAGCTGGTGCACTTGCAGGTGGAGTTGCAGAAGCAGGCTTTAAATTATAAGGAAAAGAATCAATATGATCCACAGAACAATAAAATGGGGAAAAAACCAAGAAAAACAGAAAAGGGAGTGTAGCAAGATACCTGGTTGGATGAGTTTGCAACAGAGCCTGAAGCTTTACTCTATCAAAATTAATAGTGAAGGAAATTTGTAAGCATGAATCAATGACAGGAAGTAGTAAGCACAAAGTCTCCATGAAAAAAGAAAAATCAACACTTAATGAAAAGAAACTTGGCTAATTTGACCAAGCATATAGCACGAATTTAGTTGCATGTAAATACTATCCTAGCAGTGTAAGACAGGTATATAATGCAATGGCATAAAAAAATCTGAATGCTCAAAAGCCTGGTGGCTGTGGTTCATCTATCTCTCTTAAAATTCTAAATTGTTCTCTCTCATCAAGTTGTTCAGAACTTAAAGCAATCTCACAGGCTCCCATTTGTGTGCCTCATCTAATCAGCCATTAAACACTTCCTATTTCAATATCAATACACCACTTATCAAAGGGGAAAAAGGAGATATGTTTAGCAGAAATTTATTAGAGTATCAAATATTTGTGCATTTTTGATTGAGCAAAGATTGTCTCAGTTGTTATATTGAAATTTCTTAGATGATCGCATACTTTTAAAAGCCAATTTTTTTCAGACTTAATAACGCTTCTTCACCCAACTTTTTCTTACCTAAGAATGGAATGCATCATGCCTTAATAAATTAAATATTAAACATGGATGTATTAGTATTGGGGACAATAATTGACAAAACCAACAAACCCCGCCTAACTCCATAAGAGACGATTTTGCTATGAGACAAAAATTTAACATTCAAAAGATTCAGTTTTGTAATTGTTACAAGTTTCGAATGTAAAACGATTGTCTAATAAATGTAAAGACAATATTAACCAAATGAAGTATAGACTAATATAGATAAAACTGAAACTTGCAGTGCACAAAGAATACCTTGCTAAGCATGACAACAAGAAAACCATCTTCAGTAACCTTGTTATCAGCCAATGTAGTCTCATCTTTCAATACTTTACCATTATGAATAAGCAATTGCTGCCCACAAGGATAATTATCCTTCCCCTGTACATCTTCAATGTTCTTCTTCACAGCCATAACCTTTACAAAAAGGCAGATAAAAATTATCCACCAAATGAACCTCTAATTAAGTTCTTTGCCTCATCAAACAAATAGGTATCTTAAAAAAACACAAAAACACAAACATTTCCCTTCCACAAGCTAGCTAACAGTACAATCATCCAACTGCCCGGCTGAAAAATCCTAAAACTCAATTTCCAACGAACACAAATACAACAAGAAGTCAATGACGCAACAATATCAGAAAAGCGCCCATTAAAACCCTCCCGCCGTTGTATCAGAACTACACGATTTCCTAACCGAAGAGCACCCAAAAGCTAGAGTCTTTATGAAACACAGGCAACAATCTACATGCAAATCCTACGTAAAAAGGGAACTCACAGTGTCGGCGGGCTGAACCCTAATTTCGAAATGGCTTCCCTTAAGAGTCTTAACAGTTAGCTTCATTTCGGTGAATTTGAGCAGTGAATTTGGGAAACCCTAGAAATCGCTCCGCCAGAGAACCAGAACAGTGCTTTCTGCTGATACAGGCAACCAATTAGGCTCCTGGTCATGTTTCGTTATGATTTGCTCTTCCCGCACGTGTTTTGCATGTGACTTGGTTCTTTATTACATTTTCAGTCTTATATCTTGAACTCTTCTCAATGTCCCACAAAATAGAAGGCGCCTAGATCAATGGACAAATATCAAATGAAAATTTGTATCATAAGTTTGCTGATGAATTATGAGAAAAGTTCAAGTAGCATTGTATTGTAAAAGGAACAACATTGCATTTCATGGGTAGTTTAAGTGATAAGGATATATTTAAATTTCTGAGATTCATGAGAGCCTTTGGATTGTTTAAAATTTTCTGTTTACAGGTATAATTAGCTTTATATTAAGTATTTATTAATAACCATTGTCCAACATATTATTAATTTTAAATATAATTATATATTTTAATGTAATTTATTATCGATTATTTATATCAAAATATGAATTAGATATATAATAGTTAACAAAATTTTCAATTTATATAATCAATCTTTTCAAATCTTAACTAGTTGTTTTCTTGAAATTTAGGAGATTATCTATAGGGATTTCTAGGATCTGGTACACTTGTTATGGACTTGGGATGGCCATAGTATACCACTGAATCGTCGATTTAATCGTCTGTGTAAATCGCCGAATTATTATTAATATACGTCTTTAAATTTTGGTCAACTTCTAATGCGGATGTTTTGATTGTTCGTGCGTTTCCAATACTTTAAATCATTACATTTGGATACATACAAAGAAAGAGCACGAAGCAAGTGCTTGGATTGAAGTTTACGTTTCGATAAAACAATTGTTTTTCATTTAAAATTAAAGCTGACCGAAGAGTTTGGGATAAGTTGGCCCATCCAATAGATAAATCTCAAGGGAATGTATTGTAATTAAAGACTTTTGCTTTTTATCGAATTTGTTTTTCAAATTTTATAACTAACTCTGTAGTAAAGCAACTGGGATTTTAATAGATTTGACAAACTATAAAAATTTTGTATTTGTCTCCCATCCTCGTTCTTGAAACTATCACCAGTATTTCATGGCAGTAATCTTACGCGCTCTTTAGCCTCATTTTTAACATATTTATTGTTTGGTATTGTTGTGAGTTGTAATTTTTAGTTATAATTTTAATATATTTGTATTGATTTTTATGTTTTATTCTCAATTTTTATGCTGTATTAGTGTGTTATCTTTTTTGATCTTTGTGTTTAACAAAATAAAAAATTAAAACCCATTTTAAAAATTATACCAAACATCCCCTTATTTATGATGTTTAAGATACAAAATTTAACTAAAACATACATATACAAAATTTAACTAAAATATACATATTTTTCAATAACCTTGAGGACCCTACTCAACAATCAAACTAGAATTTAAGGGATAAAAAATATATAAATCGTTATTTCAAATAATTAAAAACTCATATAATATCGTAAATCTTTTTAAAAATTAATATTTTTTAGATAGGTAAATTTTTGGGAAATAATTAATCAACAAATATTTTATGTGCTAACATTTAATAAGATGATTAATCAATTTTTGTGGTAGATAGACGGAATTTCTCAACATCAACGCAGTATTCTTTTCCTTTCTAAACTCAAATCATCAGTTGTATATCTAGTCATAAACTATGTCTTTATGAGGTTTATTCCAACATTAGCAATTTTAAAATCACAAAATAACTATTCATGACAATTACACAAAGCACCTTAGGTACCGTAATTAAATGGTGAAACTCTTTTAAAACGTAGAAAATTAAAATATGTATAAAATATTAGACTTAAATGACAAACCTCAATAATGAATTTTTTAAATCAAAGATCAAACATTTTATTATAGCATGAAACATTAAGGCATGTACTCCAGCATAAAAATACTTCATTATTTAAAATTCGATATTAGCAAGGGGAATATTGATTTAATTAAAAAGTCAAAAGTGGAGGAAGTAAAACCCTGTACGTAAAAATAAACAGAGTCCGACTCCGAATTATAAAAAAACAAAAATCCGAGTTAGAGCGAAATTAGATAGCTATTCTATAAAGCAAAAGAATATGTAAAAAAGGAACAAAAATTCCTTGAAAACCCTCTGGTGGCGGGAAGTGAGGAGCGGTGATCCGAGACTCACGCGTTCTCTCTCTCCCTCACGAGAAAGCAGGAGCCAACCTCGTCATTGTAATCAATGAATGCAGAGCTTTTTTCTATGACTTTTTGATGCAAACATGTGATACCGTTGTTGTTTAGCCAGTAACGTTGGTGCAATGTGATTTTTTTTAACAGTTTAATTTCGTTTAATGCAAGCGTCAAAATCTTTCTCAGATTTCCTTTTTATCATTATTATTATTACTATTCTTTCCTTTTTTTCGTAAATCTTCCGTTTCTGGAGAAATCATCTTCATATTTTTCCTCTCTAGAAAAAAAAAAATCGGATTTGTGAAGTTTTTCTTATCAAGTATGTCTCGTATTTGGTTTTTTGTGTAGAAAGTAGAGAAAAAGTGATCGTCGGAGTAATGGAAAAGAAGAAATATCCGATTGGTCGGGAACATTACGTCCTCTATGAGGAGGTGGGCCAGGGCGTTAGTGCTTCGGTTCATCGAGCTTTGTGTGTGCCGTTGGATGAAGTTGTTGCGATCAAGATTCTTGATTTCGAACGCGACAACATTGATTTGGTACGTTAATGTCTTTTCTATTATTATGATTTTTGCTGTTAGTTTAACATATATCGGGATTGCGTTCTGATGATTTTTACGTAGTGTTTAATTATTTAGGCATTGCTTTGAAAAGCGTTGATTTGACTAACGAGCTGAATTGTAAACGAAATAATGGTATGCGATTCACAAATACGTGATTGTGAGACTTTCAAGTTTGTAAATCCGCGGAACATGCACTTTGGATATGTAACTGTGTTCCTATTGTTTACCTTCTGAAATTTTGTTATTGTTTGCTTGCGTTCTCTGGTTGGTAAGGTTTTGTTTGGTTTTGCGTTTAACAATTCACGTTTAATCATAGTGAAAGGAAACGAATGAGGCGTCTCTATTTTGCAATTCTGTAGTCAATTATAAGGTTCTTAGTACCGACTTATTGGGATGATGGCGCAGGAGTTCTTTGATGTAAATAGCAATTTAGTCTGTTACGAATTCGATTTGCATAGCTTATGGAAGTATTTTAAATTTAGCATTTTCTCTGGCCATTCTTTTGAATTATTGACTGCATACAGAGTTGTTCTTTTCTCTTTCCTTTAATTTTGTAATCCAAATTTTATGGCTGTATATGCAGAGCAACATTTCTCGTGAAGTACAGACGATGATTTTGGTTGATCATCCAAATGTTCTAAAATCACACTGCTCCTTTGTTAGTGACCATAATCTGTGGATTGTTATGCCATTCATGGCTGGGGGCTCTTGCCTTCATATATTGAAGGCTACTCATCCAGATGGTTTGGAGGAGGTAGTTATAGCAACAATGCTGCGGGAGGTATTGAAGGGCTTAGAGTATCTTCATCATCATGGGCATATACATAGAGATGTTAAAGTGAGTAACTGGTTTTTGCTAGCTAATATTTTAATATCTTAACTGGTTTGCATGCCTGATGTAAATTCCAACAATTATGTCCTTTTCTTGAGAAAACATCTCAGCAGGTATGGCAGCCAAAACTTCGTGGGTTAGCACCTTAGTTATGAAATCTTTAGTGCTAGCATGACACTTCTAACGCAGAAAAAGCTTCAGACACATTATTAATGTATAGTGTTTAAGCTGCTACATCCTTCCAAATTTAGACACAGGTTTACCTGCTACATTATTGTAGTTATTCACAACTGATCTTCTGAAATTTATAATACATTGTCTATCTCTATGTCAAATTTTTAGTAGATAGTATTTTCTGTTTTAAATGTTCAAGGATTTTAATAGAAGGGTGGAACTATTGTAATCAACTTGAGCTGATTTGTCAGTTTATTACTGTATCATTTTTGCATATAGGCTGATTATGATCATTTCATTGTTTGTGAAGGCTGGAAATATTCTGATTGATGCACGTGGTGCGATCAAGTTAGGCGACTTTGGTGTTTCTGCTTGCCTCTTTGATTCAGGTGATAGGACACGCATGCGCAACACATTTGTGGGCACACCTTGCTGGTATTCTTTAATTTTAAAAACTCAAGAACTATTATAAGGTTCAGATTTATGCTTAGACCTCCGAATGTGTATGTAACAGATAGGATTTTCTAGTTTATGCAAATATCATCTGTGAACTGTGTATCACTCCCTTTTTCATGTTCATTTTTCCACCCTGTAAATTCTACTCTTTTTGTGCTCACAAAGCAGTGTTGAGTTTTCTTAGTTCTTGATCTTGCTTGTTTTGTAGGATGGCACCTGAGGTCATGGAGCAGTTACACGGATATGACTTCAAGTTAGTATATACTTTCCTGTCAAGAGTCCCTGCATTGTATACTGATTATTAGCATGAAGTTGATATGTTTTGGCATTTTCCATTAGAGCTGATATCTGGTCCTTTGGCATTACTGCTTTGGAGCTTGCCCATGGTCATGCTCCTTTCTCAAAATACCCTCCAATGAAGGTGCACAAATTTTAAGATTTTCATTCTATTAGCACACACTTTCAAAAATGCTTTGTTGCAATCTGAAGTAAAATTTCTCTTGTTAGGTGCTGCTTATGACCTTGCAAAATGCACCACCTGGGCTGGATTATGAAAGGGATAAAAAATTCTCGAAGGTAGATTGTTATGAAATCATTGAATTTCCTGTACTTATTCTATAAAGATGGCAGATAATATGGTCTTCATGTTTTACTTTTGCAGTCTTTTAAGCAAATGATTGCTAGTTGCTTGGTAAAAGATCCTTCAAAAAGGCCTTCTGCGAAGAAATTGTTGAAACATTCATTTTTCAAGCAAGCAAGGTCAAATGAGTATATAACGCGAACTCTTTTAGAAGGGTTACCTGCTCTTGGTGATCGTATTCAGCAATTGAAGGTGAATTGATTTGTATGTGTATTATTATACCAATAAATGCCTTATTTGGATTATTAAGTATATATTTGTGCCATAATGAATTTAGAGAAAGGAAGAAGATATGCTTGCACAGAAGAAGATGCCAGATGTTCAAAAGGAGGAGCTATCTCAGGTTGGTGCTTTTATTTTGGGAAAAATGAGAAATTGTAATAACATGGTGTGGTACAAAATTTTCAATGACATTCGTTTTTGAGGTTCTGTTTTCTATTACTGACTTTTATGGTTCTGTCAATTAATAAATTATTTTCATTATCCTTTTCTGTCGAAGGATTTTATATACTACCTATGACATTAAATTAGATGTTATGAGAGCAAGCAGTATATATGTGGACTTTTAGAAAATGGATGGTATGGAAAACAAAGTGAAATTCATGAAATGAAGATGTCATTTTCATATTGCTGCAGCTTTGATTTTTATCTTTTTTTTTTCAATTTTCTCTTGCTTAGATTGATATGGTTTTCAGGTAATGGTACTGCAATCTTGTATTATCATCCATTGTTAATTTCAACTTCACTATGTTCTTGTCCAAATCTACTCACTGAACAGAAACTATAATGCCATCCTAATAAGTTGTGCTTTAATTTACTTGCCTGGTCTTTTTATAAGTTTAGTGCTTTCTTATAATCCTGCAGAATGAATACAAACGAGGAATTAGTGGTTGGAACTTCAACTTAGACGACTTAAAGGCTCAGGCTTCACTGGTAGTCTTCTTGTTTCCTTAGTGGATTAATAGAAATGGACAAGGTGCCTGTGATAACATCAATATATTTTTCCTTCTTGTCAGATACAAGATATTGAAGATCCCGTAGCTGATAGTAATCTAGCAGGAAGTTCAAATTCTTTGTCTGCACTTGATGCACATGAAAAGCAAGAGTTTCAGGTCTCTCATGTTGGACAAGTAGGAGAAGGGGTACCTCTCTACAGATAAATTTATAGTGGGCTGATGGTTTGCTTCCAATTTCATTAAACTTTTCATTTAATTGAGTCTGATAGCCTTAATTTTACAGGAGAACAATATTGTGATGCAAAGTCGACCACTTTCAGTAGTTGTCTCATGTGCCAATGCAGCGAAGTATGCTCTATAACTAGTTTATATGTTGTTCCCAATCATTATGGGTTACTTGCATTGATCAGAGCATGCTCCTTTGAGGCAAAAGCTAATACTTAACATTGCAATGCCAACTCCATATTATACATTGTTCGTGCTTGTCAATAATAAGTATTCTGCTTGACTTTCCAGGATACGAGCAGAAAAATCAGATGATGACTCCAGTATTTCAAGTCCATGCTGTGAAAAACATCCTTCATATAACTCTTCCCCCCATCTTGACAGCTGTGAAAGTAGTGTCTCTGAAAGGCCTGTTTTTGAGGTGAATGGGAAAACCATGGAGGGTTTGGCTAGTCATTGTCAACAGAAGATTAGAAGTCCACCATGTGGTTCCAATGTTACGGCAAGTGCAAGTAAAGGAGAAAGGTTTGATGATCTTACAGATGCTGACTTTCTGTATTGGTTGCAATTATTGCTAGCCATCCCTAACAGTAGTGTCGTGCTGTCCAAGATAACATTCTATATTTGATACTTCCATAACATTACCATTTCTTTGTTTTTATTGTCATTTATCGTTATGCCATCAATTTTTTAATCCATGACGAAGCACTCCCTTCGATTGCAGTATTTGTAATCCTTTTTACTTCATTTGACAGTTCTAACTTCTCCCATACCTTGTAACACAATTTCACATTCACCTTCATCATTGGGGTCCCCACCTACTGACCTTTTCTTCTGTGAAGATTGAAATTTAGGCGTTGAAGAAGTGATCGACATAATTTGTCCACTCAAACCATTACACAAATTAATTTAGGAAATTCATCCTCTGTTAAGTTATTCAACCTGGTGCTTGGACCGTACTAACCTGGCATCTTGACTGATCATGATCTTGGCTTCATTTTTTAAAAACATAACTGCAGTAAATAAAGTGTTGGAGGTGCATTTCATATCTCTCCCTAGACAGGCTATGAATCTTGGTAGTTAATGATTTGCATCCCTTCCACTTACGATATGTAGGATCTTTGACAGGGAATTAGTATCATGGAGAACCTCTAACATCATAAGTTGCAACTTATGAAATAGGTCTCTCTATATTATGTCTTGGTTGTGGCAGATCTAGAGAATAGTCTTAACCTCTACAGTTGGTTATGTATTTGTATATATAATTTGACATTTTGAAGCCAGTCTCAATTGAAATTTGATAGTCAATCTCAGTACAATATCAACAGTTATTTGTACGAAGACACTGAAGCATGATGAAATGATTCCTTGACTATGAACTGGTCATTTGTGCGATAAATCCAAAGGCTTGAGTAAAATAGAAAGTTCCCAATTGAAAATTCCTTAAATATTTCAGCCTTTTAAATGGAACTGTTGAAACTCAGGACTGGATTGCTGAAAGGGAAGTTGGGTGAAAGAGTAATAAAAGAGCAGGAAAAGAAGAATTTAGTGACACATGGTCACCATGTCTGATATAATACTTGCTAACTGCTATTTGTTGTTTGATTATTATTTTTTTCCGTAATTGAATACTAACTTTTTCATTGAATAATTTCTGAATCCATAGTGAAAAGTTGCAAAATCAACCTCAAAATTATGGGAGTAGCAATGGATCGACAGTTACTCTGGATGGAGATGATATACCATCTGAGTCCTCTTCTAAAGCATCTAAATCCTCAGGCAAGTGATATTTTATTCACTTCGTTTTTCTTGTGTTTTCTCTATCCGTAATTTTCCTGTTCTCTAAAAGTTGCATGCGATAATTTGTTCTCTTACTCTGACGAGGAAATTTGCTTCCCATTAATCATAGTACTCTTGCAGCAACAAACAGTGATGAACCTGATGATAAAGCAAAGCCACCAGTAATTCAGCAAAAGGGACGCTTTAAAGTTACTTCTGAGAATGTTGATATAGAAAAGGTGATTTTGGGGATTCTGGTCTTTATGCCCCTTTTTTTTTTTTTTTTTTTGGAGAAAGGATGTGAATCAATGTTTCTTTTCAGGTGGTTCCAACTCCCATACTTCAAAAGAGTCACAGCATGCAGGTTGGTAGTTTTGAGGTTTTTAAAGGACCTGCTATATATTCTCTTTGCCACTTTCTGGGTGTATGCATGTGTGTGTAAGCCTGTATGAATACTGCCCCTTGTACATGGAAAAGCGTGCTACCCTTTGTGTGTCTGGGTTATGGTAAATACTTAAGGTACAGAGCAATGAACATGGTTGCAGGCTCTTTTTTGGTGATAGGTAATTTATGACTGAACAACCCTAAGACCATGGCTTTTGAAAATTCAAATATGTCTGCTCCCATGTATAAAATTTCTGTTTTTTTTTTTTTAAGTAGCATGCTTAATGGGTCATGTCTTACACAAGTACACTTAACATCACAGGAGGGTTCATTTGCAACTATGTTGATCTAATTTTCTGAATAACATCTGCCAGATTGCAAACTTACATGAAAATTTGTGTATAGCATCTGTCACTTCAAAATGAGTTTGTGAATTTTAATTTGCAATATCTCATGGAAATGCTGTGGGTTTTATAGGTGCTCACCCAACATCCAGGCATTTCTTTACAATCAGAAGCCTCATCTGTAGCCCCTTCTCTTTGCTCTTTTCTTCTGTCGCTTTTTGTATTGTGGACAAATATTGTTCAATATTCATGTTCAACCTCCATTATTTATCATGGAAATGTTATGATTCATGTAGGCACTCACTCAACATCCAAGTATGTCTTTACAGTTAGATGCCACATCAGTAGTTCCTTCTATTGGTTCTTTGTTTCCGCTGTTGTTTTCTGTGTTGCAGACAAATGTTGTTCAAAGGGTATGTTCAACCTGCATAATTCCCAACTTTTGCTATTTTGGACATTAACTTATTCATCTGACTTCTTTCTTCCACAGGAAAGTATTCTAAATATAATGAAGCACATCTCTAGTGGTGACTCTTCAGGTGCAAGCAACTAATGCCCTTTGAAATTTCATTTTTATTTAATCTGGTTGATCTCATCTATTGCCTTTGTTTTTTCAATTGCACTTAGTTAATGAAGCCAGTGATGGGGGATTGACACAGGCTCAGATAGTTTCAACCGAGAAATCTTTGGTATGTAATGATTGAGGTATCTATATTACTGAAGTACTACTATGAATGTTCTACTTGGTATGCTTGGATAGTTATATAGAGACAGGTAAAAGCAAACTGATGAGTTATGGTAGTGGCGGCTCTGCTATTATCAAAACCATGTTATTTTTCATTGCTATTGTCAGTAAAAGACAAAATGTTTCCATACCCTCTACACATAGTGATTGGCAATTTAGTAATATCATCTAGCACTAGAAAGTTTTCAATGACAGGTTAAAATTTCTTTCTGGGAAGAAGCAATCTATATATTGTATTCAGGCCTTTCAAGAGTGAGGTGATACAAAAATTTTAAAGCTAAAACTTTTATGTTGGATTTGCAGCTTGAAGCTGCTCATGATAGGGAAAAGGAGTTACTCCATGAGGTGACAGACTTGCAGTGCAGGTAATTGTAACGATGGATGCATTAATTTGTCCTTGCTTTAATTAGCCTTTAAAAAATATTACACCTCACGCACTTAAGGCTTTTAAGTTCAATTTCATTCAATTTAGTAAATAACTTCTGATTCTGATTAATCAAGTATGAAGATTAGGCTGATTTTGGGACAGTATGCACTGTCCGTCTCTTCATACAATATTTGTCGCTTATTATAACTGTACATTTGTCTAGCATATATGGTCTATACATGTTTATAGCTATACTTATCGTCATGGATTGGCCTCAATTCATATGAAAGGTAAAGTTTTAAACAAACTGGACTTTTGAGGCCGCCAAGCATAAATTCAATTATTCAAATACAATGTGCTCGTAATCATTTCTATTTAAGGTTTTATTGGATCCTTCTGCATAACACTTGTGCTTTATTATCTGTAGGCTTATCCGGGCACAAGAAGAACTCCAGAAATATAAAACAGAAAATGCTGAGGTTAGATTCTATTATTTATTACTAAAGCATTCGGCAATCACTTGAATGGACCTTGCATTATACTCTTCAAAAAATGGTTTCAGGTATGAATCCACAACCCAACGGGTAGATGGATGGATTGGTGTGAACAAATTTTACGAGTGCCCTACACTCATGCATACACCAAGATTGGAAAGAAGAGAGGAAGAAAATCAGAGCCAAATCATGATTACAAACATGAGTTAACCGCTCTAGCTTGACTACATCTTAAGGCGTATGGTTTTGAATAGTAATAATAATAATATTTAGGTATGATAAATGATTAGTTTTAAGTTTTACATTCTTAAATCTACATTATGTAAATCAACTTGGAAGTTGTATATATATGCAATAGATATATGAAGGATTTGTAGCCACTCAGCTATGTAATCACTTCTATAATTCATATGCTATCCATCATCACATTTGATTTAATTTTACAATATTGAATTAATTGCAGTTAGTTGAGAGTGACTTACAGGCAATATTACTATATAATTCTTTTGATCTGAAGACAGGATACAGAATATTGCCTTCTGAAACTATGGTGCTGTTTTTAAGATTTTGCTTTGTGAAAGTGGTATAGCAGTTAGGCATCAGGTGATGTAATGCCCTAGGCGCAGCTTATCTGAACCGAAGTGGATGCCAAGCTTTAGTAAAATGTTGAAACGAACTCTAAAACTGCGATTAAGCAGGGAAGGCTAGGGAGGAAGTGTGGGACCGAATGCTAGCGCTCATGAGATTAGAAACAGTATTACCAGGCCCAGTGGCATAACGTTAAAAACTTACCACAGCCCATAATGCATATATCAAATTTAGATTGATTAACTGAAGTACAAGAAAAAATTAATAAAAAAAAGATGTAAATGATATAATTGTAAAAATGAAGGGAAAAAACGTTAGTCTTTAAACAGCCACGTCCAAGACGTTCTAAGACTTCTATCTCTTTACACGATGTTACTACCCTGTCGCCAGAAGAGTATAAAGAAAAACTACAAACTGTTGAAAGAAAAATAGAGAAAGAAAGAGAAAATTGCTTAGACCGATGACATAAATATCAGACCAGAACCAGATTTAGTTTTGAAACAATACAACAACGTTATCAATCAGTATTCGTCGAATACAGTATCATTTTGAGTAATTGTATAAAATTATAAAATAATTTTTAAATTTTATAAAATAGTCTCTCAATATATTATATTGTATAATTTTTAACTTTATTTTAAAATTTAATAACAATAATAATTACATTGAACTCTCTAAATCTATCTAATTTGAAATATTTTATTCATTGGTTAAAAATAAATGTAATATGCTTATATTTTATTTTGAGTTTAAGTTAATAATATTTTCAAATCTAGATTGAATTTAAATTAATGTTATTTCAGTCTATTTAAATAAAGTCTTTCTTAATTAATGGATAAAATATTTCAAAAAAATTATTTTTCATTATAAAAATTAATTGGAGGTAAGAAATGTCATTTGATTAGTGCGAAGTTTTAAGTTTGGTCATAATATATTTTAATCCTAAACATCATTTAATTAGTACGAAGTGTTAAGTTTGACCACGTCTATGCATCTAAGTAACTTTGTTTCAAGCTTAAGCATCTTTGCCTCAACTCAGTAATGGAGGTTTTGGCGCCTTGTTGCGAGTTTCGAGTTGAGACTTCAAAGATTCTATCTCTACCATTAGATCCTCCCTCACTTGCTACCACGCATAAGCTCTGCTTGTAGTGTTCTACTTCTCCCTCTCGGTTGTTATGCTCATTTAGAGTGTGATCTTGCCGTTGGTTTGCTTCAAATCTCTTAGATCTGACCTTTAGTTAACGAGAATCAACGATGTCGGTGGTGATGTCGGTGCTTATAGTTTCAAGTACAACTGGTAAAGTTCTAATTTTTAATGTTCTGCCATTTCTATTTCTCACTCGGGAAAAATTGGGGTTTTTTGAAGTTTTGGGGTTCGAGTTTCAGGGTTATTTTAGTGATCAGAAGTTGAAATGGGAATATTAGGATGCTACGGTATAAGTATATCCACAGGTTTATCGTTTTCTTGTTCAGGTCCTCGATGCGTAAAAGGCCTTCAGTGAGGTATAAATTCAAGTGAAACTAAGAGTTAGCAGTTTCAAGTTGGAATTTTTCAGTTACAGGAAACATAGAACAGAAATGACATTTATTCTAGTCTTTGTTAGAAATGTCATCCGATATTTTGCAATGGAATGCCCTCTGTCTTGCGAATTCCCCTCGTCTTCCACATTCTGGGTTAGGAAGCGGGTTGTAGGTATGAAATTAGAAGATTTAGCAGGGCTTGAGGCCTTACAAATTCTAGGAGTGTTTACAATTCTATCTTTCTCCGTAGAACAGTTTACTTAGTCTAATAGCTAAACAGTTGTCTGAAGTAGACATAAGAATATTTAGTTGCTGGATTGGTCGTGGGATTTGGTGAATGGATGTTAAATCGTAGTATCATTGTTGCTAGTTGTATCACTACAGAAAGTCCTAATCTTTATTAAGAAAATTGTATCAGAAACTAAAATTGTGTTGTTGCTGATTTCATTCCATCAGAAGTGGTTAGTTGCAAAATCTTTATGGTATTTATTCATCTTGTAATTAGGAAATAGTGACCAAGTTGTCGCATTTTCTAATGCAGATTGGACCTTTTTGTATTGACACAAGGAAGTCCTTGACTGGTTATTGCATTTTATTAGGACTGACACTCATTTCCTGGAAAATTACAATCCATAATCTCTCGATCATCCACTTAAGTTGAATATTGCAGCATGGCCTCCACTATTAATGAGTTGTAATGCATTTCATATCTTCTTTGAGACTTTTAGATCTTAATCTTTACACCAATACTTTTTAGTATGATAATCAAGTAGCACTTCATATCATTGTCAATCAAGTCTTCCATGAGTGAACCAAATAGCTTGATATTGATTAGCAAATTGTATGCGATCAATACAAGCAGGGCCTCATTTCTCCACTACATATTTCTACTAAGAAACATTTATTGACTTATTCATAAAGCTTAGTTGCTCTTACATTCTTTATCCTATTTTTAAAGTTAGGTTCAGTGGACGTTCACCAAGCTCTAACTTAAGGGAGGGATGTATAATGTTCTATTTATAATTGTTAGTGAGTAATGCCACATGTACATAGTTATTTTACAAATTTAGTTAGTTTGTTATTTCTACTTTGCTTAACTAGTTTACAGTTTCTTCTTTAAATCTATATATAAACTCTCAGCTCTGTATATTAGGATTTGAATGGAAATAAATTTAACCTTCATATTTTTGGTCTTGAAGTTTAGTAAAGAATTGGTTCATTAATCTCATTACAGTAAAAAATTAAACTCCATGCTTTTTTTAGGGCCCAACTAATCTGAGCATCGACAACTTCAACACATTGAAGTCGCAATGTAGTATTGAAACTAAAAACTTTGTAATATGAATCATAGCATCAAACAGTGCCTTTGAACCTTCAATATAAAATGGATATTGAACCATTTCCTCCTCAACATCATCTATTATGCTGGCATAAGCCACGACCTCCTCATAATCCATTATGGTAGCCTTAGCCATAACCTCCTCATCTTTATGTGCTTACATTAACTTATCCAACTGCCCTTCAAAATCTAACTTCACCATAAGCATCCTCGGCCTCTCACGTCTTTCCATTCCTTGCTCTCTTGAAAGAGTTATAGGTTCACCAAGGTAACAAAGATGAGCTTAGACTGCTTTATCATTGGTTGGCATTGTGAGAATAGTGGCACGCCTCTTCATCAAAAGTTGCTGCATTGCCTTTGATTATTGATCTCTTCCTTGCCAATTGTCTTTTGAAATCTCATATCCACTATTGGAAGTGGTGCTAATAGAAATAGAGGCATCATCCTAGTTAGAACTTGACTAAAACACTTGTGAAAGCAAATCAGCAGTGCAGTCATCTCAAAGACCAACTCAGTACAAAACGGGGATGATTCTATGTTAGAAAGAAACTAACCTTTAACCAGAAATATCAAAGGAATAATTTAGCTTGGAGAATGAAAGGTCAACCTACAATGAGTAAACAAGTAGAAGCTATAGTTTTACCATTACTACTACTATTTTTAAGTAAGTGAAGTAAACAATACAATAATAAATGAAAAACATATAGCCATAGCAATCAAAGTAATAAAGGCCTAACGATGTTCCAAGTTTTATCACTATTTAAAATGTCTTTAACAAAACAGGGAGTATATAAAAAATTCACACTGAAAAGTTCTTATTTAAGCACCAGTGATCAAGGAATCTATTATTAAACTATATTTCCACTTATCTGACATATGCTCTTAAAAAGCAATAAAACTTGAGCTAATGACTAACTTGCAGAAAAAATCAAAATCCTCCTATCCCAATCCATTTGACCCCGAATCAACCCCATAAGAATTATGAAACACCAACAATGTTAATTTCTCAATCAAAAAGTTGATGAACTAAAATAAAAACAACCAACATATTTATTATTATAATTATATAATCGTAAAAAACCATAGATAAGAAAAGTCCCAATAGCCATGATCATAGCAATGTTTGAACATGGAGTCCGACAAATATCAAGAAAAATGTAAAAGAAAAGAAAAAAGAAATGAAAGCAAGCAAGCCATAAAGCCACTAAGGTTTTTCCTTAAATAGACAGGAGTTGTAAGCCAACTAAAGAAAGGTGAGCTAGGAACCGATTGGCGGTTAATAGTGGCAGGAATATGTTCTTTTTTTGTGATTCAACTTTCAAGTGTATATGTGGTTTTGTAAAATGATCTATGGAAAGCTATATTCAACAGTAAGGATTAGATATAATACTAATAATAAATGGGATAATAAATACATCAGTAATTAACCTTTTAGGATTTTATTAATTGATTGTCTAACCATTAAAAATTTTAATTTATTAACTAACCTTTAAAAACCCATTCATCTCAAGGAAAAGTTAGATGTTGTTAATTTCTTACTGATGTGGAATAAATTTTACCACGTGGACATCCATATGATAAACATGTATACAACTTTAACTTTAAAAAAATTTTAATTTAGTGACTAACTTTTTGAAAATTTTTAATTAAGTGTCTCACTTTAAAAAAATTTCAATAGAGGAGTGAGGAGAAATACTGGGTCGGATGATCTTAAGAGTTTCTAACTCCTTTATCTGTTTCTTAAATTCTTCTTGATCTTCAAGACCATATCTCATGACTGTAACCCTTATGATTTTGTCTTTATTAATCATTTCTAATTGAGCTTCTGTTTGAGTTTTTGACCAGAACTGTAAAGGATTTTCTAAATAATTTCTTTTGATCTTTCCTTTTACAAGGGCATAATGATCTTGGAGCATCTTGAGATGAAGAGTTGAAGATGATATATAAGTATCAATGGCAAGTAAAGGTTTACCTTTTTCAAGTACGGGGGTGCGTTGATATCCTAAATCACCACGCTGGCTAGCGCGAGGAATAAAAGAAATAGGAGTAGGACGACTAAATGCCTATTTAAGGCGAGTAACAACAAGCCAATGATGACAAGGGATTTTTAACCGAATATGAAAAGACAGAGTGTCAAATATAATTTTAACAAATATTTGAAGGAAGTTATTTCCTAATAAGATATCCGGTCCACTATTATGAAAATAGAAAGGAGGACACTTAATTAGAAAATTGCCAAGTAAGATATGAGGTTGAGGTATACCTTTAGAAAGGTGAAGCTTATTTTGAGAGATATCTAAGCCTGTAATAGGAGGCAAATCTTAATGATATTGTGAGGGAAAACATGAAGCTTTACATAAGTATGATCCTGCACCAGTATCTATATAAGCAGCAAAATATTCTGCTTTATAGTGTGGATAAGTCATTCCTATCGGAAGATAGATACTTGTAACATGAGTCATCTTGAAACATATATGATAGTATCATTATATGTAATTGTAATCCCATTTTGGGTGATCTTATAAGGTTTAACTTTTTCAAGGAAGCTAGTTCCTAACATAATATTTACTAAAGGTTCAAAACTTTAGTAACATGAAGTCGAAGGGGTATAGAACATTGTCCTAATCTTACTGTTGTTTCAACAACATGCAGTATTTGATGAATGTCTCCATTAAAATTAATGTATTCAAATGGTTCCTCGAGTTCATGGAGTTCCAAGCTTAAAGCTGAATCTGTAATGTAGTTTTCTATATTTCATGTATCAATGAAGATTTTACAAGGAATATTTTGTATTCCATTAAAATACTCACCTTTGATGATATAGTTATCTGATATGATATTCAGTGTACTCATAGATCTTCTTAATCCGGATATACCTGTATCTGTATAAGATAATCTTGGAAGAAGTCTATTATGTGAATCTAATTCTGGTTTTGGCTGAAGATTGAGCACAAAATCATCATTAATTTCACTTATCTGAGCAAAATTAGGAGGATAACATCTCTCAAAGTCATCAAACAATTTGGGATAATCTATAAAGTCTTGGACTGCAAAACATTCAGTATGATGTGAATTTGACAAAGCATAAGATAATCTATAGGTTATTGAATAAGGTCTATTACCTTGATGCATTAATTCTTTTTTCTTGAAATTTTGGACTAAGGTTAAAACCTTATCAAAATGAGTATCATCTATATGAAATCCACATTTAGGATGTATTGTAAACATCATCTTTTGATATATAAGATTTCCTTGGATTATTCCAAGACATGCATCTTCTCTTTTTTCCATTCGATTGTCTAAGACAGCAATTGTTAATGGAGTATCTATTCCATCTCTAAAAGTAGCTCTTACGATGATCTGTACAGATCCTATATGCACCCATCCTATTGTTTTTCTAATATTAGCAGGCAATTTTTCTAATTTTTGACGTATGTCTCTCTTTGTTAACATTGGAATGTTTACCTTATTCTGGGTTAAACTTATTTCTAAAGCTTTCTCTTGAATATGTATTCCATAATACATATGATGTTTTCTTGGTTTAATACCAATCCTTTCTAGCAATGTTGAATTAAATCCACTATGTGGTGATAAATTGTATCCAGTTACCTGAATCTTTTTTAGTAGTTTTTGATCTACTAAAATATCTTGACGAAATTCTCCTTCATTTTCGTAGGTATCTGAGATTACTAGCTGGTGACCAGCCGAAGATGTTGAAGCTTCAGTAATGTCAGTCATCAGACTCACTATCTGAAGTTCCGTAATCAGTTTCCGTAAGGATATAAATACTTTCATTTGATGAACAATCTTGAAAATCTTCAAAAGCATTTATCAATACAAAATCTTGGTTATTGATCATTTCTTCTATTTCGTCATCTATTTCAAACTTTTTAGTTTGGAATCTTTTAGGACATTCATTGGCATAATGCCCTTCTTCTTTACAATAATAACATCTACATCTTTTGACTGGGTTTTTACCCTTATTTCTTTGAAATTTGTTTCTTCGAAACATTGGTTTCCTAGGTTTATAACCTGGTTTTCTCTTATAATATTTAGCTTTCCTTCTTTTGAAGTATCTACGACTTTTTTGAAAGTATTTCTTTTTCTTATATTTTCTTTTTATCTTATTGTAATAATAAGGACTGTCACATCAATCATTGTAGGCATCTTTAAATTTGTACAACAAAGTTTATTCTGTTTTCTTAAAATATTACTTTGTTTATTTAAGACTGCGTCTCCACACCATTCACTTAACTTGTGACGTAAAAAGGAAATCCTTTTACCTAAAGTATCTTGATAACTTTTAACTGGGTAAAGTTCTTGAAGTCTTGTTCCCCATGGGTCAGGGATCTTTGAATAAAACATATGTAAATATGGAGACATATCTGTCACATTTTCGTTATAAATATGATAATAATAATGCTGAAAAATGCATATATATTGATCTATTGCACACATATCGCATAATTGCAATCTATCTAATGCAGTTTTATACCGCAATCTGACATCTGGTTCTGTTAAGAAGTTACCTTCTCCACAAAATTCAATTCTAAAGAATTCTGCTACTCTTGAAATAATAGGATCTACATCCGTTCCCTCAGTTAATCGAGCTTTGTTACTTGGTTCCATCTGTTTCCAATATCTTAAGATATTATTTAAGAGAGTTTTCTCCATAAAAGCTAAGGATGTCGGAAGATCCATCTTATTGATTGTGATAGCTAATCTTAAAGCTGTTTCCCATTTATCTATGGCTTCTTCTATATTTCGGATGCAATCTAAATCCAAATAAACACCAAAAGGATTGATGGCTTCAGATTTTAACTTTTCATAAGGATTTACAAATTCTGCACTATTTTGGAATGCTCCTATTCCAGGAATATCTCTTGGAGAATAATTCCTAACTGGTGGTTGTCTATGGACATAAGGATTCTGAGTTCTAGCCTGAGGCTGAGAGACATTACTAGGTCCTCCTAGTTCTAACTTTGGTTTGAGATGAATTAGAGTTTCTAACTCTATATTATCAAACTGATCTTCAAGATCATCTATATCTGAAAGTGAGGCTGGTTGAATGAAATCCATTTTATGGAATTACTTGAAGAATTTGTTCTACAATTACAGCTGACTTTGGTTTATAATTTTGTACCCTTTGAGGATTTATCTGTTCTTCTATATTGGCTATTCTATGTTCTAATTTTTGGAGTTTATCCATTATCTGATTGCCAAAGTATTCTATTGTTTGTTGCAAACAAATCATATTTTTATCAATTTTTAATCCATTTTCAGATTCTATCTTAGGATATTCTTTAGGTTGACCTTCCATGATCAAGGATTAAATGAGTCATAAAAACTTCATAATATTCTTGTAACAAAAAACTTTTGTTTAAAAATTCTTCATAAACTTCATTATATCTTTGTTGAAGTATTAATCTTAACGTACTTTGTCTATCAGTTATCTGATGAATCTGGTTTAGGAAAAAGAATCTTTGGGAATCTAAATACTCAATCCTATTTTCAATATCTATGATATGTAAATAAAATCTATGACACTGATCACAATTTTCGTATCTTAAATTACTAATATCAAGTCTAAAATTAATATCCATGAAAATAAAAATAGTGTTGTTGGAATAGTACCTGGTAAAATTGGACTTCTTCTTGAAGATTCTGGATTCTCCTTTGGAGTTGTTCTCTTTCTCTGATAATCAGTTCTTGACTGGATTTAAACAATCCTGCAAGAATGATTTCGTATAAGTGTTGAGTATACTGTCTTTCTCGATACTCTATTGTAATTAAATCTTGATTAAGTTGTATTATCTTATTTGCTAAATAAGAACAAGTTGTACACCATAAAGACATTCTACCAATTTTTCATAAAATTTGGAGAGTCTACATCATAAAACCGTGGGGGTAATTGGTTTGTTTCACAATTGGGGTAATGCTGAGCATAGTCTTTATAGTAGGCTGAGGCTCTTTGCTTCTGATATGTGGCCTTCTGGCTATATCTTTCATAAGAATGAAATCCTAAGGCATTAGGATTATTTTCAGACATGAGTTTATACTCTCGGGCTTGCTCTTGGTATTTTCCATACAACTGGTAATGAAATTGATATAAATCAAACATAGTTAAACATACTAAACAACTAGGTTTTCGTTTAAAACGATAAGATAATGATGAATCAGGTTTTGTGTTCATTTGTTCCAAACAGGCTCTTAAAGTTATTTTTAGCATACTCTTTGGGATCATTAACAATAATGGTAATTGTAGCCTTATTAGGATTTTTCTGTTGGAGACGAATATCAATCCCCATTAACTATGAGTAACTCTGAATAATCACCCCTTATAAACTTGCAGCTAGTTTCTCTCTATACTTTGCCTTGATGTTTTAGGAATGGCTTCCATTGATAGGAAATTGTCAAGAAGTCCTCAATCATCTCTTCATTATCAATCGACCTCATGATGGGGATAACTTGAGGAAAAGTTTGATTTAGGGATGTTTCCACACAAACCCGAGAATAGCGTAGCCTTCTCAAGGATGTCGTTATCTCATCCATATATAAGGAATTTCCAATATAGCTTACTAGATGATTAATGTCAGGAGTTGTCCAATATTTCAAGGCTAAGTTTTAGTTATGGATCCATAAAGGGACATTTTGTTTCATTTGTTTTAACTTTATTCCTGGCTACCATTGCGGAAGAAATTAGGTCTATTCTACACATGCCTAGATCCTGATTCTATTATTCTTTTCATGTTGAAATGGGAGTTGAAATTGGAGATGAACAAATGTTACTCATTTATAAGAATGTCTTCAAGACACGATTTTTTTGATTAAGTATTAGCTTAATTTTTTACCACTTGAAAGGCAGCAGGTCTTTTGCTAAAAAAGACCTGCTGCCTTTCAATTGCTCAATTTTGTTACACCTACTGTCAATACATCTATTGGCAGAAAGACTATGTTGCAGCCTTCTATAGGAGGTATGTAGGAGAGTTTGTCCACAGTTACCAACCACTTAACACCAAGAATGCTTCTGAAATTCAGAACCCGAAGCTGTAACTTGCATGAAGTCTGCTCATAGGAACCAAGGAGGTCAGCTTTTGTAACAGGAACTTGGGTACAAATTTGTTTAGGAGTAATAGGCCCAGATTAGTGGGAGGAAGTGAGAGCATAATGGGTCATATTGATGGCACAAGTAGGGGAGAGCTAAGGTACAAACAGGATAATTATGGAAAAAGAGAAAAGGAAAATTGCGATGGTTTAAAAATTAGTTCCTGTAAGGGAAACGCACTTTGGGAGGGAAAAGCAAATAGAGTGGAACACTGGAAGTTCTAGTAAGTAGGGAGCTGAGATCTAAGTGGTAAAGAATGCAGAATGCAGTGAAATATAAGCTGAAAGAGAGGTAGGAGGTAGTGATAAGATCAAAGAGAGTATAGAAATGTAAATTAATTATACAGTAGATAAGACTAAGCAAAAGAAGTAATCTCGTAGAATAAACAGGAAGTAGCAATTTGAAAGGATGAAGAAGAGGAGGTTAGAAGATTCTGTAAGGAAAAATGATTCATGGAGAAGATGAGAGGGGTAGAAGCCTCTCAAAAAATTTCCACATGGAGGCCTCTCTTTCTTCTCACAGTTTCTTCAATGAGCCTAGCCTTTTTTTTTTCAAAGCTAGTCATTTGTTACAATATTTTAATTTGTATCGTAATTACTAAAATTTGCATTGTAACACAAGCATGCCATCTCATCTAGTTTAATAGACATTTTGGTCCAAAAAAAAATAGTCATCATCAAAAAATTGAGTTTTTAAATTACAAATTAGAAAATAAAGGTTTTTGTCATTAGTAAAATAAAATACATTAGTGATTCCGCGATTTTAATATGAATGCCTACCGTTCTTGATTTCATAGTTTTGAATCCATTTTTAATTTCATTGTAAACTGTAAAGGATGATCTTTTTTGAAACACTAACAAGATTCTCAGTTTTATTTTGCTCTCCTACTAACGTTTTAAAGTTCATTCAAATAAACCAAAATGGCTCTTCCAATTAATTTACTCCATAAATTATTAGTCCACATTTCAGAAGTTAATTGAAAATATCGAAGGTATTCTAGGATACGATTGATCACATTTATGAATCCTTTAGTAACCTAGGCTTTTATTAAAAACAAATAAGAGTAAAAAATTGATTTAATAAAAAATAAAAAAGTTTTGAAGCTCTGATTTGCTACTACTTCGATTAGATTGAATGTGTGAAGTAAAACAATTAACTGTAAACTTTTACTTCCATCAGATGCAATCTTGGCTCAACATCCAAGCTTGCATACCCATACTTAACAACAGAAAATTGAAGCAGTTCCCGGCTAAAATATGAAAATCAACCATTTGTTTTTTAATTTCTATTTGTTAATATAAAAAAATTAACACATTAATAAAATATAAAAACAAAAAATACAGTCCAAAAATAAAAAAATACACAAAAATCTATAAAAACATAAAAACAAAAACCAAAAAAAACAAAAAAATTAAAAGTCATTTGATATTGCTGTAAGTTAGTTGTAATTTTGATACATTTGTATTAATTTTTGTATTTTATCTTCGATTTCTGTACTATATTAGTGTGTTATCTTTTTCGATTTCTGTGTTTAACAAAACAAAAAACCAAAACTCATTTTCAAAACTATACCAAACAACCAACCGAACCCCAAACATTACAGTTAGAAGTATCCAAAAGCATACAACCATCTCTCTACATTACTACAGCCTAGCCTATAGGGGTTAGGGGGCTAAATCATTTTTACATGCAATACAGTACTTCCTACACAAAATCCTACCATATGTCAGACAAGAGGGTAGATACCTCGTTACATGAACCTCAAGTCACACAAAACAAGAACAGAGAACTACTGACCAGAGGCAAATGACATGGCTCGCCTAAAATGTAATGAATTCAACGCAACATCAGGGAAGCGCTGCCCATTTGGTAAAATCAATCCACCATCTTCAGGCATAATGACCTGCATTTGGCCACTATTAAGACCACCTTCAGTAGTTTTTGAAGAAGAAATATCTTTCATTTTCTTCACGTATTTGAAAAACTCAGCAACTTGTCGTGCATAGCTTCAACAAAAAATAATAAAACAAATTAGAAACATAGAACAAATGCTCAACTTATTGTAAAGTTGGACATGACAAATCATTTGCCAATAAAAATGACTAGCAACAAATCAAATACATATTAGAACAGTTTCATGCTCCCAAAAATTAATAAATCAGTAATTCTAAGTTTGTATATAAGATAAGATATCAGGTAATTACTGCTCCTTCGCTTCAATATCTCTGCTCAGATCAATGTTGGCTTCACAGTCAAGAACCAAAGCAGGAACCTGGTCAGTCAAGAAAGTTAGGCCGAGATGTATTCGGAAGAATGTGAGGCTTCCCATAAGAAAGAAGATATACCTTTTGGATACTTGAATGCATATGATCACCCTCCAAATAAAACACCTTGTCTCTTATATCAGCATGCAAAATGCTATCCAAACGTAATGCTGGTTTATGGACCGATAACACCCCATGATTACCAGTCTGGAAAGGGAAAAGCCAGCTCTCATGCTTTTCATGCAGGTCCCGGAGATAATCCAGGGAGACTCCACCCTCCTCTGCTCTCTTCCTAAGCATCATTCTCTGGTGACAAGTATCAGGACTTGCTCTAAGATAAATGAACCCATCAGGGACGAGCCCAGGTAAAACTGAAACAACAGGATCAAACCAGGAATCATAAATGCTGATCTCCATTTCATTCATCCACTTTGCTTCATGCACAGCTCGTACAAAGACCTTCAATAAGTAACAACACGATTGAAATGCATCAGCCTTGAAACACTAAAACCCAGGTCATGTTCCTCTTGGATGGTATGAACTAAACAAGTATGAATTCCACCTTTTTGCAACCAGTTTTATGATCAAACTAGATACACTAGCAAAAAAGAAAAATTCAGTATTCTCAATCCTAATTCAGTTTTTAATGTAAGATTAAATATGGATATGCACTATCCTGGGGAAGCTTCAAAAGACTTCAACGAAATAACCACTCTTTTTCTATTGAAATTGGGAAATGACATCCAAGTAAAGGATACTCACCATTCTGTCACTAAAAACACTCCTCTCCATGAGCCTTAGAGGCTTCACCCCACCAGATGATTCCCTTTCCTGCATTACCCTCGTGACAAAAACATAATTCTGAAAGGTGTAGGCATACCTCTCTGGCTCAGCATAGAACGCATCAAGTATATTAAAGTGGTCAGGTCCAATATCCTGCCACTTATCAATGGGCTCCGGGACCACCTCAACAAGATCTCGTAGTTCAATTGTATCACTCACAATCTTCTGGAGGACTGTGGTCTTTCCAACACTTATGTTACCCTCAACACAAAAAGTAATTCGCTTCTTAAGTGCAGCCTTCACATCTGAGTTCAAATCCTTCAACTCCTCGTCTACACTCTCCTTGATAAAAGTTGTTATGCTCTCTGCATGGTTTCTGTGAATTATTCCCACAGAACTCTGTAGATATTCCACCATCTTTTCATTTGACTTCCCAAGAAACTGCAATTGGTGGACAAAAATCCTTGTTAGTAGGCATCGCAGAATTCTTAATAGATGACAAGACCATAACCGCAAAACTTTTTAGGCTAACAGGGAGTTCAAGCCCAAAACTAAGATGTGCACGTACTCAAGTAATCCTACATCCAGAAATGCCATAAACAACCATACACAACCTTAAAAACCACACAATCAGGAAAAAAATAAGCACACCAAAAGCAACAAGCAAAATATTCAACAGCAAAAATGCACTTTAGCTGCAACTCTTGCACCTAAAAGAATAAGAATACCTTTTCCTTGTAAAATTGTTTGAGCTCGGCCATTCCTCGAAACCCCTTCTCCACCAGCTTTCTCAAGTTTTTAGGCCCCACCCCTGGAATTGTCAACAAATCAGCATTGCTAATCACCTCACTCGACGCTCTCTGCCTTCTACTCACCTTACTCCCCTTATCTTTCTCGCATTCAGAGCTCTTCAGCCCCTCCACAGCCGCCGCTACAGAACCATCTGTCCCCGCCATGGTAACAGACCCATCTGCCCCCACCGCAGTCTGGTACCACACATGCCGTCCCATGGTCCATGCCCGCATAGGCGATTTCGGGGTTGTTCCAGTTACATTGTTGTTGGAAATCGCGCAGCGGCATGAACCATAATTCAGGGAAGTGAACCGAGAAGAGACAAACGGAGGAGCGCTTTCAGCCGTTCTGGAGACCAGAGAGGACCCACCACCACCGGAAAAAACAGCGGTGTAAACCGGCATTGAAAGAGGGTGAAAGGGTTTAGGAGAGAAACAGAGAGACAGTCTTTTGTAGGGACAAAAGCCAAGCCCAAGAGACAGAGATAAAAAAGCGGAGGTGGGTTTGGTCTTAAAGGGGGAAGACAGAAAGCTTGAACTTACACAACCAGAAAACGAGGGTTTAGTAGGGGTTCGCTGGAGCAGCTTCTGCATCATCAACAACAAGCATTTCACTCGTACGCGAATCCAAGTACACTACACCATACAGTCACCAGCTTTGGCGGAGGCGGGAAATTAGGAAAAGGGTAAAAGGGTGTTTTGGAGAGGAGAAAAAGGTCAAGGGTTTTGAAAATGGAAAGTGCTTTTTAGTGAACACAAATGAGAAAGGAAAATTAGGGTTTTCTGGTTTGGTTTTGACGATTTTTGTCTTTTTGGTAACGGGGCATTGACAAAAAAAATAAGAGAGGAATTTCGTATTTATTTTTAGAGTTTAATTACAATAGAATTCTATTAATGACCTGACTATTTTTATGTAAAATAAAAAAATGATAATTAAAAATATTTTTTTATTAAAAAAAAAGTCACGAAAGGTCATTAATAAAATAAATGTATTTTTTCCTTATTTTTATTTAATCAAGAACTCCAAATCAAAAATAAAAATGTTCGAAAGTAAAAGTCAGGGAACATTAACAATATATTTCGTATTACTTTTCGTTTTTATTTTTTATTTTTATTTTTATATATGTATATTAATTTCTGTAATAGTTTTATTGATTTTTGTATTATTTTTTGAGTTTTTATTTGTATTCGTATGTTGTCTTTTTTTATTTTTATGCTATTTTTATTGGTTTCGGTGTTTTTTAAAATAAAAAATTAAAAAGAGAAACAACAAGAATACCAAACATGACCTTAACTTTGATTAGAAGTCTTTTTAAGTTTAAATATTCTTCATTTGCTCTAAGGAACTTAACCAAACCTTTATATCCAATTTTAGACTACATTCCAACATTTTAGAACATTTGAAAAAAATTATAACGTTTTAAAAATATTTAAATTAAATCTTAAAGACTTTATTAATTAAATGTCCCGTGGTCATTCATAAATAAACTTATTAGGTGCGTGTGTCCTCCACACTTCTCTACTCATCATGTTTATAGCAATTTTGTGACTTTTGATCACTGTCTTTATTTGTTTTTGTTTCAATGTTGAGCAACCTTGCATTCCTCGATAACGCCAACTAGGCTCTAGCTGTCATCAACCTTGAGCAACATCAACTTATAAATTAGAAAAATTGACGATTTTGGCTACATAAAAAGAGAACAATGGTTAAAAGCCACTTCACTTGGACTCAGTTATGGTTTAGTCTCTATCGCATCACTGACAAAAGGCGTGAAAGCTGTGAAACAAGAGATTAAGCACTTGTTTGGTTAGATTTTTGAAAGGGTAATAAATGTTTTTTTTAATGTAAATTTTTTTTAAATGCGTGTTGGACTATAACATTAAGAAATGCTTTTCTAACCGATTTAACTTTTTTAAAATATAAAAAACAACTTTTTAAAGAAGTTTCAATTTAATGCTTTTCAAAAAAGTATTTTTTCGAATAAATATTTCAGAACAATTAATAACAATTAATAACCCTATTTTTTAGTCTATTTTGTCTTTATATTTTTAATATGAACCTTATGACATGGCCATTTAAAGGCATCTCTATATAAAACAAAAATATATAATACTAAAATAATTAGAACATTCTTTGTCTTATTAGATGGTTATGAATGCCCATATATTGATGTCCATATAGTTTTCTCCTTTTAATATAATACTCATAATACTCTCATATCCACGTATTTCTATAATAAATTTTGCATTTAATATATCAAATTATTTTAACTAAATTATTTGAGATTTATATTTATGATTTTAACTAAATTATTTTTATTTTTATATTTATATAATATTATTTGACTATTTTTTATATGTTTAGTATTTATTTTTTATGTTAAATTTACTTATATTATAATCCATATAAAAGATTTGATTAGATATATTTTTATTTTTATTTCATATGGTTTAAAA
>JAOXYD010000001.1:8974689-8992719 GCA_028565735.1 Pinacopodium congolense | reverse complement strand
TGGCGTTCAACAACATCACCATATCAAATTTACACTTGAGTTTCAAAAATGGTGCAGAAGCAATACCTGCAAGTAAGTTCTCCGCGAATTTGGAGCTATAAAATTCTTAAATTTGCTCATTTCATAGCTGATATTACAACTGTCCAAAACTACACCAAAGCAATCAGGATGGGCACAGTGAAAAGCATTCAGAACGAGGTCAGGCATATTTAGCTGTGAACATCCAGAGCACTGGCACCGGAATGAATACTTATCTTCCAGAAATTTAACACGTTCTTTGCATGAAAACTGCCCAACCTGTTCAGCAGAACAGTATTTTACGATTGTGGAGTTTTCATGCATTAGACTTTGTAGTACCAGAAGTAGAAATGTTTACATGGCAATTCTTTCACCTCATGCCTTATTTCCCTACTATAGCAGTGTAATGCAACCACATGTACTCTTTTGATGAATGAATGAACATCACATTCTTACATCAAGAGATCTAGTAATGATTTTTAACGTTAAAATTAGGAATACCTGAGGGCCATAAGATAATTCAAGAGGAAAGCCTGTTGCAATGAGCTTAGTTGTTCGTATGAAGAGAGTGCGTGACAGGAAATAAGCATGAATATTTGGCCGGCAAGAATGATTGAATAAACTACCAACAGTATAAATGGCTTGACCCACTTGGACCTAGAAAAAAGAGGAATCAATACAAGTTAGATGAATGAATGAACTTATCTATGTTGGCAGAAAAAGCATTTTGATATGAGAAAGCCAGCATAGATTTATATGTATGTGCTAAGGGTGGAATCAACAAAACCCATGTAGTGATCAGGTCAATTAAAGCAAAGAAATTGTAGCATAAACATGAACCTGTTCCAGATTATAAGTTGAAGCATCTCTTATTGGAGTATAAGGCCCCCACTGATCTGATGAGCCTTGCACGTTAGCAGATCTCATGCGTACAACTGCCATACTATTCACCCTGATTTGAGATAAAAGGATGACAATCTACAAGCAGAAAATCAATAGACCTCAAGAATGATGGAGATCAAGTGGCAATAATGAGCTTTATAGAGTTTCAACACTCATCTGCATGAATAACTGAGAAGGAACTGATAATGAAAAATCAGACTATAAGGATGAGAATCTAATTTAAAATACATGAACAACTTAAGGCATAATTTAGTCACCAATAACCAGAAGAAGTATATCATAAAATGATTGCATGCAAGCAGAAAGATGCCAACAAGCACAAGCATGATAGAATATTTCTGGCTTATCACACACACAGCAAATGAAGGGATGGGGTCAACCTGTGATATTGAGACTCCGTTTATCGGAAGAACAAACCCAAAAGAGCATTGAAGACAGTATAGCAACACAATGGCATATATATGTAACTCCAATTTGCCTTCTGGACTGATTCGTGAATAATTGTGAGAAAGATCCTGAAAGACCACAGGCTAGAATGTCAAATCCTCACACAGAACAGCTGCTAAGCAACTCATGACAAGTGGTTAAGAAATATACTAAAATCCTTTGAAGGTTAGCCTCCTTGTCAACTCCAGTTTGAGATATAAATTTTGCAATTATTCGACCAGCCAAAACTATATCAGTTGGCAAAACTGCAGGCCAGTGCACTCCTAAACACTCGTGCTTATGTTCTGGAAAGCATTCATCAAGGTTGGAATCAGTGCATAAGATGTCCTCTACAATGCGCTCTTTGGGATTGTAGTATTGACTTCTATCGCTTCCATCTCTGTCAGGATAGCTACTGAGGGTCGCTCCTCCAGCTTGCAGCTGGCAACGCTCTGAGCAGTACAGTGGTATTGAACAAGATGTACAAGGTACCACATCAGCTGGCAGTTCATTCAAGCAGTAATGACAATGTGTCTCTCGGCAACTCTTCAATATCATCTGTAGATGAGAAAGCTAAGTCAGTCTATGTGCCTCATTGCACAAATGCAAGCAGCTGCATCAAGAAAGCAACTATAAGGTATTGTGAATGATGACTAATGCAAGAATGGCCCTAATATAAAGCATCTTGGGGAAAACAATCTGCACACAGAGAGACTGTAGCTCTGCAAGTTTCAACACAAATCAGCAAAAGGCTTGATGAAACTGAGTCCATGCAAAACCTTCAGATAAGAAAGATTTTTATCAGTGCATCCCATGAATGAGCTGTTCATACACAAAAAAGTGTCATTTACAATAGTTCAGATGATTATGCCCTTACGTGAAGTGGTAAAAAGGCCTTATCTCCATGCAGCTCCTAAAACTTTTAACTTTATGCAGCTTAGATCTTGATCACAAAAGATTTTACAACCAAAAAAGGAAGTATCAAATAAAAGCAAATTTTAAAACTATACGTGGAAATTTTACCAAGTACAATAGCATTTACATCACAAACAAGTCATGGCGATGGTCATACCAAAACATAAGGTTCTTCCCTATGAATCAAGGATGCTGGAGGAATGTCACTGCAGGAAGCCATGCCCCTTCCTTTATCTGGCGTGGTAACACACACTAACTTGGTTTGCAGCAAGTCATCTGTCAAAAAGCATCTATATACCATTAATTTTGAACTTAGATCTCGTGAATGTAAAGCAGATACGGAGGCCTACTTTTAGTTAAATCATACCAATATCAGACAACACTGAGCTTTTGAAAGCAGATGATGAGATTATAAGCCATATCAGAAATGGAATAGAGTTAGAGAATAAAGAGAACTAAAATAGGGATAAAAATGTACGAAGAATAGCAATAAAAATAGGTTTTTTATTTAGGGAACAAAATGCTAGAACCTAGCTTCAAAATATTCTATCCTAGGATGGAAGGAATGAAGAATGGTAATGATAGTCCCTTACCAAAACTTCCCAAATTGTCCTCACCAAGCTCAACTGGCATGCTGCTCGTGCACTGATACTTTTCCAAAATAATCTTTAGCTCACTTTCTATCAACCTCTTCCCACTCAATGATGACTCAAATTTTTTAGCCATGTTCAAATCATGGACTGCACTTTTATGATCTCCTGCAGCCGCATGGGCCTTTCCTCTTCTGTACCATGCCTACGATGTACTAGTAAGTCATTCTAGAGAAGGCACAAACTATTTCACCTCACACTACTAGCAACAGAGAATGGATGAGGGACAACATAAACTGCAAGTTTAGAGCAGGTCTACCAGGAAAGATTAGGGAATCGAAAGCAAGGTTTTACCCAGTTCCCCTTTATTTTTTCTTTTCATTTGTCTTCACAATTAAGATAAATAATTGCCACCATGAAATTTAATGGAATTGAAAGCATTTTTCCCTGGGCTCTATTTAGGTGAATAGTGGCAATCAGATGAAAGCACAAATCTAGTGAACCAAAAGGCAAAAATCTGCCAAAACCATCAGTTGATCAAATTGCAAAATTAGAGCTAGAAAAGATCATATGCTATCACCTTGGAATAGTTTGGAGAAATTTGAATGGCCCGGCTGCAATCTCGAAGACACTCCATTAGAAGACCTATTTTCTAGAGAAACACAAAAATCTTTTGCTTTAGAGTCCACAGTAAAGCTAGGCTGCAAAATGACTCAACATAGCACATTCCATTATTTCTTTTATAGCAATATCACAAACATATGGTCTCTAGACTAACAGTTATACATGTAACTAGTCAAAGAATTAGCAGGCATTTCTTCTAATTTCCCCTGCACTCTCCCCTCCCCCCAACCCCAACCCAAAAAAAAAAGAATAATAACAATAATATGGAAGGGAAAAAAAGGCCTTCTCCTGTCTGAGAAACAAAGGAAAAAGAAAAACTCACATGCAGTGAAGAACCCCGGTTTAGATACAGTGTTGCAACCAGATTCTTGTCCATATTGGCAGCGGAAATTGGAGCAACACGGAGTGCCTATCTTGATTGATGAAGTGGCAAGCGAAAGAAGAGAAAGCATGGTTAAATCTTTACCTTGGCTGTAAACGACACAATAACAATGATTGAATAGCATCCTGGTTATAATCCCATGTTAATCAGTAAAGGATCTTTTTCTTGTTAATTTTATGATGTATTTTGTTTATTCCTAATTTAATTCATAGCCTCATCCTCTTTATATCGGTGCACAGAAGGCATCACAAATGGTTATAACTCTGCAGTAATAATGCATGCTTTCTGAAGATCACAGGGCACACAGTTAAGGGCCTAAAACAACAGTGGTGATCCATCAAACAGAGAACCGATAAGAGCTTGAGCAGAATATACTGTATCCCTACATTCCATTTTCATATATTTCCAGCTTTGAATCATTAATTGCCCGCATAAATAATTTCTTCAAGCCCTCATAGAAAGGCCTTATTCACTGTGTGAAGCAACCTAGTCATGGTTAACGAAGAAAAGCAATTTTGCAGATGTAAATATAATAAGAGAGGATTACAAACTATGTAAAGATGAAGTTTGCTAAACTGAAAAGAAAGTTGAAAGGACCTAAAGAAGTACCTGAGAATAGCAGTGCAAAGCTGTCTTATAATCTCCACTTGAAAAGCTTTGGTTGCCCTTTTGTTTTGATTCCAAAGCAGCATCCTTATTCTTTGTACAAAGAGCAGTTTCTGGATCTGTCAGATCTCTAATCATCTGAAAATAACCAAAACGTTCATAATGAATAAAGAGGCCATATTAAGGACAAGGTTTAAAAAACCACAGGTTCCACCCTCTTCATAGCAAGAAATACTAAAAAGATTATTAGGCGATACTAACTTGCTGGAATTGTGGCAAATTAAGAATGAAGTCAAGAAGAGACGACGATGTTGAAGGAAGATCGTCGGGACTGCTATCTGCCACCAACCGTTTAAGATTGTTTGGGATCAAAGATTTCAGTTTTTCCATTTTCAGTCTTTCTTTTTGTTTGGAACTGAAAAAGTCTGTTTCCTGGAAAGCAAAACATTGAAGACTAACCACATCCAAAAAGCCAAATGACTATATCATGGAATGACAATAAAAGCAATTCATCTTGCAGCTCAAACGAACTCTTTTACTTGAACTCCAAAAACAGGCATTCAGATTCCACTTAGATTTAAACAAACCAATTCACATCAACAAAGATGCTTGTTGTCTCGTAGAAAATCACACAGCAATTCCATTCAGTATAACAGTGAAAAATATAAGGAAACCTTTTGATATTTTCAATTTGGATGACCTAATGAATGGAGTATATAAATAAAAAGAAAGTAACAACTACAACCACTATAAACTAAGCCAGTTGGGGAATTTATTAGCAAAAGATTTAAACTATACATGCAAGCTACAAGCTAGTTCTATCCGATAAACCAGCACCAGTAGTATCAGAGAACAACAAGAATCATGATTAGAGCTTAACAATAACCGACACTTTCAAAATGTATAAAGTAATTGAACATTTAAAAAAAAAAAACCTGAGAGGAGAGGAAAAACAAAACTCGCTCAAAAGTAACAATTTGATGGCTTCATTTTTCTCTTCTCGCTCTCAAGCCCAAGCCTGAAGCTTCCATAAGTGAACTATCAATATAATACTCCTAAATGCTCCTCTTCATCTTAGTTTGAATAAATGCCCTTTCTTGATGAAACTGAGCTATATATGTTTTTCCCGTTGTACCAAACTTCGTGACCCAAAATTTGCTCCTTATTTGGATGAAAGAAAAATTTTCTTTTCATTCCAGCCACAATCTTATGGTCATGTTAGTTCAATGAGAAGCCAATGATGTCACTTGGATTTGAAAGCAATGATCTTAACACTCCAAACTTAAGCCATTGGTTCAAAGTAAAAGTAATGATCTTTGTGTGTGAGTACGGCCTTTCTGTGATTCTGAGGTGGAAGAGTCAACAGCTAGCGGGCTTATATTTTAGAAGTCGACAGTGTGGAGGAAACAAAGATGAAAACTTGGCCCGGTAATGGTACGAAATGGGCTCCTCAGCGTTGTGGTCAATGGGCTCTTCTAACCTCCAGTTGGGCTGCTGTCGTTCGTGACTAAGAGGAAGGGTTTTTTCGAGTTTATGGTCTGCTGACTCTTGCTCACAGTACAGAGGAGAAGGGAGACTGAAATTTGAAGAAGACTTCTCCTTTTTCTTGGCGTTTATTGGCTTCGTCAGCTTTCTGCTGGTAAAACACCGTATTCAATGCGTTTTTTTTATTCCCTGTTCTCCTTGATTTCCTTTCTTTTGATTCTTTTGTAATCGGACAGAGCTTCGTTTCTCTTCTTGCTTTCTTTTCGTGACATGTCTTCTATTTAGGTTTTCTCTTTGTTTTGTTTCGCTCTAGAGCTCTTTGGAATCAGAAAAGTAGTGGAAAGACTGTAACTTTATTGATCAAAATTGGCTGGAATTGGCATGTTTTGATTTGTATTAGAAAACAAGGAACGAACGGAGAGAAATTCCTTAAATTTACCGAAAACTTTCGTTTGTCTTTAGGTTGAAGCTCGACTTTTGCACCCTTTTTCATTTTCTTTGAACACGATCTTTGTTAGTTAATTAACATGTTCAACTGATTAGCTGATTCAAAGCTTCCATACTCATTTTATGTAACTGAACCTTATGTCAAATATATTTTATTAACTAGAAAGTTTTTGATTGGTTCTGTGTGTCTATACACAAATTGGATTGGTTCTGTATGTCTATACACAAATACGATGCTCATGTTTAAATCTGTAATTAAATGCTTACAGCCAAAGGGCCTTTTTTCTGTTGCAAACAGTTCTCGAACAATGGAAGAAGAAAATTTGAGTGCACAAGTCCTTGTTAAAGTAAATGGGACAGAAGAAGAAAATGGGGAGGAAGAACTTTCAATTAGCAATGAGAATGATGATTCATCAGAAGTTTCCTCTACAATGCAGAAGGATGAAGATGAGAGAAAAGGTTGTTCCTTCTCCTATTTCACAATTAATTGAGATCTGTAATCAGTACTGGAATTCGACTTGCTATAATGGAGTTATTTAGCAATTTTAGTGCTAATATAACCACTTTTATATTTAATTTTTTTCTTCCAGAAGTTTCAAAGAAGAAAAAGAAGAAAAATAAAAGCAAGTGAGGACTTCTTTCTGGGATAGATATTCCAGTCATTAGACATCATTAGTCTTTGGTTAATGATTTCTCTCTCATGATCATCTGCAGGAAGAAGAAGGAATTGCCACAGCAAACTGATCCACCCTCTATTCCTGTTAATGAGCTTTTTCCTTCTGGGGAGTTTCCTGAAGGTGAAATTCAACAATACAAAGACGAGTGAGTATAAGCTCTTTAACTTTGGTCCAATATTTTGCAACCTCTTGTGCAGCGAACAAGGCTACTCCTGCATTATCATTACTTTTGTCTGTTCCTTTTCTTTGTGTTAGAATGTTATTCTCCTTATTCACTTGAGTTCTGGTGCTTCTTGATAAGCTATATGATAGACAAGATAAATATTTATAAATGTAAGATCACTGAACATTGATTTCTGTTGTACATAAGCAAGTGATCGGCAGGTTCAACAAGTAGTTGGCATTTTGAGGGCTTCAGTGAAGCACCAATCTTTTTGTGTCCCCATAAAGTATTAGGCTACTATTAGCATATACCTGTCAACATGTGCTGCTTCAGATTTTGTCGATGGTTATATGTTTCCTTGAATCTTCAGCAATTTATGGAGGACTACTTCTGAAGAAAAGAGAGAGTTGGAGCGTCTTCAAAAACCAATCTATAATTCAGTTCGTCAAGCGGCAGAAGTTCATAGGCAGGTTCGTACTGGTTTGATGTGATGGCTATTCTACTGCTTGATGAATTATGTCATCTAATGAAATTTCCTGCTTGTATCAGGTGAGGAAGTACATGAGAAACATTATTAAGCCGGGAATGTTAATGACTGACCTCTGTGAGACCTTGGAGAACACAGTTCGTAAGATAATATCAGAAAATGGTTTGCAAGCAGGCATTGCTTTTCCTACTGGATGCTCTCTTAACTGGTAAAGGTCACTTTCATCTTTGGAGGGGTTTATGATTCCTAGTCCTTTTGATTTTGTTGCTTCATTTTTCATTGAAAATTCATTCCTGTTTTCAGGGTTGCTGCACATTGGACCCCAAATAGTGGGGATAAGACTGTTCTTCAATATGATGATGTGATGAAGTTGGATTTTGGAACTCATATTGATGGTAGTGACTTTTACCAAATATAAAATTTTTTGATTGAAGCTTCTAGAAAATATGCTGCTATTTTTTCGGTTGGAAACCTTATAAAAAATGAGTGCAAATTCAATTTACAGGTCATATTGTGGACTGTGCTTTCACTGTGGCTTTCAACCCTATGTTTGATCCACTGCTTGCAGCTTCACGGGAAGCAACTAATACGGGTATCAAGGTGTTGATCTTTTTATTCTTATTGCTCTTATATCTTCTATTATCATTATGATGTGACCTTTCATAAAGAAGGGGTCGCATCCAGTTCCTAGTTTTAAACCACTCGATTCTTCTTGGATGAGGGTGAGTTCATCTTATGGCTGGCTTTTGTATGTATAGTTTGACTGTAGTTTTCTCTGGGAGTTTTGTGTTTTATTACATTGGTTTTGGGATTAGCTAGGAGATCTGCCAGGTAGGATTTATAATGTTTATGAAGTAAGGAAATTTTTATGTATAGTTGTATGCAGTTCTTATGCTGGAATCTTTAACAGTGGATGAGCTGCAGTAAATATCCAACGCTGCATTCATAAGTGAAGGCCAAATCCATCTGTTCTCACTCCCCATCTGCTGTTTTCTGATGTTTTCCAAAAATTTTGTATTTTAATGTCATCAGATAAAGATCTGAAAATTTTGCAAAGGTTTAGACTAATCAAGAATATACAAATGTGCCAATTAAAATACCAATTCATGTATGTTTATGTGATACTCCATTAAAAATTATTAGGGTTAAATTTTCTTTACTGTCACTAGAACTTTACCCCCTGGAATGCTTTTCACACATGATGGGTTGACTGAATGGTTCACTGATTATCCTTATATTGCTCAGGAATCTGGAATCGATGTGCGTCTTGGTGATGTTGGTGCTGCCATCCAAGAGGTCATGGAATCCTATGAGGTTGAAATTAATGGAAAAGTGTATCCAGGTACTATGTGTGTATCATTCAAGCCCATCAACAGCCTTTGCTTCATACACATGTATTGTTTGCCTTTGTCCAATATTGAGTGTATGATTCTCATACATGTTTTTATTTTATATTCGACTTCAGTTGATCCTGGGCTGCATAGTTGGTTCTCTGTTTCATGACTGAGAACTTTGTTATGTGTCAACCTTCTTCCAGTGTAGATAAATGGCAGTTGCTATCAGAATCCAATTTTATTATCTTGCCACTGCGAATGCCACCAATGCAGTCAAATATGTCAAAATTTCCGTGTAGTTCGTTTGCTGTAGATATACCATTTTCAAGTAGTCATACAAAACAATAGTCTTTTACTTTTTGGGAGTTGGTATTATACTTGTAAATGACCTATTGGTCTAGGTCCTGGTGTCTTAAAACCATAGGATTTTTCCTTCTGAAGCTTGATCAAATTTAACTCTTTCCCTCAAGGGTTGACAAAATATGTACCTGTGATGTCACTAAGTTGTTTTGAGTTATATTAGAAGGAGAAGGGATTTCTTTTGTCTTGCATGTATGTTCTGAAACATCGGGCTGCTGAATGCTTGCCTTATTGGATAATGAGTTTTCTCTTGATAGCATCACAAACTTGCACAAATATAACCTTTGCTCAGCATGTGACTGGAACTTGGTTTTTGGTTGGCAGTTAAAAGTATCCGAAACTTAAATGGGCATAGTATTGGTCGCTATCAGATCCATGCTGGAAAATCGGTTCCTATAGTTAAAGGTGGGGAGCAGACAAAGATGGAGGAGGGTGAATTTTTTGCAATTGAAACATTTGCATCAACAGGTAATGATTGTTTCATCTGACAAGTAATTATACTATAATTGTAGAGATGACTATTGTCGACCATTTTTACGTAGACTCTACTTAGCTGCCATTTGTTCTGTTTAGGCAAGGGATACGTGAGGGAAGATCTAGAGTGCAGCCATTACATGAAAAATTTTGATGTTGGCCATATCCCACTGAGGTTGCCGAGGGCGAAGCAACTGCTAGCAACAATCAACAAGAACTTCTCCACATTGGCCTTTTGCAGACGGTATCTAGATCGATTGGGGGAGACTAAATATTTGATGGCATTGAAGAACTTATGTGATGCTGGCATTGTTCAGGTATGGCAACAATTAACTCTCTTGTACTAGTTTCCTCTTCTTAGAGTGCAAGTCGTAGTAGTTTCTTGGTCTGACTTTTGGTGAGGATATGGCTGATATTTGGTGGCGCTTGAATAATCCAGGCAGAATCCTTACTACACTCAAATGGTCGGTTTGTCTTTATCCTGCTGCATTAGAAATAATCTTTTTAAATCTTGCATCTCTGCCTTGTCTTCATTTACTTTTAACTGTTCAACATAGAACTCTGATCCATCCTACACCGTGATTTGAACTATGCTGGTTGAGTTGCTTTTACTTGAAGAAGCTAGGAGACATTATCTGAACTTCCTCATTTTCTTTTGCAGCCATACCCCCCTCTCTGTGATGTGAAGGGCAGCTACGTATCCCAATTTGAGCATACCATCTTACTACGCCCAACCTGCAAGGAGGTTATATCAAGAGGAGACGACTATTAAGGTTTTGATGATTGTTCTGTTTAATGTATTCGAACAAGAATTCAGGCTTCCAATCCAATACTTATCTCATGCTTCTTACATCTTTTTATGCTGTTGAATATTAAATTGTAAGTGTAATGGCCAGAAAAACTAAACAAGAACTCCTGTTCTTTTTTTCCTTCGTCCGTTAATAATCTGCACAAAGATTTGCTAATCAAGCTGATCAAAAAGGGCAAACAATTAGAAGGAAAGTACGAGAGAAATAGTTTAAAAAGTGTTTTTTCTAGAAATTGTGTGATTTCAAGCGCACGTGAAGCGGTTAGGGGCTGCTTCCATCGCTTTCAACATAAAACACGGGATGATATTTTAGTGTTTCATTTGGTTGCCCTTCCCTTGATTTCCTTAAATACTTGACAATTTTCACCATTATTATTATTATTATTAACATAAAAATGGAGACAGGAAATTTACAGCATTACCAATTGGCGTAGAAATAATTTTCGTGAAGAGATGACAGGAAGAAGGGCAGCAGATAATACACAATAAAAATTATCATAATAAACAGTTACACTTGAGACCGCTCGGGATGCATTTCACACCATCCAAGAGGCACCAAGATCACAATATATTATTATTTTTGCATACAGAATAAGAACAGATAACTTGCGAAAAAATCAATTTCCTTCTAATGAAAATAAATATAGATTCAACCTAGGAATACAAGCAACATTCAGTCGGCTTTCAATTATATGTTATAAAGTGGAGGAGCTAGCAGCTAACTTCATAAATCCGCAAACACAGCAAATATGTCGCTGTTGACATAATCATTATCTACCAAACTGACCAAAAAGTAGCTTTCTTGGACCTGTAAAATGTCAGCATCATGTCGTCAAGTTAAGGTAAAAGAGGCTATTTATGGCAACGGAAACGGTGAAAAATTATGTGCGAACCTCTTGAAGCAATTTTCTTGATGGATCACCCTCTGGGTACAAGGAAGCCCATGTTCTAGACCAGATTTCAAACGCCTCATCCTTCCACACGCTAAAGCTAGTAGGATCTACCACCGTTGGTTGAATGATTTCCTTTGCTGGGAAAACTCCCCATGTTACAGCATTAATATCAGCTAAGCCAATGTTAGAAAGCCAACTCCCTCCTTTATTCACAGCCATGTAAGTTACGTCAGGGAAAGCTTTGCACTTCTCAACAAGAGCACCCAATTTGTCCTTGGAGCAGAAAAATTCGAGATAAGCCTTCTGATAGACATAACCTCCTGGCCCTCCCCAACCTGTGGACAACACGAGGCATGGAAGAACAAGTCAGATACCATGCTATTCTTACATGCCCAACCGGAGCAGAAAGTTAAGCTAAATGACCACCAGAAACTATAAGAACTGATTAATCTTTAGAATGCCGCTTCCTTCTTTCTGTAGCATTTATAAATGACACAATAGGCAAGTAAACCCAAGTTAAAATCTAATCATAATCCATTACATGGGAATTCAAATGTTGCAACTTTATGTTTCACCTATGACAATATTCCCAGTCTTGGGTGACATATTCAGTTTTGCAATTCATTTGTCCTCTCAAAACCTAACAGCTTATCTTGTTTGCTTTCCCCTATGAAGTAAGAAGCCACTGAAAATGTTATTGATCCCCATTTAAACAATAAATAAGCTTGTCATTGTAAATTAAGGAGTTATGTGCATATTCCTTCTCCTGTAAAAGGGCTAAAACCCTCTTTTTGGTAGTCATAGTGATATTAAAAGCTTCTGGCATCCAGAAGCAAAGTCTACACAGAATATCAGCCAAAAAAAGACTCGAAACTACAGAATAGAGAAACCTATTGCTTACCAACAGATGGGGAATCAGATTTCTCCCCATTCACTGCTGGTTGGCTATTGATTGTCAAGAAGCCCTTCAAGTTTATCTTGCCAAGATGTTCATTGATAATCTTTGTCTCTGGCTGCAGCCCTTCCAAATCAGACCAGGGACTAGTTTTCATTTTCCCAAGGCAGTAATTCTTAAATTTCTGTTATCCAAAAGATTTGTCAAGTCGAGACTTGTTGTTGCAAAGAACTGTGTGGAAATAATGTAACACAAGTATATCCAGAGTATAGCTTCTACCTCATAGATATCTTCAACAACCTTCAGATGTACACCCCATTCATCATGAAGTTTTTTGTCCCGTGCACGAGGTCTCATAAACTGCATGTGAAATCATGGCTCGAGTCTCGCATGAAAAATGCTAACAAGCAGATTAAATAGGCATGTGGAAACTCACACTTCAGGAACTTTGATTAACTGAAACAAAGATTAATTCAAAGACTATTTCAACCACATCAGTACACTTTTCTCCATACTATAACAGCTCAACTGAAAGATTTGAGAGAATACGTGGCTTCTTCCACAGTAGAAATAAATAAATTGACTCAGTTCCTACACAGGATATCTCGGCACATTTTCTTTAAAAATATTACAAAATAATGCATGATAATGCAGAAAATCATTTTGAACTTTCAACACAGAGATCATATTCAAGACCACAGAAACTTAATAATTACTTCATATCATACGGAAATGCCCAACTTCCTATGCCACAGAACAGACAATTTGAGAAAGCAAGCAGTTGATTGTCACAAACCAAAGTAGAGATAATGGGAACAAACTGAACCTTGGAGGGGAATATTAATCACTCGAAAGACAAGATTGTTCTATATTTATGTTTT
Source organism: Pinacopodium congolense (assembly GCA_028565735.1). Taxonomy (NCBI): domain Eukaryota; kingdom Viridiplantae; phylum Streptophyta; class Magnoliopsida; order Malpighiales; family Erythroxylaceae; genus Pinacopodium; species Pinacopodium congolense. Next base: position 8,979,351 of record JAOXYD010000001.1, on the reverse strand, counting down.
TTATAAGATACAAAACTAAATTAAAAGTATATAGGTCCTCCTACCTGGTAGTCAGTTAAAGCACCATAGGATGCATTACGAGAATCACCCCATCTGCCATGTGGATACTGGTCCCAACCAATGGTTCTTGATAAATAGCTCTTTGGACGATTAGCCCTGTGGTCATTAAGCCAAGAAGTCAATTTTACTGAAGAAATAAGCAAATTCAAATACATAATTCTCCCCAAGAACTAAGGGCATGTTTAGTTCTATTTTCATTTTTGGTTTTCGTTTTTTATTTTTTTAAACACAAAAACCGAAAAAAAAAACAGTATAGAAATCGAAAAAAACAACACACTAATACAACATAAAAACCTAAAGAAACAATACAAAAACCAAAAAAACACACAAAAACTACAGTTAACAACTCAAATAAACATGCCTTAAGTGACTCAAAACGAAGTGTTAGATGTCCATTACATACCAGAATATTGGACGAACATCTTCTTTCACACGGAAAACATTTGTAGGACGTCTCCATGGTAATGACCTTGTAATCTTCGACTCTTCAATCAGACCAAGATTCTGCAAATGAATGCCCACTATCAGATGAATTAAGTAATAATTGTCCTGCAATAATACAATACCAATCTCCCATCAGAATAATGAATTGGTAAGATAAACTAACCATTAATATGGCTAGAGCTGATTTCTCCATGTTTAGTGTGTAAAGATGCAAAGTCTTGATGCCGTGAGCCATAATCTTCTTGCACATTTCCGTTGCATGGTGAATTCCGTACGCTTTAACTGCTTCTTCATTATCCTTAATAGGCTCCAATGCAGCAGTAATCTCCTCTGGTATCTGCATTTCATCACAACAAACCAATTTTACAAACGAGAGACCCCCAAAGATTATTTTTAACATGCAGAAGCACATCCATGCAAAAGAATTTTATGTTATTTAATTAAGAAGTTGGTGTTAAACACCGACTTCTTCGCACTCATAAGCAAAGTGCACATCTGATCCTAGAAAAAGTACAAATGCAGAATTAATGCTGAACAAGATATGATTGCAAATCTAATAACTTTGGAAAGCAACATGTACCTGTACAAGTGTTCCACAAATTCAACAAAACACCAGAAAGCATACTCAGCCAGAGAAGCAAGTTGAGAGAAGTTATACCTTTGTCTTGCAAAACCCAGTCATCCGCAAGAAGCCCTTGTAATTATTAATGGGCATGATGCCAGGAACAATAGGACATTTTATTCCAATTTCGCGGCAGTCATTCACAAATTTTAGAAAAATATCAGTATCATAGAAGAGTTGGGTAATAATTAGGTCAGCTCCCGCATCCACCTAAAGAATTAGATCGCCAAATTATCAGCACATACTATTAATACCAGCTATATGAAAGGCAAGGTCAGCTCATAGTTTTGGTTTCATTAGACAAGAATAAAATGAATGAGAGAGAGAGAAAAGTAAAGACCTTTTGCTTCAAATAAGCAAGATCTTTCTGATAATTCTCCGGCGTAGCAACCCCATCACTGCCAATCGCGTCCGGGTGCGCCTCTGAACACCAACCATCAAAGTATAAAAGATATTAACAAATAGCAAATTTGCAGAAAGCGACGGGAATACGTATAAAGAAAGAACAAACCTGGATAACCAGCAACAGTAATGCCAAAGTAGTCACCATACTTACTCCTTACATGTTTCACCTGCAAAACAAATTCAAATCTCACACTTACCTCCTCATTAATCAATCCATACAGTTACTAGAATATACTCAAAACTGTTATTAGTGTGTTCGGTTCGGTGTCTCACAAGATCTAAAGCGCAAGCGAAACCGCCTTGGATCTGAACGAACTTATCCTGGCCATGAGGAGGATCGCCGCGAAGCGCGAGAACATTCTGGATTCCGTTAGATTTGATAGTATGAAGCGCGTTATCGATCTTCTCCACAGGCATGTTCGTGCAGGTCAAGTGCATCATAGTCTCCACGCAGACGATGTTCTGCATGCGATTGGCGATCTCCAGAGTGAGATCGGCTGTGGAACCTCCGGCGCCCCAGGTGATGTCGCAGAAGGTAGGATTATGGGCCACCATGCGGTCCATTCTCTCGAACAGGTTCTCGACTCCATCCTCCGTCTTCGGCGGAAAGAACTCGAATGAGAACACTACCTTGTCAGATACATTGTCATTTCCGGTGGCCGGAGCGACGGCGCCTTCAACTCCGAGTGCTGACCTTATCTTCTCTATCACCTTCATTCTCTCAAATTCAGAATTGCAGTTTCAGTGGAGAGAGGGAGGGAGAGAGATCGACTAATTGCAAATTTATATGTCCACATCTCACGCAAAGGAAAGGACTAAAGTGCAAATAAAGAGACTTCCTGATGATGGGTACGTCCAACGACAACGACTCATACGAGCCGGGGAATTGCCGCTCTTTTAATTTCCTCTCAAATCCGTTCTTGCTTACGGTGAGGATACAATTTGAGACGTTCTACAATTGGAACGATATTAATTTTGTATAGGATTTAAATAAAAATTCACTTTATTTAAGTTAGATTTTAAAAAATCAATTTAAAAAAAGTAAAACAAAATATATTTTTATACACGTACGTTTTTTATGTGACATTTTAACATACATTAAACTGAATCATATTATTCAAGTCATAAATAATTAGACAAATAGATTTAAATTATAGAAAATATAAAATATTAGAGCTTTGACCCCAGGCCAATCTCCGGTGACCGTGTTCAACAATTGATCAAACCTCTATCCAAAGAAGAATTTATGCTAGCTGTTTGAGACATTAAGCTAAGGCACCGGAATCAGATATTTTTAATGGGATCGTCTTTTAGACAATTTGGGAATACATAGGTGAAGTTGTATTCAAGGCAGTACAGGAGTTCTTTTCTTCTTCTTCTTGCACACTGCTCAAAAGTATCAATCATACTTATTTTACTCTAATCTCAAAAGTGCCTAATATGTCCTCCTTTTAAGATTTTAAACTTATTGCATGCTGTAACTTTATAAATAAAGTTATTTAAAATTTCTTACAATTAGATTCAAACCTGTCCTTGGAAGTATTATTAACCCCTCTCAAACAACCTTCATAGAAAAGAGGTTTATAGGAAATAATATCCCAAAAGCTCTTTCAAGATTATCAGAGAAGGAACCCCCCTAATGATTGTGCTCTCAAACTAAACTTTAACACAGCATATGATACAGGGGATTAGTAGTTCATCAAGTTCACACTGTAGGTAATGGAATTCCCATATCTCTTTATTAAATGAGTTATAGATCGTGTCAACTCCACCTCTTTTAACATTTTCATTAATGGCAAACTTATTATAGCTTTTTTAAGTCGACGAGGAATCAAGTACGAGGATCCTTTTCCTACCTCTTCACTATTTGCATAGAAATCTTATTTTGAATCATAGACAGGCTATTCTATGCAACTTTTATTTTAAGTACCGTTTGATAATTGTATTTTAATATGTGTTTTTAAAATATTTTATATGTGTTTATTGTATAATAGGTTGTTATTATTATATTTTAAAATTTATTTTATGTGTTTTTATTTAGTATAATTTTAATTATTGATTTATTTGTATTTAGTATTAATTTAGAGTCAGTTTTGTTTATTTATTTATATTTTGTGTTTTTATTATTATTTAATTATTAACGTTGAGTTAGAATTAAATCTTAATAGTATATTTATTTATTGTGTAGGTAAATTAAAATTTGAAAATTAAATTTGAAATTGAAAAAAAAAAGAAGAAAAGAAGACAGTAGCCCACTCCCAACATCCCGCCCAACGAGCCCAAGTCTCTTACAGCTAGCAGCCCGCGTGGACCAACTCGCTAGCCCAACTCTAGCAGCCTGTCCACGTCCCAGTCCGCAAGCCCCAGCCGCCCCAACCAGCTCTCCCAGCGTCAGCTCCTGCACAAGCCCACGCCTACACAGTCCGCGAGCCCAACCTGCATGCAGCCCACCAACCCGGGCGAGACATTCTGCCCCACTCGTACCAATCCGCACCCCAGCTCGCCCCAGCCCTGCCCTCCTGCACTTAGGCCACTCCACTCGCCCACAAGCCAGACCCGCACCAGTTGCAGCACCACCAGCAATCCACAAGACCCAGGCCAAACTCCTCTCCTCCAAACCAGCCTCAGCAGCCCTCCTCCAAGCCTCCAAGACAGAAGAAAAAAGGAGACGGGAGAAGCAACAGTTAACTAAGGAGGGAGGTGCAGAAAAGAAGAAAAAACGCGAGGGAACACTCTAAGAACAACACACACAAGCATATTCGGACAGATTTGGAGAGACAGTTCCAAGCCACCACACAAGCATAAAAACTTCAAGAGTTCATCAAGTTCTATATTTTATTTTCATATTTATTTTATTTTATTTTATTTTTACTTTTATTTTATTATGTTTTACATTTTCAAGAGTATAGACTTGATTGAACTTATTTTTATTATTATTAGTGGCTAAAATATTTTTAGGATTTGTTATTTGAATTATTTGGGACCCTTTATTTATTAATTTAATTTTATAAATATTTGTGTTATTTATTAAGCGTAAACCCTACAATAAATTGAGAGAGTGAGTTGGGTAATTTATGTTAGATGTACAACGAGAGTTGGCATTTAATAGACCTATAGACAACAAGGTATTG
>JAOXYD010000001.1:8962954-8974589 GCA_028565735.1 Pinacopodium congolense | reverse complement strand
TAATTATCCGAAACGGTACCGGTATTAACCGGTACCGGTACAGTACCGTTTTTGGGACCAATCCGGTACCGGTACCGATACGGTATTTAAAACACTGATATTTGGTGGAGAACACGTTTTAGTAGACGTGACTTGAAGCGCCGATCCAATCTGAAGTCAATACACCAAACTCAATTATATCATCCTTGGACGTCGGTTTAAAGTCAGCAGATAAAACTCAAATCATATCATAATCGAACATTATTTTCTAATTTAATCGTTGCTATAATGTGGAACAAGTAGAAACATGGTCAATAGATATGGTTTAAAAAAAAAAAAGACGAGTTAACTCAACTAAACATCAATAGGTCAAATTCAATTAGCCATCTTTTTAAATCCAATTAATAAGAAGAAATCAACTCGAGTCACGTAACATTATGAAGTTACATCACTACTTTCACGTACTAAAATAACGTTGGAGACATCAATTTGTATATTTTTTTTCTCGAAAGAATCCTTAAAATTATCAATTCTTAAGATTTATTTAATTCAATTTTTTTGTTTTTATTTATATATTTTTTTCATTAATTTTTACATATTTTATATAAATTTTTTGTACTATCTTCTTATATTTTCATATAGTATTAAGGTGACATTTTTAAAATTTTTGTATGATTTTTTATTTTTGTATTTAAAAAATAACAATAAAAAATAAACATATCCTTAGAGGCCGTTTGGTATCATTTCTGTTTTTTCGTTTTTGTTTTTTATTTTTATTTTTTATTTTTGTGTTTCTGTTTTTCTTATGAAGAAAAACGAAAATATATTTAGTTGATATTTGTAATAAAAAAATAAAAAACAAAAATATTTTTGGTTGAGATTTATAAAAAAATATATAATTTAATATTGATAGTCCAATATGAAATAAATTTAAATTATTTGACTAAAAAACTCTTATACACCTTAAAAATATATTATTAGTCAATAAATTGTATTCATTATTCAATGTAAAAAAATCTGTATAAAATCTGTTTTTAAAATGTAGAAAAACATCATTTTATTATTTCTTTATTTCTGTTTATATTTATCTGATTTTGAAAATAGAAAACATAAACAGAATACAAACAAACACATTTTTTTCCTTTGTTTCTCTATTTTTGAAAATAAAAACAGAAAACAGAAAATAGAAAACATAAATGCAAACAAATAGGCCCTAAAATTTTGAAAATTATTTTCTTTTATTAACTACTGAAGTCTGAAAATGGTTATAAAAGACTATCAATAAAATACTATATAATATTTTTCAAAAGATTATGAGGCGGTACACATCGAATACCATTAGTCATGTATAGATTATAATAATTAAAATAAAAAATTTATTATAATTATAATATTATTTTATTAAAATTGACTGCAGCTGGCCATAAAACGCTGATTGTGTCGTCGTTTCCAAAAATTATCCATGACATAATTATAAAAATGTCATTTTGTTTGCTAAATTTGAGCATTTTCATTTTATAATTTACTGTACAATAAATTAGTCATATATAGGATACCTACTAATAAATAGTTTAAAACGCTAGTTATCGAAATAATACTTGTCAACCTATAAAATGAGATGTAACAGGCTATCACGTACATTTATCATCGTACATTTGAGGAGTGATGCTGAAAAAAATATGTGATGTAACAGGCTATCACGTTCCATGCATCTAACAATTTAGAGATAATGAATCTGTTGATTATTCATATTTTATAATATTTTCACTTTAATGTCCTACCTTATTTTCATTTAAAATTTTTTTAATTTAATGGCAAAACTTCTAAAATTTGCTCATTTCAAATATTTCGATAACTTTTTTGCTAATGCAGCTAATGTAGTATGACATCAGGATGTTCACGTACCAAAATTTATACGCGCAGATATTTATATGTATAATTTGAACACTCTTCAACTTTTAAAGTTTTTAAAGAAGTGAGTAATTTTTTTAAAGACTTTTTTACTTTAATGTCACCCCAACCTTTAAAATTCCTTAATTTAATATCTAAAATTTTAAAACTCATCTAATTAAGTTAAAAGATCAATTTAGTTCTTTAAAATTTAAAAAAAAATTAAAAAATTAAAATTAAAATAAGTTTTCATTTATTAGACTTTGGATAAACTTGCTCTACTTTGACTAACAAAAGTCCAAGTGTATTGCATATATGATAAATGGAAATCTTTTTTTACTCTATTGTTTTATAGTTTTGAAACTTCATTAACTTATTCGATAATTTCTCAACCAACCCAAGAAATTCCAAAAAAAAAAATTTCTTCTCTTATACAATTAATTAATTTCAAATTTTAACTAATAGAATAATTCTTTTTATCAATTCTTAATATTCTTATATTCTAACTACTTATAATAGTCTATTTATTGATTTTACAAAGATAACATACTACAAAACAACTATAATTATTATTAGTTAATATTAAAATAAAGGAATTTTATTTTTTCCCATAACAAGATTACTTTATATATATTTATAGAGAAAAGTTTTTTACTTTTAAATTTTAAAAAGTTATACCAATTCTTCATTATTAAATTAATTATGATAAAATATATTTACTAAAATAAATATATTATTTATGAATAAATTAGACATTATAAATAAATAATACATTAACATTAAAAAATAACTTTATTATTGTATCATAGAGTAGACATTATAAAATTTTAACCATTACAAATTGCATTATTTTTCTAATTGTATCTATATTTTTTTAAATACTAATAACTAATATCATAACTAAAATTTAAAAAGATAGAAAGATAAAATTTTACGTAATAATTTTGTAATATTATATTAAAAAATAATTAAAAAATTTAAGAGCTTATAATGAGATCATATATTGATTTTTAAAATATAATAATTTTAATATTTTAAATAAAACATTAGTGTATCTAATTACTTGTTAAAAGTTTGGACATTAAATTAAAAAAAATTTAAAATTAGTCACTAAATTGAAATTTTTAAAAGATTAATCATTAGGTTTAAAATTTTTAAAAGATTAGTCATTAGGTTTAAAATTTTTAAAAGTTGGTTAACAGTTGAATTATAAATATATGGACATCAAAGTGTATATATTTATCATGTAAATATCTACGTGCTAAGCTCTGTAAGCTGCAACAATTAAAAAAATTATTAGAACAACTTAATTAAATGAGTTTTAGAAATTTAATCGGAAATTTTTAAAAATTAATAAAAATATGAAAAAGTTAACTACTATTGGACTTCAATTCAATGTGAATTTTCCTTTTTCTTTTTCCCACAGTTTTACTATTCTTTTTGGAAAGGTTAATGCATGGAAGTGACAAGATAAGCAAGACCAAGTCCTAATCGAGAGGGCCACCATCATCAGCACAGTTTTGTTTTTGCCCAAAAAGTAAACTGCAATTAAATCAGAAACCGTACAAATCAGAGCATTCACCAACAGGGAGCCTAGGAACCAAGTTACACAAACAACCTAATTCAATAATTAAGGAGATGTTTAATTTTTATAAGGGAGTTGTAGTTTTATATTATGATTGATACATTTTTATATTAATTATTATATTTTTATTTTTATATTATATTAGTATTTTAAAAATTTTTATATTAAAAACTGAAATTTAAGATTACGTTTAGTATTATTTTTTGTTTTTATTTTTATTTTTATTTTTGTGTATGTGTATTAATTTATATGATATTGTTATTGATTTCTGTATTATTTTATAAATTTCTGTATTGTATTAGTATGTCATTTTTTTCGGTTTCTGTACTATTTTTATTGGTTTCTTTGTTTTTAAAAACAAAAAACCAAAAAAGAAAATGATAGTAATACCAAACAAGCCCTATGTGATAATCTTTAAATGTAATAATATATATATATATTATTATATAAAACAGCCTACAGACTGTAATCCAATAGTGACTCATTTTTAGCCCAGCCCAAAACACCAAATAAGAACCAACCACACGAATAGAATTGTCGCCTCCGCTTAGTAATTTCTCTGTGACTTTTCCTATTTTACGTGCACATGTTGGCATTTGCACGCTACATTTTCCGGCGACATTATACAAAATATAAGGACCTTGCTATTAACTTAGCCTGAAAAAGATATAGATTTTTAAGGATATTAATTGAATACGTTACAACAGTTTGCATATAACTAAAAGATATGAATAATCTTTTCAACAACATATAAAGGCAGTTTAGCCACTGTTTGAGACAATCTGGTACACTGGGCCCATCACTATTCATATTCATATTATTATTATTATTATTATTATTATTGTTATAATGTGATTTTATACACTTTTCTTTTGTCAACTCATAACCCAAAAAGTAACAAAAGGCTTCCCAAATTACTGTGTTGAATCAAAATGGACCAAGCATGAAGCTGGAGGTCTAACTCTAATCCACTCAAATATGACAGAAAAAAAAAAAAAAAAACTAGCCACCATCGATTCTTATCAAGTAAAGAGATCATCACAAAAAGGTTTTCGCTGGAGATAAACGTGGAACCACTGGGGGGGGGAAAAAAGAAAGGGAGAGAGAGAAAAACAAAAAAAAAGAGTAACAATTGTTATATGAGAACATGACATGCGGACTTAATTGTACATAGATGAACCGAACCAACATCATCAATCACAGCCACCTACCGTGAGGTCTAAATGAAGGATAAGACTGCTACTCTTTTGACTTTCCATCACCCAAATCTCCCCACCCCTCAAATTCTATCGCCCAAGAGTACCAAGAGTACTCACCTGGCCGGATTGATGCTCCAGTCTCAAGATTTTCCATCAAGAGATGATATAGATTAGAGAGGAAAGTTGATCTTGTTTCATGCAAGCACAAAATGGACATTATAAACTCGACGACGGGGAGAACATTAGCGGAAGATCGGTCAGTGTCAGGCATTACTGTCTTCATCCATTGGTCCCTGCAATATAACGAAAAGATCATCACTTAAAACAAACTATCAAATACGGTATTAAAGCTAAAAATCAGTTGTCTGGGGAAATTCAATTTGTCAAATATCCGATGCTAACAGTTCTGGCGTCTGTTTCCTATCTTAGTCATAAAACTAGAGAGTAAAAAATTTGTGTTAGAATCACAACTGATATAGATAGCAACTACTCCTCAATTATGACAAGTTAAGCATTATCAGCAAATAATCCACATAGTAAGTAACAAGTCATCCATAAGGCAAAAATAAGATCAAACCACCATAATTTCCACAGCATTTTCAAGAATAAGAAAGACATGGGCTTGCACCATAGACATTGACTGCCTAAAAAGAGATGACAAGTCTAGGCCAGCAACTCATACTTTAATTAAAAGCTGAAACATAGAGGGTATTTATTTTCTATAGCACATATTTTTAATGGACATTAAGCCAGTATGGGGAAAGTTTCCAACTGCCCTGAAATTTTATATCACATTATCCAGCCACAAAGTGATCTTATGCTTCCTTTTTGGAGGTCGTAGATCACAAACGCCACATATTTTCTCTCAGTTATTGCTCTCCTTCTCCATCTCCCCCAAAACAATTCTCCATTCCACCAGCTAGCTTTTGGACATCACCAAACCACAACACAACTTAAGCTATAAATAAAATTCTTCTTTCAGTACATAGATCACACAACGTGTTGCATTATGTAGGCTTCTAAAACAACAGCTACATTTACCTTAGATGAAAAACAGTATATCACCTTATTAGCTTTGTTATCAATGCAACACTAATCTTCTGAAAACATGTCCAAACGTTTGTTGTTCAAATAAAATCGCAGCCTAAGAGATAGCTCAAATAATTCATCAATTGCAGCAAGAAGGTTACTCTTAATATAAGACAGTAGTCATTTAATAAGGTGTGAAAACTAAGAATGACTGATGATTTTTAAAAGCAACAAATGAATTGGAAAACATCAAAACAGTATGCTTACCATTTAACTCGTCAGAAATTTATAAGTTCCCATTTACATGCTGACAGATCAAGAGCTTCACTGCCATTTTCAAAAAGGATCTGCAGTAAAACAAAGTAATCCATTTGTGAATATGATCTATAATAATCATATTCCAATAAATTTCCAAACAAATCAACAACTCTTACCGTGTGCTTTCTCGTATGGTTATCAAAGCGTCTGATAATACCAAAACGCTCTGATCTCCATTCCGGCCTATGAAGCATAGAAAGAAACATTCACACATGGAAAGTCTTAAAATTCAAAATGGAAAGAGAAGTCAGTGTAAAAGATGGAAAATAATGGGCCTGATAACATCTTTTTCAAATTGTTACAATGTGAAATTTAATAATTGCAAAAGTACAATGCCCAGAAGCATGTAAAGCAATAGTAGTTCTGAACAGAAAAATGCATTTTCAAGAACATCCAACTTCATTTGTGTTCGAAATTCATCTGGTAAAAGAAAGGACCTCCAAGAAGAATTCAAACTACAGAAGTGCCTGTAAAATCTTTCAACAGACTGATGACAGTTACATGCGCTAGACAGTCAAAGAATTTGCAAGTTTCATGAAAATTCAACTTGGTCATTTCAAGACAACCAAAGCAATGCCTCACTGTTTTGAATTTTCAAAAATAGGTGCAGAATCGAATAGCTGCTTGGAATTACTGTCTTAGCTCCAAAAAGTGGCATTCTTAAATACCTTAAACAAGTCATGTATTATTTTCCCCTTAGAGGTATCTACATCCGAAGGAAAACTACAAAAGACAGTGACCTTTCTCGGAAACACAAAGCTTCATACAAGTATACAAACTGAAGCACATTCAAATGCCCAAATGAAATTGAACATCCAAGAAATTACCTTTTACTTGGACAAACTATTCTGATCACTTTACAAATGCAATTAAGAGGGCGCATCAGATGAGTTCTATAAATGTTCTCTGAATTCCCTGAATGAAAATTGAAATGCACAAAAGAAAAGAATGCTCAGATAAAATGATGTCCAAGCTTCCAACATGAGAAGACTAACCAAATAGACCAGATAGAATGTTGAAGGCCATCCAAGTTACCAATTTTTGCACCTCCATTTCGATAAACCTGTGCAAGCATCAATATCAGAGTTAGCTTGGCTTTAATCTGGTAGGTGGATCATATAATATTATAAATGGTAAAATATATGTGTTGCCATGCATCACAATTGACCATATACTAAACAAGATTTAGTCAGTTGAACCATACAGATGCATCTGCACATACATCACTTCCAGATATAACTGCTTTCAATTTGGGGGAGGAAACCACTTGACAAGCTACTAGTTTTAGTGCTGCATCTGAAGACATCTTAGGTTTGGGTTTGACTCCTAACTTCCGTTTGCAGCCTACAGCACCACAATGACAATCTTGATCCGCACCAAATTGAACAAACCTGCTAATTTGATCAACGGCATAAGAAATTCAGAGTCCGAGGAAATAAGCAAGGCAAAGATGGAGTTCAAACATAAAAGAATTTATTATGCAGAAAACAAACATGAAGAAAAGGCTCAAATAATAAACAGTGCAAGTATCCATACTGATAATCATAGGTCAGATGCTCGCCCTTCTTTATGTTACGAGTTGCAAATATGCCAATTCTGGTTTCTCCATCAATTATCCTTTTAGGGGAAAGACACCATGTAAATAAAGAAAGCCAATTGTCAAATTTTGAAAGTGGAAAGGGCTAGCTAAGAACCATTTTTGCATCTCGGTGTTGGGAGAACAACTGTGGTTTATGTATCTTGACTTGTTTCCCTTGTATGTGGCATCAATCACCATATCTCGATTAATTTCACACAAGTAAAAGTTTGTTTCTCCACGATGTTTCATATTCCAAAGCCTTTCCTCGCATGTCTTGTCATCAATAACTACATAAAGTGAGCATAGAGAATAAACTAAGACTTCAAAGAATTGACTCAACGCCAAACTATGATAATGACACGGGGACATGAAATAGTAATGGCTTAAGATTTCACCTTCTCCAACATACTCAATGACAAACTCTCCCTTTTTGATATCTTCATCTGCTAAAATCCCAGCTCCACATTTTTCAGTCTATAGAGAATATTTAAGCTCTAGTAAGAGTATGCATTAACATAACATCTGAAGCTCTTACAGAAACAAAAATGGAACAAGGAAGAACAGGGTGAAATAAACTCGAACATCTAATAAAATTGAAAGTCAATTAGTAACGGTGAACATACATCAATAGATGACAAAAAGCATTCAACATCGATTACTAAATCCCTCTCTTTAAAAATAGAAACCTCATTCATCAACCCATACCTGCACTAATTTCATCTTCTTTACAGGGCGGTTTTGAAAAGGTTTGTTGACACATAAGCTTCCACATTTGCAGCCTGAGGAGCAGCTAGACAGCAGCATCCTTTAAAAAGTTAAAATTGCAAAATCAGATTAACTAAATCTCAGTAACTTTCGTAATAAAACATGTCCATAAAGCCACAGGCTGAAAGTTAGATCGATACAACTATCAGGAACTTTAATAACAATGCATGCACATAAAGCCACATTTCAAGTATAAGATACTAACAACATATGAACCACTTTATATAAATAAGGCATCTATGAGCCATCCAAACTGTAGTCCACTAATATTCTTAGATGTTCCCGTCTGAATCTTTCTGACATTGTAACTGAATGTCTTTCACTCACTTTCCTATATGAGCTTTTCTTCTCCCATTTCTCCCCAAATGATAACATCACTTAATTGCATAAGTACTTTTCCTCAGAAACTGTTTGAAATTTGAGTTAATTCAGTTCAACAAGCATAAAACATAACCCAGTTATGGGATATTAACTCTTTGACTCAACGAGTGGTAAAACAATAGGGAATCACAGCTGACGAAAAGGAAGTTATATGACCTTTTTTTTTTTCTCTACAAAAACTATCAGCACATGCCACAAAGGTACATTTCATGTGCACACATAGATTTACAGCTCAGAGATGACATAAAAAGTGACTAAAATTACGTCTGAATATCACATTCATTGCATAAAACCCCTTGATCATGGCACTAAAACAAAAAATGGATGTGAAAGAGCATTAGCTTAAACATATTGCTGAATTACATTCAGCCTGGTTACTGTAAGGTGTGCAGAATGCACATACAAACAGACCAAAAAAATCATACAATTGTCATTTTGAATTTGAAGATCATGAAACCACCTCAATAGAAACAGTTATCATTATAATATCATATAAAACAAAAACAAAATCTAATTACACATAATATCACATAAAACCAAGTCCACACTTACCCACAATGGCAATCTCTACTGCAAACACCAGAAGAACCTGGTGACTGAGTACAGGAACAAAATATGCCATCATCCTCGAGACGCCTTTTGATCTTCTTTGTCAGATATATGTCTTAGAAATTGTCAACATCAACAAAATATAGTTTGTATAAGCGGTGTGCATTTATCCTAGAGAGGGTGAGAAAGGACCCATTTCAATGCAAATGAAAATAGGAAATGAGCTATAAACCAATTCCTTGAACCTAGTAACGGGGGAAGAGGAAACAATTCACTAAGTACAAGGACGTCTTATTAAAGCACAAGGCAGTAAATTATCAAGTGGATACTTCGTTTTATGGGAGTGTAGGGCATGGTCTTCCACTTATTAAAGGAATCCGGAAGATCAAAATCAACCCGGTCTCCTATCTGCTTCTGCAACTTGTTAAACGCATCGACGATGCTCCTGTCATCAACTTCCTACCGAAAATGGGAATTGTCAACATCTCAAATCACAGCATCATCGTACATAACTGAACTTAGTAAACCAAATCCCAGTTACAATCAATCAAGCTCAACATCCATCTCAAAGATTTCAAAAAAAAGAAAAGAAAAGAAAGAACACGGGACATCCAGACATTTAATCTGAAGCTTCAGAGTAATTGGCACCAGGAAAAAAACTTTACCACTTCCTGTTATACCTAGAAGCCAAAACAAAGCACAAAAGAAAGAGCCCTTCAGACCGATAGAAAGGAGAAAGCCTTAAAGATGAAAACAGTGAGTTTTAAATAAAAGAACCTTGTTTGAAACAAGCATGGCTTCGTCCGACGGCATAAACTTGGAGGGCCCGAAATTATTCTGCAAATTAGAACCCAGAAAAAGGAATCAACAACATTATATAACTATATTTCATATAGAGCACTGTATGAAGATATGATTCCATAGTGCATGCAATTATAGAGGAAATTAAAATGATGGTGAATCTTGAAATGATGACTCTGTAATATAGAGGACAAAAAAAAAGTACCATTAAAGTACTTGAAAGAAGCAGACGGAAAACATAAGAAGAGAAAAAGAAAAGAAAAGAAAGAAACCCGACTAAAAAGGGTCTGAGTAAGTTGGTGAAACGCAGAGAAAGATACGGAGCAGAGCAGAGCAGATCTTTAGGAGACTAGAGGAAGAAGGGACAGTTGCAATACTCAAAGCAACAGGATTAGCATTTCGAACTCAACTACTCAATCCAACATCACTATCACCATTATGTAAAAGTGTCATTTATTGGGGGTAAATATAAAATATTATAAGCTTTGGATTTTCAATTTGGTGTCTTTAATCGCGTGCTTTCAAATATTTTCAATTAGCCCCTCTGTTATTTCTAAATGCTGCAATTGACCCTTTGAAATTAAAAATTTTAGTGGTAGTAAAAATTAGAAAATATATTTAAGTTTGACTGGGCGACAGATTTATATGACATGGAATTTGAGGCCTCCTGTATTTACCATCAAGGTTTTAATCTAAAAACCATAAAGTATAAGACGTGAAGTTGAAAATATTTATCCATTCAAATAAGGACGCTGTAAATACTATCAATTCATAAACTTTTAACTAAAATTTTAATCCAATTTTAGAGATCCATATGCTGGAATTGTAGTAAACTTTATTTTAACTCTAATTAAAATGTGTAAATTTTAATTTGTAATTTAGGCTTGAAATTGTTTGGTTTGCCCAATAAATTAGATAGACTAATTCTAGAAATATTAAATTTCATTTCAAGATAATTTTGTTTACAATTATGATTAGAATTCGAGATAAAATTTCTTTTGTTCTTTTGTCGAGAAGTATCTCTAGAGATGATTTATGATAGTATTCTTAACACTTTTAACGAGGACCCTTTTAAAATTCAAATTTTATTCTCATATATATCAATATATATATATGATATTATTCCTTGTAAAATCGTTAAATAGTTTTAAATCATTTTTTTACAAAGATACTTCTAAAATGAAAAGTTGATTTAAAATATAACAAATTTTATCTGTATATCTTTTTTTATTTGAAAAGTTATCTTTACATAATTGAAATAGATTAATAGAATTTGGATAAAGGTTAAATAAGTCACCCAAAACTATTCCTAAAGGCCAAGAGTACAAAATAGGCCCTAACAATTGTAATAAATTTTAAATCAAACCCTAAGGTTTTTATGTGTTTAAAATAAATTTTAATATTTCAAAAATATTTAAAATAAATCCTCACATTTGTTTGAAAAACGTTTAAAATGAACCATACAGCATCTTACCATGTGTACCCTTTAATTTTTGTTTGGATTGATTGATCAAGAGTCATAATTGGGGATGTTACGTGATAAGAACTTGCCAAAAAGAT
>JAOXYD010000001.1:8925045-8937550 GCA_028565735.1 Pinacopodium congolense | reverse complement strand
ACATTTTAATTTATAAGATCGATTATTTTTTTTATAAGAAAAAAATATAACATGTGCTATTCTAACTGCTTTATCAATATCCTGTTTTGATAAAATTATGAGTAGGAACATGTTAGGAATAATACAAAATTGCAATATGAATCTTATAATTATAATCACATTATAATTTTCAATTGTATAGTAATTATTTTAGAGATTTTATCTTTATGATTAATTATTAAAATATTTTTAAAAATATATAAAAAGAAAAAATATCTTTTATTAATTAAAATAACAATGTCATACATGTGTTTACAATCAATAGACTACAAGAATATAAATTACACGTAAGCCATAAATAGCTGCCCCTTCAGCATTGCGAAGACCGAACATTTTCCAAACGAAAGAAATAAATGATCGAAAGAAATTACTACCAATTACTTTTCAAAAATATTTATGTAATCTAATTAACTTGTTCATATCATATCATTACCATATCGTCTGATAAAAAAAAAATTGTATTCCTACATCAAAGCCTTCTAGAAAACAAAAAGTTTGGTTTAGGGGTATCTGATTATATTCAACTCTCCACGCACAGGATGCATCACATTTGTCAACTGGAGATTCGACAAATTCAAAGCAAATTACTCTTTTTGATGTTGTCCTCGACAGCAGATGAAGCGTCTTTATTTTAGTAATTATATCTAGAAATGAAAGATTAAGCGTAATTGAATTAGACACTGAACCATGAGGTGCAAAAAGTTGAGGGATGACATACATACGAGCAGATGGGTTGACGTATCATCACGTCACAAAAGAAATTCTTGACTGGTGTATTGGCTTAGCATGAAGTTTGGTCAAATTAGCAATGCCGCTAAGTATCCTCCAAGTTTGACGCCCGCATCCACCTATATGGTGGTTTTGACCATCCCTCTTTCTTAGTAGCCCCTAGTTGGCCTTATAATTAGAATAATAGTACTAATAACGCAGCATGGCTTTTGGAATTGGACGCATGCATATGCGTGCCACTACCAAGCAGTATTCGGAATTGTCTCAGATACAAATCGATACAAAATTTATTAATTTTATATTAAATTCAAATATAGATTAAATTGATATAAAATTTATCAATTTCATATTAAATTCAAATATCAATCGATACGGATTAATATTAATTAATATCTGAAAAAATATTTTTAATTTTTTTTAATTTTAATTTTTTTAAATTTAAAATTAAGTTAAAAACTGTATAATATAACATATTTATAGATTGTTTTGTAAATTTTATAAAATTTAAGAATAAATTTATAATTTTTAAAAATTATTCAAAATAATACTGATATTAATTAGTACCAGTATAATATCATTTTTTAAATCAATCCGATACCGGTATACCAAGTCAATGAACTTTATTTGTTTCTGTTCCTATTATTTTACATCCCTCAACTCAAATACAAAAGGATTTGAGCCTCATCACGATCAGGAAAATAGAAAGAAGAGAATTACCCTTTTCTTTTTCTAAGACAAACACGTGAAGCTTTATATTTGATGTCAAATTGAAGATCGTCTAATATTTTTTACATACTACTTCTCGGATAGACAGTATACCTTGATGGATTGGTCAAACTCATAATTCATTCTTAACAAACTTAAATAGGATTGAAGTTGTAAGCTTATAGGATATGTCATTATCGGTTAACACATTTTAGGTACGTGTCAAACTCAACATATCCTGATTTGACTTTTAATTACAATTGTTGTGCATCTAAGTATTGCCCACTCAATTATCCGATGTATGTATGAAACAAAAATAATCAAACAAAGAGATAGATAACAAGAGAACGTCACATTTATATGTATTTTCTTGATCATATATAGAAAATTTGATTTGTTTTTCTTCATTTTTCTCATGTATTGCCGTCTAACATAAAATATATAGCACAGTTTCAGCACAATTGAGATAAGCTTGCCGGCTTGGACTTGTCGTGGATCTTAACTCTCTTTCTAAGGTAGGTAAAGTAGTTCACTTAATGTTGTTAATTATTATTACTATTATTATTATGGAGTATAATTATCAACTCATGCTGAACAATTTTTATGGGGTAGGTAAAATATATCCTTGAATTGTAGTAACTCCACGTGTGACACACATTGAGTAACAATTTTTTATATATTTTTAAAAATAAGTTAGTGAATTGTTTATGAACTTATTAAATAATCTTGTAATATTGGTGTGTTTGGCATATAGAGCTTATTAACAATTAATTAAATTAAATTAACATCCCAATCGATATTTGATCAAATGATTTACTTAAAATAGATTATAATAAATTATTTTATATTTTCAAAATTTTATATAAAATCTTGTAAAGAAAAGAAAAATGGACCTACAACGTCAGCCTCATGGGTCGGTGGGTGGAGTGACGCTTAATATTAATCATAAAAATGGGAGTTTGTTTTATTAATATGGTTTGTTGTGGCTGCGGATGCCCTCTGTCTCTTTCTTGCCTTTTTCTCCGTCGTTCAATGCCCTCTTGCTTATCTGCTTTTGTCCACTTACAGTGACCTTCTACCATTGGTGGAGGCCCCACTTCTTTTCTCTTTTCTTTTCCAAAACATAAAGCAGTTTGTATACCATCTCCCTCTGTATTCAAATTTCTCAATGATTGAAAGTGGTAAATAAAATACAATAAAATAAGATAAAATATATACATGAGAAAAATAATTTGTGGAATCAAACCTGTCTTCTAAGTTTGTAAATTGTAAATTATACTCAATGGGTCATAATTCCTGGAATTTTTTCTTTTTTGTTGGGTGTGTGGTTTAAAACGAAAGCAATCCAACTTTTAATTTCATATTCTGTATTATGCATCAATTCCTACTCTGTTCTCCCAAATTATAAACTTAGAATAGCCCATAAATTCTCAAATTGATTTTTTGACTTTAAACTAACGTGACGTGGAGAGGGGCATCCACACCCTACTCCTCATTATTGAGTAGGTGATACGTGTGTTTGAATTATAACTGCGTCTACGAATTGATAAAACGAAAAGAATTCAGAAGGATAACTAGAAAAGAGTATAATAAGAGATACTTTGCATTTGTGGAGATTTATATAATAAACGCAACTCCAAATTCATCCAAACTCCTAGAGAAAAATCATAAAATGTTCTTCGATATTCATTTTGTTCTTTTGTTTTTTTTTATAAAAAGGAACGTAAGATGAGATTTTGTCTTTCAAGTTTTTAACTCTTAAAACAGTAAAAGGTTAAAATCCCATATTCGGTCGGTACATGTGTAAATCCATCTGAAAACAGGAAGCAAGGTAAAGGTGTACAAAAACATAAAGAACAAGTGGTTGCTGATATTTGTCATCCTCAGTTCTGTCAGCCTCTGGTTTTCTATTAGAAGTAAAGGTTTCAGCACTTCAATGGAAATCACTTTCAGGGTTTTTTAGATTCATAGCAGGTGTCTACTGGGTACCTCATTTCTTATCTTAAAGTTCATGCTTTTGAGCTCAAATCCGGGTATTCAGCAACCCTTTTGTTGTTTGTAACTGTTGCTCGGATTTCGTGCTTAGTCGACAATTTTCAGCTTCAGGAGTGGACCAAGGTCTGATTTTTACCAAGGATCTTATTCAGTTTGATTAAGGAAAGGAAAATTTCAATTTGTGGGACTTCATCTTTGACAACATTTTCTTCCGAGAAGTTATGAACTGCTTCTTGTTAGAGAACTGGGATTTCCAGTATGAGAAGCGTTAGTTGGTGATATTTTCTGGAGATGTGTATGTCATAGTGATGTTTGATCGTGTGGAAGGAAAATCATTTCTTGACCATGGAATTCAGGTATCAAGATTCCAAGTATGAACGAAGTTATTTCTTGTGAATATTGATGATTTTTTGTTCATAACTAGCAAGGAAGGTAATAGATTTCTGGACTTTCTGGTTCAAGAATCTAGATTTTGCATACAAGTGAATAATTACTGTCACAGCTTAATTTGTTAAGATTGGGTGATAATTCTGTGAGATATTGGGCACAATGATCGAGAAACAGAGAACAATGGAAAAACAGCTGAGTTTTCATGGAGTCACAGAGAAACAGAAAGTGATGGTAAAGCACCCAAGCTTTAATGGTGTAACAGAAATCCAGTCGAGTTCTCGTGGAGCGATGGAAAAACTCCCAAGTTTTCGTGGAGCGACGGAGAAACAGCAAAACTTTCGTGGATTCATGGAGAAACAAAAGAGTTTTCGGATGGTAATGACTAGACAGCTAAGTTTTATTGGTGCTAGCGAGAAGAGAAAAAGCAAAGAGTCACCTGGAAAGCGTGGTGACTCGCAGCTTCATTTGGCAGCTAGGGCAGGAAATCTGACTAGAGTAAGAGAGATTCTAAATAACTGTGAAGGTAATGAATCAAAGAATTTGTTGGCAATACAGAACCAAGAAGGAGAGACTCCCCTTTACGCAGCGGCAGAGAATGGGTATGCTGGGGTGGTTGCTGAGATGTTGGAATATATGGACCTGGAGACTGCATCTATTGCAGCCAGGAATGGATATGATGCCTTCCATGTTGCAGCAAAGCAGGGTCATCTAGGTAAAAACCAAATTCCTACTTAGTATTCCCCTCAATGTAATTCAG
Source organism: Pinacopodium congolense (assembly GCA_028565735.1). Classification (NCBI taxonomy): domain Eukaryota; kingdom Viridiplantae; phylum Streptophyta; class Magnoliopsida; order Malpighiales; family Erythroxylaceae; genus Pinacopodium; species Pinacopodium congolense. The sequence goes on along the minus strand of JAOXYD010000001.1, from coordinate 8,932,935 downwards.
TAAAACATAAAAGTCAGTCAGCTTCTTGATTACACTTGTGTTCTAAAACTATGTTGTTAATTAACCAAAATTCATCTCATCCTTCTCATGCCATTATTTTGGAAAGATAACAGAATATCTTAAATTTTACTTGGCAACCAAGATCTTACTAGTGGTACCCACAGCAAGCTACGGAATCTCTGCTAGTTTATAGCTTGTTCTTGGGCTTGATAGCCTCAATATCAAAGCTATGAGCTTTACTCCTGATTTTCAAAGAAAGATCATTTTTGCCTCTTATCTTCTCATCAATGTCTTGAATCAAGGCTTTAGTGCTTCTAGTGGTTGTACTTACATGTCGAGGGTATGATGTGTAGGAGTAGAAGAGAACAACATGGGCACTAGTGAAGCACTAATCTATAATGCATTATTTTCGCACTCAAACTTGAAATTGGAAGTGTTGCCGATTAAATACCTGTGTAGCATATAGATTGTGGACAACTATGATTCTTTTTCCTTTCTTTTTTATAGATGTCCGCACTTCCAACTGCAGAACTGCTTATGTTTGTAACTGCGGGAGTATTTTTTGAATGCTTGTAGCTCATAGGGTCAGTTCCATGATATATTTCCATCCCCTATGCTTTACCAAGAACCAAGGCCACAGGATGTGGCTAGTTCAACCATCAATATTACCACAATTTGCTTAATGTGGATGCAGAAGGAGGTGTAGCATGTAGAAGAAGTTCACCTGCATACATATTTTACTGTTTCCAACTGATGATAAATTCTCTCTCTTCAAAATTTTCACTGTTTTTGTTTCTGATTAATTTTATCTTGATCTTACAGAGGTGCTCAAAGGACTTTTGCAAGTGTTTCCCAACTTGGTCATGACTACTGATTTATCGTGTACTACTGCATTACATACAGCTGCAACTCAGGGACACATAGATGTTGTGGATTTCCTTTTGGAAACGGATTCTAATCTTACTAAAATCGCCAAGAATAATGGTAAAACTGTCCTTCATTCAGCAGCAAGGATGGGGCATTTGGAAGTTGTTAGGTCCTTGCTGAGCAAGGATCCAAGCGTTGGCTTTAGGACTGATAAGAAAGGGCAAACTGCATTGCACATGGCTGTGAAAGGGCAAAATGAAGAAATCATATTGGAATTGCTAAAACCTGACCCATCTGTTGTTAGTCTGGAAGATAACAAGGGAAACACAGCTTTACACATTGCCACAAAGAAGAACCGTGCTCAGGTGTTTCCTCATTTTTTGATCTTTAATCCTGTCTCTGTAGCTTTCAATTGTGGTGGACGTTTTTTTCATGGCAGGATATTTTCCCTGAAGCAATATCTATATCTCACCATCTGATCCAACGAATAACCATTTCTCATTACTAGAATTTGATTCCTATTTTTCTCTTCGTTTCCACTCATATGATAGTCTACGCAGAGAACATGTTTATATTCTTTCTGTTCTTTTGTTTTTTTTTTAACCTTTTTACAATAGAGTCGATCCTTGGCTTTAGTCTGAGAATGCTGCTGCAGACAAAAGTCCATCCTTGGCTTTAGTCTGAGAATGCTGAGAATGCTGCAGCAGACAAAGCAAACTCATGGTACTTATCAACTTATTTAGCATAAAAAATATGAGTGACCAGATAATTGTTCATCACATTGGAGCATCAAACCTTCAGAGAGAATTCCTTCTTTTTTATATTTGCCTTTCTTCCCAGTTATTGAGCTATAACTGAAAACCTGCCTGGCTTAGTAAATGCTTAATCAAATTTGCTTCAACTTATTGCAGAATGTACGTTTTTTGTTATCTGTGGAGGGTATCAACATTAATCCTATTAACAAGGCTGGAGAGACCCCATTTGACATTGCAGAAAATCTTGGAAATCAAGAACTTGTGTCCCTTTTAAAGGAAGCAGGGGCTACCAATTCCAAAGACCAAGGGAAACGCCCAAACGCAGCAAAGCAACTTAAGCAAACTGTTAGCGATATAAAGCATGATGTGCAGTCTCAACTCCAGCAGACCCGTCAAACAGGCTTTAGGGTCCAGAAAATTGCTAAGAAGTTAAAAAAACTCCACATTAGTGGCCTCAACAATGCTATAAATAATGCGACTGTTGTTGCTGTCCTCATTGCTACGGTTGCTTTTGCAGCAATCTTCACCGTGCCTGGACAGTATGTTCAGGAGAAAACAGATGGGGCATCACTTGGGCAAGCTTATATAGCAGATGATGCAGCTTTTCTACTCTTTCTCGTTTTTGACAGCCTAGCTCTGTTCATCTCTCTGGCTGTTGTTGTTGTCCAAACATCTATCGTTGCTATTGAGCAGAAGGCAAAGAAGCAGCTTATGTTTGTCATTAACAAACTCATGTGGTTGGCTTGCCTCTTCATATCAATTGCCTTTGTTTCTCTTACGTATGTAGTCGTGGGTAAGAACTCCAGGTGGCTTGCTATTTATGCAACTGTGATTGGAGGCACAATTATGCTTACTACAATTGGTGCCATGTGCTACTGTGTGATTTTACATAGAATGGAGGAGCGCAGATTGAGGAATTTAAGAAAGGCTGAGAGCCGATCCCGGTCTTACTCTATGTCTGTGGCATCAGATTCAGAACTTCTGAATAGTGAATATAAGAGGATGTATGCACTTTAAAGCATCAGGTTTGCAGTAAATCATTACTGCTACACGACTCTGGTAGCTTATGATGCTTTTCTATCCAGTTAGCAATATGTAGGAATAGAAATTGAGCTGGCGTGTTTCTTTACGTGGAAAGGATGGAGAAAGGAAGGACATAATGAGGTTTTATTTTAAAGGAAATATCATCTATTTATCCTTCTCTCTTCACGGAAATTCTGCAAGAAAACCTGGCCGAATATTGGGAATTTTGTTCTAATGCTGGCTTCTGAATGGTTCCACTTTACTAGAAGCCTGGATCAGCATCTGGTTTTGGTTTATATGACAAGTTGCAGTTTTTAATCAGAGCTTGAAGGTAGCAAAGGGTGTTGATGGCTGATATATATGGAAAAGGCTCATATAATGGAAATTTGAAGATTTGATGTTATGACATAATCGAGAGCATGAATATTGGTATTAACGATTTTCGATTTAATAAATGAAAGAATGAACTTGGCACTGAAATTGTAATGTCATTTTCCCAAGACCAGCTTCTGTTTATGGTCCAACTCGCAGTGAAAATCAACTTCAGCTTTCGAAACAAACCTTTTGAAGTACCGTGATTGCATTGATTGACCGTGTTCTGTTGTGATGGAGGTATAAAAGCATGCAGCCGTTTTATGTCTACCTTTAGACATCCATTTTCAGGGAAAGAGGAGAGCATAGCATTGCAACGAAGCATTAACTTTGCGTGCAAATTTTCAATGCCTATATTGGCGATAAGAACAACCTAAGCTGGTAATCTGGTGGTACTTAGGTATTACTTTTAAGACTTAGGGTGAGGACTAGATTTTCATCTCCATGCATTTTTCATGTTCAATGTTGCGATTTGAAGACCAAAAAGCAAACTTTAGGAACTGAAAGGGTGAGAGTGGAAGTAAGAAGGCAAAGGTACAAGTTAAATGGGAGAAAACTTGTAACATTTCTACGTTGGAAACTCGATAGAGTAGATTTTCTAAGCAAAGATGGAGATTCAAAATCCCAACACTTCGAACTATTGGCTCCTTCATTTATTCTATATCATGAACTCGGTTGGTTTATATCCTACAGCTAAATCTCATGAGTTGGTGTTGGTTAATATCCAACACTTAATTGATTGGGTGTAAATTTACTATATATTTTATTAAAGATATTATTTATCATATATATATATATATTTATTTGATTAATGTATAAAATTAAGTTCATGAGATAAATATATTTTACAAATAAAATTAAGATAATAATATAATTATGAAATTCATATTACAATACGGTGTTATTTCTAAATTGTTGTTAATTATTGTCTTATTATGATTAGACATTAATAGAGAGAAAAACTAGAACGTGTTTTTAATTTTTTCTTTATGAAGGTAGTGGTTAATTTCATAAACTAAATTATGGAAATATTTAATAAACATATGAGTTTTTGATATAGAACAGATCTATTAAACTTATCCAATATGAGTATTTTATAAAAAGCATTATTTGTGTGTTTATGAAAATGTCTAATGTAATGATTATATAAGTGATCCTTAGACTTGTAATCTTCAAAGTATTTTATATAGGAAGTATTATGTTCTAATACTATTTATGATCCATTCTAAACAAGAAAGTTTACTTGATAATTATTGGATATATCATGAATTATATGATGATAATTGAATGATTAATATATGATTTGTTACCTAAAATAATTAGAGAGCATGTTCGATTATTTTTTATTCATACTAATTTAAAAAATCTTTAACTGAGGTGGAATAACACTTTGAAAATAGTTTTTAAATGTTATTAATAAAATTAAATACAAATAATAGAGAATTAATATGGTTAGATTCAAATAAAATAGGCACTAATTCTATACTATAGGTGTAATCAAAATATTGCATGATAAATGGATTTATTTATATAAAAAAATTGTCTACGGAAAGGTTAGTCAAGGTACTTTGATATTCCTAATATTTAAGTAGTTATAATGTGTTAGTCAAGCGATTTGATATTTCTAATATTTGAGTAATCATAATGTATTGTTAGATTCCAACTTCAATATATGATTATAATTTATTTATTTAGAATACTAAAGATAAATTATTATTTAATTAGAGATTAAAGATAAATTAAAAATATTTTTAATATTTTTAATATTTTTAATTTTAATTATAAAATATAAATATAATTTATAATTATTATTAATATATTAAGAATTTAATAGGTAACATATAAAGATCAACTAAGGAGAGAAAAACAATTTAATTGAAATTAACTATAAAGTTTAAGAAACTTAAAAAATCAAATATATAATATTTTATTATATCATAATCATAATTATAATTATAATTAAAGTGAAACTTTAACTATAATTTATGTTAAATTTTAATATTAAAATCCCATTTTCTTTTCTATAATGGAAGAAGATTGTTAACTCTAAATGAAATGGTACCTAAGAAGATGAGGGACAGATATCATGTGCTTAAAATTTTCTAACCTTATACCTAATTAATTTTTGTGATAGCTATAATTTCTAACCACACTTCAACTTATAATAATGATGATACCAATATAAAACAATGTGATTCAAATTCAAGTACACTAAATATAAAAGGATAAGCACAATCAATCAAATAACAACATGTAAAGAGTTAAATGGAAATGATACATAATAGATTTTTATAGTAGTTCAGCAAAACATTCCTTGTTTATATCCATTCTCTAACTATTTGTTAGAAATTTTACTACAATACAATCTTCTTTAAGTTAAAAAGAAATTCTTACAATTTATTTTAGGCAAAAGGTTCAATATGGCCCTTAACGTTTCCAAATAGATTTAATTTTTCCCCTAACGTTTTACACTAGCTTACTTCACTCCTTAAAGTTTTTAAAATAGGATAAAATACCCCTAAACATTATTTAAATTGACTTACTGTTAATCAAAGGTTAAGTATGTACACGTGGCATGCTGACGTGTTAAAATGGACCCCAAAATTAATGCTGATGTGGCATTCTTGGCAAATTTATTTGACCCGACCCGCATTTTGGCCCGACCCGCTTCTTTTCTTTTGCCCTACTTGCCCCTAATCCCAAATTATGCCCAACCTTTTCATACTCAAATCAAACACTAATCCGACGAGACAAAAAAAAAAAAAAACCAGTGATTGAGTTAACTGCAACAGCAACAGTAGCTTGGACGACAACGGGAACGGCAACGGCAACAGCATTAGTGGCTTGGACAGCAATGGAAAACGACAACAATAGCAGCAGCTTGGGAGACGTTGGAGAGGAACAATCCACAGACAAAACGTGAGTCGATTAGTGGTGTTTGTTTATTTAATCAAATTAAATTAAGATTGTGTTTAAATAATTATTTTTTGTTTGTTTGTCTCCATCGTTCTGCCCATATCTTTGACATTTAGCTTCTTATGTGCCTTAAACCACTTTAAAGAATAGTCAAAACGTACTGCAAATTCACCTTTCTATGCTTTTTAGGTGACAACATTCGAAAACCAAAGTCCTAAAAGCATGCACCCCATTGACTCACTTGGTGTTCCTGGGTTTTATGTAGATTGTGTTGCTCTAAAAAAAATGTTAAAATGGGTTCATATTTCTTCCTCAAAAAATTCTTTTTAGATAGCCCGATTGTTTTAAAATTTGGTATAAGTCATTTCATCAACCCATGAGTATAATGTACTCAACAAGCATGTGATTTTTGAGCATTAGGAAAATGTTTTAGCTTTTGACAGACACACTCACTAACAAGCAAACCAGTAACACCCTTACTCTGTTTACTTCTCAAACTCACTATACGACAAGTTCAGTTATATTCCTAGACCAACTAAGCTTGTATCTTAGTGCATTGACATATGAAACCTGTCCACAGTCCTAGACTTAAGGCTACTGATAAACTGAAGTGCATCAGAACAACGTTAGTGGGATGCCTTGTCTGAAGAAGAGAAAGCATTCGTTGTTCAGAGTCCACCAAATGAACTAAAATTTATCCATGCCTCCTGCCCATATGCAGACCAATTATTAATTAGTTCATTGCATAATTACAATTTTAAACTTACAATCACCTATGTTTTTTGTGTTTTCTTTATACTCTTGCCATGAAAAGTGACTTTTGCCCTCCACTTTTAAGGTTTCTTTCAGCATTTTAGCGATCTTTTTGGCATTCAATTTTCATATCCATGCATATATCCATATATATTTTAACTATAGTATCCATGCAGTTATTAGCATATGCAACTGTTAACCATGTATCTGAACAGTCCACTTTTTTGGCACATGCAAGTAAATGGTCTGATATTATATTATATTTTTTTGACAGCATGAATTTAAATGAAGCAGTTTAATCTATACCTATGTTAATGTAGGATAATACCTTGCATCTAAATGAGAATGATGTGACTGTTGAAGATGGATACGATGAAGCTATGAGAGAGGATAATGATAAAGCCATATAAGCTGCAAATATACAATCTAGTTCTGATGTAGTCGCGGATGGAATTGAAGTTGAAGAAGGAAATTTGCAAAGGCAAATTGTAGATGGATATGACTCAGATTTTGACATTAGTATTGATTCTGATCATGGTACACTATCTATTGACTCCTCAGATGTAGGGAGTTTCTTAGACAATGATAAATATCCAAATGGTGAAGATTCAGATGCAGCTTTGAGGCGACCTAGTCAAGAGAGAAGAAATGATCATGGTATTTTGCCTACATAATGGTTATTAGGTATGGTTTTTGCTAGTGCAATTCACTTTAAAGAGTTAGTTGCTGATTACGCGGCTACAACAAGATATGATTTGAAGTTTAAAAGGAATGAAGCTAAAAGGGTACGATATTGTTGTAGCGATGGATGTCCATTTGAGTTATTTGTTTCGTATGATAGAAAAGACAATTGTTTAAAGTTGAAAACATATAAACTAGAGCATAGATATAATCCGACGAATAAGCCAAAGTTGGTTAATTCCAACTATATCATTAGACATTTCAAAGAAAAGATACTCTATAGGCTGAGTATTAAGATCAAAAAAATGGTTGAAGAATGTAGGGAAAAGCTTAAATTGTCAGTTAATACTAGTATGTGCAAGTATGCAAGGAGGAAGGTTTTGAAAGTAAAGGCAATGGAGAATCGCAATGAATACGGTAAGCTTTATAGCTACATTGATGAGTTAAAGGAAATGAATCCAGGTTCTACAATTGAACTTCAACTCAGAAGGATTGGAGAAGATAACAATTTGCACTTTAAAAG
>JAOXYD010000001.1:8913049-8924945 GCA_028565735.1 Pinacopodium congolense | reverse complement strand
TTGAATATTGGTTTAGTGATTGCATTTAGTTTTCTAATTGAATTAAGTTGATAGTTTTAAGTTTGTAAAAAGTTTTTAATACCCAATTCACCCCTCCTCTTGGGTGCCATAGGACTTACAATATCCACCATGATCAAGCTTTATTTGCATGCTTTTTATCTATCTTCATCACATGTCCATTAGCTGCATTTTGGACAAATTTAAATGATGAATAGTATCCTAAATGGTGCTCTAATTCATGTGATTTTTTATATTCAATTGCCCCTTCATAAGCCATCCCATTTCCAAGCCATTTTGTATAAATCAAAATAGCTTTAATTGATTCAAAATCTTCATGCTTTAATTCAAATTTTGTATTTCATCGTTAAACGTAATCATAAAATTATTAGGAACACAAAATGATCAATTTAACATAAAAATAGGAATAAATTCAAATGAAATAGCATATCAAAATATAATGCTTAAGAGACTTGGTATGGATAAAAAAAAATCTTTAGGAACCCCTATAAGTGTTACTATAAGTTGAACAAGGATGAGGAAGGAAAGCCAATAAATTCTAAATTATTTAGAGGTATGATAAGTAGTTTATTGTACCTTACCACTAGGACTTGATATTATTTTTAATGTATGTTTATGTACTAAGTTCCAATCAAGTCTTAGAGAGTCTCATTTGATAACCGTTAACGGAACATTTAGTTGGTAAATCATCCTTAGGTTGTGGTGTCCTATAAATACATATATTGATGTAATAAGTTATTCAAATGTAGATTATATTGGTAATTAATTAGATATAAAGAATACATATGATACTTGTCAATTTTTAAGAAATTCATTAGTTTCATGATTTAATAAGAAGCAAAATTTGGTGGCTTTATCAACTACCAAAGCAGAGTATGTAGCGACCAGTAGTTATTATGCACAAGTATTTTAACTTAGGCAACAACTTAGATATTGTGATATAAAGATTAAAAAGATCTATATTAGGTGTGATAACTATCATATGCCTAACCAAGAATCCGTATATAAACACAAATAGTACATTAGTGTGTAAAGGGAAATCTAGACCACAATGATCATATAAAACATAAGCTAACATTGCTTATATGAAAAAGCAAATTCAGTTGACAAAGTAGTGGATATCAAATATGCATTTGAAACATGAACCAAAACATGGCTCACCTCTATATGAAGTTTATAAAGTCTATCCGCCTTCCTCCAAAACCCAAATATTTCTCCTTTGACAATCGATTTCACCTCAAATCATCAACATAAACCTAAGGGATTGATCAATGTTGAGGATTGAATAGCGTTAAAGAAGAAACAAAGAAAGTCCTATAAATTACTTTGCCAATTTTCTATTTAGCCCTACTTTTCACTTCTCAACTTTTCATTGGAGTCAAACCATCAACAGATGCTTAAGATATTGGTGAACATTGGAAATTGTAAAGCTTCAAATGAGAAACGAAAGAAAGTCTAACTTATAACTTTGTTGATTTCCCATTTAGCCCTAATAATTACTTCTTTGCTTTTCATTTGGAAAAAAACCATCAACAAATACCTAAGGTCTTGTTTAGTTAAATTTTTATTTTTGGTTTTCGTTTCTTATTTTTCTAAATACAAAAATTAAAAAAAATAACACAAAAATTCAAAATAAATAACACAGTAATATAGTACAGAAACCGAAAAAATAGTGTAAAAATCGAAAAAAATAAAAATCAATACAAAAATTACAACAAAAAATTATAACTAACAACCCAACTAAACATGTCCTAAGGATTGGTGAACATTGGAATTGAAAATGTCGAAGGAGAAACAAAGGAAGTCTAACATGCTATATTGTCAATTTCCCATTTGACCCTCCTATTCCCTTCTTAATTTTTCATTACTTGTTCTAACTTATTGGATGATGTGGCGGGAAGACTACCGAGAGGCTTCCTAGTCACTGTCTTCAAAAACCTATGTATCTCTCCTTCTCCTCCCACAAAATGTACTTCATTCTACAAATTTAATTTTGCTTTCACAAAACCCACTCTATTCCCAGAAAATTATTTGTCTCACAATATTTTTATGAAATGGAAGTGAATTATCTTATTTGTTCAATATTCTTACTACCTTCCTAGCTATTGCAAATATTATAATTTGTGCTTGACTACGTGAACTGCCCATTAAATTATAGTGTTCATATTTATTTCAAAGTTGATATTTTACGAAAATTAATCAATTAATTTTATATATTTTTATCACTAACAACTAAATTTTTGTATTTATTTTGTTATTTTATTACTTCTGTTATTTTATTGTTTTAATATATTTCATACTTTGATTTACGGCCTTATTTACATTGTTTTAATACTTGTTCAATTATTGTTATTATGTTTTTAAGATATTTGCTTTAATATGAAATAAATTGTTTAAATAAAGAATATACCACATGGTAGAAGAACAATAGTTATGGTTGTTGTTGTTATTAATAATAATGAAATATTACAAGAAAAATACTAATATAATACTACATAAAGTTATCAAGAAAATAATTGAAAATATGCACAAACAATTGACTAATGTGTATGTATATATATGTCTTTTCCTTGATGAAGATGATTCTTAAGAATATAGAAATTATATCGAGAGTTAGTCCCTTTCAAATGAGAATAAATTAATTAAAACAAAATTTATTAGTCACAATCAACAGTAGTAATAAAACAAAAACTATGAAAAAATAGATCTTATCATAAAAAATAGCCAAAGAATGATTTTTTGGGTTTCTCTATTTTACTGGTTTACCAATTGCTGGACTTAACCTGCTGTACTGATTCAGCAGCTCGGTTGGAGTATTTAAAAGGAGGAGTTCGTCCTGTACCTCCTAGTGTGCTGCTTCCTGTGACTAAGCTTCATTTAATAAATTTCTGCTTAACAAGTTAAAATCTTATCAAGACCTTAAAAAATTATAACAATCCGTAATGGAACACCAGCAATATTAACACCATTACAACAAGTAAATGCTGTTTTAATTTGCATTATATCCCTTTACAAGAGTTCATTGTTTACGAGTTTGTGTGTTAGTGCGCCATTTTAGTCGCTGTTAAAATCAGAATTTATAACATGATTTTAGAGCATGATTGTAAACGTATTATGTATGTAGCTATAATACATTCACACTCCTCATCCACCAGGGCTGCATTACTGTAACAAGATTTCCTTTTATATTAAGTTTATGCAAACAATATTTCCTTTTATATTAAGTTTTGAGGTAAAGGTAAACGCAATATTTAAAAAATAGGATCGGACCGATTAATTCGACTTAATTAAATCGAAACCGATTAGTTTATCGATTCGATTTTTTAAAAAAATCGTTATATTTAAAAACCGAACGGTTAAAAGGTTGGACCAATTAATTAACCAGTTCGACTTAGTTTAATTTACCAGTTTAATCGATTTAACCTGTCAATCTGATCCTTTTCAACCCAATTCAACTCAACTCATCTCTCTTCACTTTTTTTTTAATTTTTTATTCCAACCCACTCTTCTTACCTTTTTTACTTTTTTATTATATATTAAATCTATTATTTTTATTTTTATTTAATTCGTATATGATATTATTTATTTATTTTTTAATTTTTTAATATATTTTTATTTAAAATAATAAACATTAAATTAAAAATTTTTAATATAATATTTTTTGATATTATAATTTAATAAAAAATAAATTAATAATTTATACGTCTTATTATTTTACACCAGTTCAATACCGATTTTATAATGATTTTATACCGGTTAAACCTCTAAACTTTTAACCCCTTCTCTTACCGATTCGATGTCCGGTCCGATTTTCACAACATTAGGTAAACGCATACGAGGAATAACATTCCAAGTTAACTAAATAAAATGAAATGGCTATGATATTTGATATTTCTAATTACGATTCGAAAACTTCTCTAGATCTCATTCACCAGATCAGGGTGGTAAACTGTTTCATCTAACTTTGTGACGGCAAGTTATACAAAAACAACAGTTTCAATATTTTATGAAAATCTTTCTTAATTTAAATGTAGCTTTAGAAATCCTTGTAATTCAATGGTTACAAGAATTAAAAGTAAACAACTTCAAATGAAGAAAATTTGTTATCAAATAATGTAACCATTGGGGTTCAAATGCAACTTAAGCAGTTGTATGATGACTTCTGTTTTGATTGTTGGTCTCACTTGACACCGAATATAATTTATCCAACATATCACAATCAACTAAAGGCATTTAAAAATAGCTTGCAACAAACAAGTAATCATTAACGTAATAAAGATTTATGTATTTTTCTCCAAGAAATCATTCGCGCAGTCAGGCCAAATTGACATTTAACAGTTATCCTGATCTTGAATTGCACATACAATTCCCTCATATTGTATCTACTCCGTTATGGTGATAATAACTAGTGAAAAACAGCTATGAAAAAGTGGAGTGTTTCTGCATAAATAACAAGCTAGCTGTTGATCAGGGTAAAATAAAAGTAGATGTCCATACCTGAGCGTTAAAAAATATATCTGGTTCTGTTGGCAAGATGTGTATTATACACCCATTCAAGTGATTCAGAATTGAAACAAGGGATCACAGAACTCAAAATTCCAAAAGCATCATTTCAAAGGAGGTACTGAAGCAACATCTGACTCACATTGAGTATGGCTGTCTCCAAGTGTTAAAATCCCCAAGAAAACCTACAAACCTAGACAGACTCATCTCGGATCTTATTCAATATATATTGAAGAAAAGAGGAAACTTGTAAAGATTGTAGAGGGACGCATCTATCACCGTTCACTTGGAAGTGGACTCATCACTCTGCCAGTCCTCTTCCCTATCAACCAATTTTTCCTTCAACGCAGAAGGTGGTCTAACATCAACAACAACTTTTTTGGGTCCTTCAACACTCTGTGATCCAGTCAACCTTGCTAATATGACAAAGGACATCCCACCAAGAATATTATTCACACATCTAAGAGCAACGACCGACATCTTAAATGTCAGTGGAGGAAGCCCCTTGGCCAACACATACTCGATTCCATTTAGAGTCTGATACCTTAAATTGCTGCTAACACCCATGTGAATGGCCCAAGTTACTGCATTCAAAAGAGTAGGAGGAGCTTTGTTTGGAGTCTCAAAAGTCGGATCCATCTTCTTCCTCATATTGATCAACCCATTGGAGATTGCAGTACCCACAAGCCCTGCAGCAAAACCAACAGTAGCAAAAATTGTTCCTTTATACACCAGAGTTCCAAACCGGTTCAAAAGACTATATGCACCAGGCTCAAACATATGGCTCTTTGGACAACTGGCAAAGAGAGCAGGGATACCAGCACTGGAAGCAGATGCAGTTGGTGCCAAGAGATACATGAGAGTAAAATTCAAAATGGAACCAACAACTAAGGTTGAGAAAACAAAATCAAGCTCATTAAGTCCAAAATTAGGCCGTGAAGCCATGTCACCAAGAACACAAGCAGAGACTCCAACCAGTTCCTCCATTAGAACCTTAAAGGGAAACTGTGGATCTGCAGCTACCCTGGATCTCCATCCGTTCAAGAAAAGCCCTAAAATCCCAAAACCTTGCCATGAAGAAGAGGATGATGAATTGTTGAAACTTGAGTCACCAGCCCAACCTCCCCCGTCCCCACCACCAGAGCCACCTCCTCCTTGGCCAGCACCATTGCTTCCATTACCTCCAGCATTGCAAAGTGCAGGTTTGGAAAGTTTTGGGTGCTGAAGATGGAGAGGATACCTTTGAGGACTCGAAGATGAAAAAGGGACAGCAAGGCACTTAGGATTGTTTATACGGGGATTCCTTTTCTCAGTGGAGTTCAGGCACTGCCTTTCCAAAGAAAAACAACGAAATTGACCAGCTGTAGCTGCCATTTTCCCAAGTTAAAACTTACTGCAGATATAAAATCAACGAGGAAGAAGTCAGGATTCATTGTGTACTTATCAATTAATAAACCATTCATATTTTTGAAGAAGTTAAAGAAACAAGTGAAAGGAGTAACTAAAATTGTTTTGTTTTACATGAAGGCTAGCAATTAGGCAGTCCTAAATGAAGCATCGGATGTATACCTCAGACGCACATGGTATATTCCCTATTATATTCTATAACTAGACAATTCAATAAGAGAAAGAAGCCCCGTTCCCTACTAGATGCAGCAAATTTTCAGTTGCTAACATGCATTCAATCTCCAGTATGATTTTCAGTCGAGCGCGTGGACAAAAGCACATTTTCCCATGGTTAAACAATAGAATTATATTAGAAAAGAAACTTGGCTCATTCCTATCACAAGCGCAGGAACATGCTTAATTTCCGGCATCAAGGCAGGCAAGCTGGATAGCAAGCACATGCCATAGGAATTTACAAAGTAAAGCACAATTTGCAGATATCACCATTGAATCTAACATTACAAAAATTAACATAAAAATACAGAAACTAAAGCTTTCCGCATGTCCAGGAATAACCGTGCCAGGAAATGATCCGACTACATATTCCAAAGCCAGATGTTTAGAATTTGTCATTTCTTGAAAAAAAGCAAAGAGGGGGCGAGGAGGTGTAATCAGAAAAAGAAAATGATTTCTCCAGGCAAACGTACGCATATAACAAACAGAGTGAAGACATCCAAAAGACAATACCTTAAAAATCACTTTACAATCTAAACTTCAAAAAAGAAACTAAAAACAGCAAGAGCAGAGAAAAAGACAAACTTTTTACCTGAGGTTGGAGCAAACCCTTTCAGTGATTGGATTGCTCAGAAAATGAAAGAAAACAGAACAATGATACCAAAAAAACAGAACAATGAAGACCCAGAAGAAGAAAGAAACCGAGATATGAGGACGGTAATCGATCGGGATCAGCCACCTAACCACTGTGCATATTTCACATATATGTATATTAAGTACATATATGGGACTGGAAAAGTAGTAGTCTATTTATTCTAGAAACCTTAGTAGGCTTCCGTGTATACGTACGTAAAATAAGAGAATGAAGAACAGAAGGCACCTGAGGGTGAAGAAAAATACAAAGCGATTGTGACTTGATGCTTCTGCTGTATATAATTGGACTGTTGTTGTTCTTATACCTATAAGGGCATCAAATGTCCTAATTCATAAAACCCTAATTAAGAACTAAAAATTAAAAAGTTAAAAGAACTTTTTCTTTAGTACAGTCTGGGGCAATGAGCATAAAATATTGATGGGACGGCGAAGGTGAAGGTGATGGGCCTCCTTTTCATATGATATGTAGCGGTTTATAACTTCTGTGGCCCACAATTGAATTGTTCCCTTGTTAGGACGGCAACTTCAAAGATCCGTAGGTGACTCAAAAACTTGCAATTTTAATAAGGAATTAAATTTCGTCTACTGCAAATGATATGAAACTTTATAAATTAGTAGTAAATTCAAATATTAATCGGTATTGATTAGTATTATTTAGTATTGATTAATACTAATCGGTACCGATCGATATTAGTCGGTACTGAAAAAAATGTATTTAAATTTTTTAAATTTTTTTAAAAAAAATTTTAAAGAAAAATTTTATATTTTGGTCTTTTTAAGTTTAAAATTAAATTAAAAATTACATAATATAATACATTTATAGACCATTTTGTAAATTTTATAAAATTTAAAAATTAATTTATAATTTTAAATAATTATCCGAAACGGTACCGATATTAATCGGTATCGGTACCAATACAATACTATTTTCGAAGCCAATCCAGCACCAGTACTGGTATGGTATTTAAAACACTGCTTTCACTTCTTTTATTTAATCTTTTATTTCTTGTTTTAATCTTTTAATTCTTAAAATTTTAATTTTTACTCACTTAACTTAAAAAGACCTTTGTTATGTTTATAACAAGAATTCTGTGTAATATTAAAATTAAACACGTATTACTTTTAATTGTATGTTTAATCTGAATGTAATATTGTTTAATTTGAATTTAATTGACATCACCTAATATTTTAGTTATCGAAATTAACAATAGTTTTAATATAAAATGATTACTAAAGCTTAATAATTAAATTTGAAGTTTTAAAAATAAAAAAGGATTAAAATAGAAAATAATGTTAAGTTAAAAACTAAAAATATGTCTCTAACTATTATATTAAGTGTTAATATAAGAATTATGCACTGAAGCAATACTCAGAATAAATGAGAGTTTCTTCATGTTTTATCTTGAACAATAATGGTATTTATCATAATGAGGATTGGCTTTGAAACCTCTTCCACCTTCCCAGCTTCTCTCTTCCCTGTTGACACATCTCATACTCAGATAAATCAGAAAAATAAAATTAATAAAGAATTTCAAAATACAATGAAAATTTTAATCACTCAATCTTATAATGCATCAGATAAAAAATTCGCGCCAGCAAGTGTAATCCACGAAAGCAGAAAGTCACAAATTCAGTCAAATCAGAAAACCATATGGATATACCTTGCGAGCACCAATTGCCAGTTCATTATTAGCAATGGATATTGCTTTAAACCCCATGGGATGCAAAACCTCTTCATAACTGAAAGAGAAGTGCAGCAATACCAAATCAAATTCACAATATAAGAAGTGATTCATTTCATCTAAGGGCGATTCTAACAATGGTAGCTACCGGAGCTCATAAGGCAATAAACACAATATGGAAAGAAATTGAAGGTAAAAACCTACTCTCTGACTGAGACTTTGTAAGGTGGTCCACCAACATGATCGCTGATCTGGGAACAAATTTATATTCACAAGGATTATTAGGTACAGGCACATGCATAGTTGATAAAAACTGCACCAAGAAAGCCATCTAAAACAAATTTCATAAAGGCCATGTAAAAAGGAAAATGCAAAAAGTAATATCTAGTTACTGGAAATATCAAAGTTATAAGTTCCCCATCAGGTTTTAACAGATCTCTAACTTGACGTGCCCAATCTGTTCTCATCTGCGGTTCAATGGCACAAAAGAACCTGCACACAAAACTGCTCTATTACTATTCCCAGCCGAATATGCCAATTGAAGAAGCTTGTGCTCTAATTTGACTCACGTATAATCAAAAATAAGATCAAACAACTTCAGTGGGCGCCAATTGAAGAAGTCCTCTCTGATGAAGGTAAAGTAATTTGCATTGGGCAGCGATGAAGACAACTGCCTTGGAATTCAAAATAGAAACAACATGAACAATTCAGACATAACTACACAGATCTAGAAATTATTTACATTGCAATGAAAACTGATTTGTAGTTACATATCCGTTACATATCCAAGTCAATGTACAATAGAAATGTCTATAATTCCTCCTACATTTGAACAAGCCATTGAACTTACCCTTATCTTTTCAAGATTAATAGGAGCCATGTCATGAATAAAGATTCACCCATGCCTCTGGACTAAAATCACATGAATAAAAGCCATTTACTTAACTAGAACTTAAGGTGTATTTCACCTATTATCCACACATAGCCAACATTAACCATGATGCATTGCACAGTTCAATTTCCATTACAGGAATTTGCATAAGATATTCTTGTTGAATTACAAATGTATTTCACAAAGAAGAATCAATATTTCAAGTTACAGTACCTCTTCTGCTTTCTTAATGGCCTTTTCTGAGATGTCTAATCCAACAACATAGCGCTCAGGACATGCAATTGCTACCACATCATAACCCTGGTAATTTTCAGTGTGTCAACAATATAGAGTTAAGAAGAACTATACTCACTTTGTGCACATGTTTCAATCATTTTTGGGTTCTGGTGTCAACAGCCCAAATAAGATAATTGAAGAGCACAATGTCATGAACAACAACACTAGCTTCTATACATCAATTTCCATACTTGAACAATTAATTACATTCCTTGCTTTTGAAAATATTGACAACAATATGTATATTACTTTCACCATATATGAAAATATTAGACGTCACTTTTCTATGGATAGATTGGCCTAGAGCATAAATAAATGAGGCTGAATAGATGGGAAATCAGAGACACTAATCAAAATAGTGGAGCAGATACATGTGCAAAATTCTCAATCTCTGCTGAAATGTGGAGATATTTCTCACCAAAAAAATCTATAAACTTCTCACAACTACAAAGGGAATGATATACAACATCTCAAACTTACACTTCCACATCCCGGTACTAATGCTCTTCCCTTAGGGAGGGATTCTTTTTCATGGAGGTGTATAAGAATTGGTGTTGGTTGTCCTAAATCCCATGGGGTCAACCCCTCCTCCCAACACTTCTCCCAGCCACCTGATCAAATTAGTGACAATAAGTGTGCCAAGTCTTGCATGGTAAATATAACATCCCAGGGAGAAATAAGTGCATGAGAAGGTGGCTATTGATCATGGTAAATAATCTAGCACATCCGGATTAAACTTCTGATACTAACTGCATAAATCACAGGCAACAAAGTGCATGCGACCGATCATATACACAAACAAAAGCTAAGATGTAAAGCAGCAAGCCTTCATTTTCACAGAAAAAGGCTGCAAAGAGAAGAAAAAATTGAAGAATAGAAAGGCTAATTAAATGTCATCTGGCTAAGTGAAAATTATAGCTCCAAGAGTTCTTAAAGGTCCATAAATAATGGATGTAGTCCAAGGGAGAGAGAGAGATATCGAAAAAGAAGAGCGCAATTTAGAAGTGCACTCTTAACTCTTAAGTGCCTTTTTTTTTTTTTTTGGCGTATAGTATGTTGGCATTCAATTCAGCCCACACTCTTAGGTAACTAAATCAAACAATATCCCCAGTCAAAAACCCTCCATCACATATATACCTACATATGGCATCAACAGATGCAATGAAAAATGTCAAACTTTCAGCTGATCAAAATGGAAAGCGAACCGATCCTCACCCCTAAAAAGACAAATTTTACAAATACCCGGCACGAAAGCCAGCAATTTTACCGAAATCCTTGCAGGAACAAGGAAACCCAGAAATGGATTTTTGAGAAGGGAGAAGAATTACCAGAAGGATCGCTGTCTAGTAATCCCTGCATAAGGTTAACTTTAGGCTTGAATTTTATGGTCGTACTCTTTTCTTCACTTTGCTGATGTTGTTCAGCACTATTATTCTTATCCATCCTCAGATTGGTGCCACAAATGCCAAAATGTCTTGTCTTGACTTCAGAGTGCGGTAGAAGCAGCTTGTTCCGATCGCAGAGGAGAGAGTAAACGTTGGACCTGAAGACACGACATCGGACGAGGTGTCGCATAGCCTTCTGCTTTTTCAATGGATTCTGTTTGGAAAAACGAATAATTCATTTGCAATTCTTATTTTTATGATTAGAAAATAAAATTTTATTTATTTAAATTTTAAATTTTATAAAATTTAATATAACTAATTCAAATTTTATTAAAATAATTAAAATTTGTAAATAAGTTTTACAAACATGTAAATTCGTATCTTTCAAAACTTCTCTTATTAAACTTTTGAAATAATAATTATACAAGTGGATAATTTTTTCAAAATTTTTTAATTAAGTGAGCAATTTTTTAAAAAAACTTTTAATTGAATAATTAATCTTTAAATAGTTTTTTACTTAGTTTTTACCTCTGTTATATTCATACTAACGTGGTAAAGAACTTTACCACATCAGTGTTCTCGTGGCAAAAATGTCACGTTAACATCCACGTGTATATGTTACAATTAAAATTTTTTAATTTAATGAGTAACCTTTTAAAATTTATTTAATTCAGATCAAAATTAATTTTTTCCTTATAAAAATAACAAGTGATTAATATATCAATATTTTGCTAGGAAGTATTATATAATGGCTTTTAAATTTAGTTAACAAATATATAACTTATTCTTTCAAACGATTGAAAATTATTTTATTGAAAAATATTTTACAATTAAATATTTTCAGTTATAAATAACTGTTGAATTAT
>JAOXYD010000001.1:8896080-8911296 GCA_028565735.1 Pinacopodium congolense | reverse complement strand
AAGGTTTTATAAACAGATTTTTTTTACATTGAATAATAAACATAATTTATTAATTAATATGTATTTTTAAAGTATATAATAATATTTTAGTCCAAGAATTTATATTTATTTCACATTTGGTTTTCATCACTAAATTAATTTTTTTACAACAGATCTCAATTTTAACCAAAAATGGAAATAAAAAAACCACAAAATTTTTGTTATAAAATTTTTTATTAGAAATCTCAATCACACAAATTTTTGTTTTTTAACCAAAAAATGGAAATAAAAAAACCACAAAATAAAACAGAAATGATATCAAACGACTTCTTAAATGTCAATTTCAAGTCAAAAGATAATAAATCTCTAAAAAAAGAAAACAAGGTAAAAGAAGAAAGATTAGCACAGAAAGAAAGAAATTACAAGAGAAGCCTTGTTTGACTACTTGCCTATGCAAAACCATGAACAGAACAATGACAGACAAACCCACCTGATTAACTAATTGATTTTTAAACTTTTCAGGATGCAACTTTCGCTCTGAATGAAATGCATATGATACTTGAGCATCCATTCCTGCAGAGAAGATAGTACAAGTCATTAATTACTTTCCACTTCCAAAATTAGAGTACATATCGCATCTAACAACTAAAATATAAAAAGAAATTCAATTTAGGTAGTGCCTCAATTTGATTTTCTTTCCAAGACATTATATGTGGAAAACGGTAGTAGAAGTTAAAACATTATTAGCCTAAAATAGATCCATATATATGTTCTTCAAAACTATGACGAGGGCTCCTCGCCAAATTTTTATATTTCATTATCACTATTTTCAAATATCAGATTTTTGTATTATTACTGCATAAAAAGGAAAATAAAAATTTATGTATCTAAATGATAAACTTAAACAGAAAAAAGATAAGCAAGAAATGTGGATCAGATTTTACCAATTAATGGTAGAATCTTACCCATGCTGAAGTAATTCCAGAATCCCCCACGAAATGTGTGAGAACCTTCCTGTGAACAAACCAAAATATTGGTTATCAGGCACAGATAACATTATGCATATGTAAAAGAAATGACTGTCATGAGAAGGAAATCAAACAAGATAAAGAAGTCCTTAGCTTATCTTTAAATCCAGAAAAATATCATTCGCTTCGGAGAATTTTATATCACAACATCAATTGAATAACTCTCAACTAAAGCTTAATGCAAAATAGTTGGCATATCTTAATTGACTGGATATAGAATTAAACATTTAAGGCAAAAAGAACTCTTTCGATAATCAGTGCACCGAAGACTGCATAGGAAAACATGCAAACAATATCCAAATTTGGAAAATTGATAATCAAGCAACTGTTCACAAGGGAGGCAAGTACACAACTTCTTTCTTGCTCAATATTATATTCTTAAAAAGGAAGGAAAAACTAAGGAGATGGTTGTTTTAGTTTTTAGTTTTGATTTTTTGTTTCTATTTTTCTAAACACGAAAAAAAAAAAAACAGTACAGAAACTCCAAAAAACCGATAAAAACACACAAAAGCAAAAACAAAAAACGAAAACGAAAAGTTGAACCAAACGAGTCCTAAGATTCTAATGGGAAATTAAGTAGAATGACATGATAAAAGAGTTTTAGACACCTAAAATAGATGCAAATACCCAAAGGTTCTATTAGAAAGTTACAATAGATACATGCCTGCTTTACATGACAATTCATTGATTTAACTATCTAGATAATGGTACAAACAAATTGCAGAGGAGATAAAATGTAGATTTTACCACATTGAGCTCATCAGTTGGAGAAACGCGATGAAATGCATGTAGAGAGTGTGGCAGATCCAGAGGGGCAATGGGATCACATGGGCCCTGTTTGGGGGTCTTCATTCTCATGAGAATGTGCCAGCTGAATGACAAAATGCGAGAACTAAAACAGTAAGTGAAGAAGAAGCATGAAATTGAAAGGCAGAGCAAACAGTCTACATAGGTTTGCCAATCAACAAGACATATTTATAGTCCCGAAACAATCATGACAAGTTATCAGTACCGCTAGCAAAAGTCCCTAACGCCAACAATGACATTTTGGACCAATTTGTTACAACAGAGTCTACAATGATTCTCTAAAATACTAACTAATGTAGTTAAGGCCTGCTTATTGTCTGCCAATAGCTAAAACCAATCTGTTTTTACCAGATCCAGAAGAATAGTAGAAAGGTATTGGTAGCAAAAGTTTGTGAAGGGACATCATAAGAACATCTGCATAAATTAATGATTCATCTGATGTACTAAGCCTAATTTGATGCTAAGTGATCTTCCATATTTGGAGTGAGAAAAGTATCCGAACCTTCAAGGATGTGTTGAAAGAATTCATATTGATGTTAAACATAGAATAGCCAGTGTATCTACATTTCATGCATGTCAATTGTATCTCCTTCTTGAAGAATTAGTTTGTAATAACATTTTTGTATTAAAACTGTTGTCAGTGAAAGTTATCCTTTAGATGAACAATATCAAGTCATTCATCAGGAAAAAATAAAAGATATTCTGGAGGAAAAATACCAAAAGGATGCTAATATTCTGGAAGAACAATACCAAAGGATGCTAGTGAAAATGCATAATGCAGACTTGCGGTTGAAGTTCAAGTTGGGGTACCGTAACCACATAGAATTGCTAATCGATATTATTGAGGACTCAATATTAAAACATATGGATTGATTTTGGTTTACAACATAGGTTGGGCTATTATATCATGATGTGTTCGTTGAGCAACCAGTAGAATTAGCCTGTAATTTTGTAACTTAAGAGAGAAAAAAAAGAGGACAAAGTTCACTGTATATCTGTCCTCCGCATTCGAACCCAAGTGGTGGAGTTTAAACAGATAAAAAGGGGTCTGGACAGGGAAACTCTACAATGTCTGCTGGGGATTGTAGGGAGACAAGAAAGGTGGAGAGATCATGGCACCTAACTTGTCTATTTTCATTTCTTTTGCCTTGATCACGTGCCTCAGAAAAGATATAACAGATTGACGATCTGTTCCGGGGTTCTTTTTCCCCTGCAATGAGAAAAACCAAACGTTGTACTTTATAATTCACGTACATATATAAAAATGTTATCAAGATATGATTTACCGTTCATTAAATCCCTCACATTCTATCCATTCCCCACCAACACATTTCCATGTCTTATCCAAAATAACAAAATCTTTACCCAGCCAAAAGCAAATGGAAGATTGTTCCCTGTACCCAGGGGAACCGTAGCAATAGGAGGCGGATGAGATAACTTGAGATCACAAACAACTCCAAGAAGCCAGCCAGCAGTTCCATCGCCACCTGCAACCTAAAGCACAGAAGCAAGCAAGCATCAAAATCCCAAGTCTCATATTATCGTTGTCTTTTTTTTCTTTGGAAAATACTTCTGTAAGTAAAAGCTCACAATAATTCTCAGTCTTCCTTGAATCTCAGCTGCAAATTCGTCTCCCTCAGACTTGCGCCTCTCTAAATTAAGATATATATTCCGCAACACCTCGTCTGGTGCCTTTTCCCCCAAATCAAAAACCTGATCCTCATTGAGAAGAGAACGATAAGTTAGAAGAAGATCACCGCCCAGCTGACCACCGCTCTTGGAGTTGATAAACACTAACACCGGACACTGAGGGACTGCGTAAGGAACCCCGTTGTCGTTGTGTTCCGGTAGGAGTATGTAAGTAGGTATGTAGAACTCCTTCAAGAAGCTCTCCTGCTCACCAACCGTATCCATCTGCATTCATATGCAAATTACAATTTCAGCAGTGATTCTCAGAAGAACATGAAGATGAGCACCTGCAAACCAAAAGTTGAGTTTACCTTCCAGGATACTTGACATTCATATTCATTCATTCGCTCGCTAAAATAGGATCTTCAAATTTAATTTTATTTTATTTTATTTTATTTGTTGTTGTACATGACTTGACTTGCGGATATTTTTTTTTTTTATTTTTAAAACAAGACATAATAGCTAAAAAGCAGCTTTTGAAACAAGACAATAATAGCCAAAATTAAAAGCCATCGAATCGAAAAGCTAAAAGCCAATGTATGATCTGTTTTGCGATCGCCAAGATTCGTTGGAAGTCGTTTTGGAGACATGAGTGTGGTCTTCAATGTCGTTTAGTATCGAATGCTCTTAGGTTGGATAGATAGTGGTCAAAGAGTTGAAGGGGCGCAGATGACCTCAGATTCCACTTGGCAATTATTGGACTGGGTTGGGTTGGGTTTATCAAATTCTTAATAAAGTAATAATAAGAATTGTTAAATTAAATAGAAAATGGATTGATGGAATTGCTTGCTCCAGTTTTACATTTGGCAATAATATTATTTACATAATAAAATGTAAATATAAGCTTAAAGCATATTAAACTTTGTGATAAATAATCTTTATCAACAAAAGAGCGTGTGTATGTGCTGGCGCTGGATAGGAACAATTTTTGTTGGGTAAAGCGGCCTTTGTTGAATGTATAGTATACGTGCGTTTTTTGTAAGACCGCGGGCTTCAGTTCGTCAAAATTAAAGTCAGGTGAGGACCCAGTTTTGATTAGCAACGTTCACTTCTGGTTCCTTGCAAGGGCTGGCTTTATGATGAGTGAAATTCAAAGACTTAATTATATAGTCCTCATCTCTTGATTATTTAAGAACTATTGTAAATATTTTTATATAATAACAACTAGTAATTAAAATTCACCAAATATTTTTTTTTTATGAAAGAGAAGATAAAAGCCATATCATCTTTAATTGATATTTGTTTTAATTAACCAAAAACTCTTCTCATGCTTTTCTGTTTGGTATTATTAGGACACGACCATTGAGCTTTTACTCAAATTTGAAGACTCGAAAAGCTTTGTTAAATTCTACTTTTTGTACAACGTAATAACAAAGAAAAGAAAATCAAACTTCACTAATACAAACTATTTTATTAGTCAATAATTATGAATTCGCTTCCATTAACTATGAACAAGTATTTAAGATCATGCTACCACACAAAATCTCAGAGATGGAGGTGCCAAGTTCTTGCGAGTTTTAAACGTTAAAAAGGACGCTGTTATTGATATATTTTGAAAAAACCATGCAAACGAAACACTTGAGACCTCATAGTACTTGGTAAAATATAATATTAATGATATGTTTAATTGAATTATTAGTTATAATTTTTATGTGATTTTTGTATTTTTATATTAGATTTTATACGTTTTTTTTATTTTTATATTTTTTTATTTCTTTATTGTATTAATATATTGTTTTTATTTTGATTTTTGTATTTTTTAATATTATATTTAAAAAATAAAAAATAAAAAATAAAAATTCAATTAAACAAAACCTAAATAAGTAATTAAATTGTGAGTTAAAAATTAAAAAAAAAAGAATGCTGTAATATCAATATCTTCTCCATGAGTGCGTAGAATAATACAATGGAATAGAATATTGATTTTAATATTATTAAACATTATAGAGATGTACACGTAAGGTGATGTTGAAACGAAGGTTTTTGAAAAAGAATATCATAATAGGGCGGTAATACTTCTCTCTCTCTCTCTCTCTCTCTCTCTCTTCGATAGCTGCAGGTTCGAGAAGCACAAAATTAAGGCAGAGCAAGTCTTATGTTAAAAGAAAAAGGAATACAAGAGCATATTCATTCAGATGTAGAATTCTGCCGAATATTATTAGGGTTAAATTTCAAAAAGGGTTAATGGAACCAGAGTTCTTATTGATTTCCACATCAGAAACCTACGAAACAAGGATATGGGTTTAAACGTGATGTTGAGTATAGCAGAAACTGACCTTGTCGGGTTTGAAACATGATTTGCTTTCTTTTCGGTGGCGGAGATCCACTCTGGTAATGATGTTGGAGGGGTGAGTATTACTATTGCCCATGGAAAAAGGCTGGTGCTGTGATGCTTTCTTCGGAGAGGAGATATGTTCAAATTTGTAAAATTAGGTCTAAATTCAGTTTGAATACAGTTCTCAAGTTCTTATAAGACACACGCCTGTTCTTCTTCCAATTTCTCCTACGCATGCGCCTATTCAAGACACAGATTTTTCCCCCATTTCAACTTTGTTATGCTTTCATGTGCATTTAATAACATAAAAGTACAAAAGAAAAAGTCAATCCAAAATCTTTAAGTTAATTCGTAGACAAGCCTTTTGTATTCCTGCCTCTTTTTAAATCCTTTTTTACACGTAATAACCATTCAATGCTGTTTTTTTTGTTAATAAAATCAAAATATTTTCTCTTAAAAATAAATAAAATAATCTTCATTTGATATTACACGTACCCATGAAATTGCATTAAAATTTTTCAATTCACTAGGCTTAATTCACTATTGTTTGTGAATTAAGTCCCACTGAATATCGACTTCTTTGCTAAGCTTCGTTTTTTGGATTCCTCGTTTACAAAATGTGGTACTAAAGAGAGAAAACTTTTCCATTTTTAAGCCTTTTATTAGCACATCATATGTACCGGCCGCCGAACAATAGATATATTAGAGTAACCCATGACCTTCCTTACCGAATAGTCGCTGGTTTGCTCGTTTAACGGACAACATATTGGACCTTTTGATGATGATAGGCTTCTAGAAAGACAAAAGTGGCAGAAAGCAAAATTAGGCAAGATCATCCTACTAAACAATATTTTTATAATGAAAATGATTTTCCATTTATTTAATCATAAAGTTGATGCATATCTCTCGATTAACAAATCCCAATTAAAGTAAATATTTTAATTTGATATTATGTTATTTTGTCAATAATATCACGTGATTTAAATAACAAATATTATTTAATAAGAGCATGATAAGCCAATCATAGACTCAATTGTATATCTTTATTGAGCTAGTTATTAAAGGGATGTTTGGATGAATTTTTGTACACATTAATACAATATAAAAATTAAAAAAATAATACAAAAACTAATGAAAATATATAAAAATAAAAAATAAAAACAAAAAGTAAAACTAAATGTGCTCTAAAATTGGATTTAGAGAAAGGTTGGGAGTAAAAAGTGTGAAAAATACTATGAAATTATGACTAATTTGTAGTTTAATATTTATTAATTATTATAATATTTATTTTATTGTAATTGAACTATATTTAGCTATAAAGCCTTAGTTAATGTATTTTTGTAGATGTTTGCTACTTTTCTATTTGGATCAAGATTTATTATGGGAATTTCAAAAAAAATTCTTTACATCAAAAATCTCAATTTAGATAGGAATCTTGAAATTTTAATTGAAATATTCTAGCTGTAAAATGCCATAGCTTTGGTAAATAAAATTATTGCATGATACAAGAGAAAGAGTTAAAACATTAACATGCATGAGATCTCTTATTTAGTGACGATTCAACTTCAATGTACTTGTGCATTCACAATGTACTGGGTAGGTGGCAATGTAGATGAAATTAGTGTTGTCTGCATTCAATGTTTTCGGTTGTTTACACGAGTTATTAAAGCCTATAAGAAAGTGTTTGATCCAAATATTTTCACAGCTAATCAAAGACATAGAACCACACTTAGCTTTGATAGATGATTTGACATTTAATGATATGATGGAGCATAGTGAGATGGAGGCATCTTGGATCGAAAGCAAATTGATTAACAACCTATACTACAATACTGCAAACAAAATATCAAAACAGGCGATAGCAAGTAAGATGATTTGGTATTAGATGATATGATGTAGATAACAACCTATACTGCAAACAAGATATCAAGATAGGCGATAGCAAGTAAAATATATGAGACTTCCACCAAGTGTTTACTTTATGTAGATCAAATATAGGTTATTCAGAATCCTTTGTCAAATTCATATTTTTGTTCCATATGTATGATGCAAGCCTTACTATTAGTCAAGTTTGAAAACTTGATTAACTCAGTTGTGTATTTTTACTGATCAAGAAACAAATCGAGATTTGGAAGTGAAACTTATTAATCCCAAAAAATAAGTGAATGTTTCATTGTCCTTGATATGAAAAGAGGTTTAAAGAAAACATTTTAGTTTAGTAATTCCTTTGTTATTATTATCTATAATAACCATGTCATCAATATAAATTAAAATAATGATTATAGTGTTAGTATAATGGTGAACTAATAAAAAGTATTCAATAGCACTTTGATGAAATCTAGTAGGAAAAATGGAAGACTGAAAATTTTTAATATTTTGAAACTAGTTTTAAACCATAAAAAAATTTTGAAGTCTACACACCAAACTGAAATAAGGAGGAATAAATCTAGGTGGTGTCTTCTTATAGACCTTTTCTTTCAAATGCCCATGAGAAAAGGTATTCTTGATGTCCATTTGATATAAAGACCAATGTTGTATTGAACCAATAGCAAGAAGGGTACAAATAGTTGTCATTTTAGCCCTTAGAGAGAATGTTTCGTGATAATCCACTCCCAATTCTTGTTTGGTTCTTTGAGCTACAAGTGTGCATTATACGTATCAAGTGTTCTATAAATTTTAAACTTAAGTGTATATACCCATTTATACATATTACTAAAACATCAATGGGACAAGGAATTAGGTCCCGAGTATGATTTTCTTCAAGTGCATAAAGTTCTTCTTCTGTGGCTTGTCTCTAACATGCATTCTTAACTACTTATTTATCAGTAGAAGGAATTAAAGTGGAATTGACATTAGTAACTAAAGAAGGAAAAGGATCATACTATTTAAGAGAGTAACCATGTCTACTTTGAGGTTTATTAAAGTTGGTTCTAATAAAGCAAACATGGGATATCAAAATGGCACTTTTAATAGTATAAAAATGGAGAAGAGTTAATGACATGACCTGAAGAAGATTGATTAATATTGGCTATGATAGGCATGTCACTAGTTAAGATTTAATCTACATTTACTTCATCAATTGTGTCTCTCTTTATTGACAATTTGTCAGCAAAAGTGGGCATGGACTAGCCAAGTTATAGAGAGAAATACGAGATTTTATTTTCAGGATTATAACAAAAAGTACACTTTTTATTTATCATAATATCTAAGGAATACATATCTAGAAGCTTTAAGAGATAAACATATTTCGTTTATGAGGTGGAAGTAACAAAAAGCATGTACACCCAAGGACACTAAAACTAAAGCATTATGACAACCTATTATAAAGAGAAAGCCAAGGTGATTTAGTTTCATGAATTGATGAAGGTTGTCTTTCAATTAAAAAAATTATATGGATAGCTTTTATAAAAAATTAAAGAGATACATCAAACTCGATAAGGTTCCAGCAATTTTTGGCAAAAACTCATAAGATGAACAAGTCAAAGCTACTGCGAAAGATGAACATGAGAAAGAAATATTGGGAAGAAAATCAAATAGCTTTTTTGTCCTTTTTATTCAAATTTTACTGCATTATGAGCTGCTTTTTATAAAGCCAAATACAATGGTAAAACCTAAAAAATAGCAACAAACTAACTAAAAGATAAAAACAAATCAACTTCTTTCCTAGAAATTTGCCCCATGTACTGGCTACTTAAAACAAACTTAACAATTTTGACTTGGTTTACTGACTAATGGTCACTTATGTAACATTCCCTCCCTTAAACTAAAATAATGCAAATTTTAGCTTAACAACTAACAGTAGCCATCGAGCAAATTCCCAAATTCCCTATAAGCTTATGAAACATAGGGATCTTAAATGGTTTGGTGAATATATCAGTAAATTGATCCTCACTCCTGTGATAACTCATTTCAGTTGTTCCAACATTGCTACGTTCTCTTAAAAAATACAAATTTATGTCAATGTGCTTGCTTCTGCCATGGAGCCCTGGGTTTTTAGAGAGTTTAATTTCTAAATCATTATCACAAAAAATATTGTAGTTGCTAATTGTTTACACTTTAGTTCTTTAAAAATTCTCCTTTGCCAAATTAGTTGACAGGCACAAGATGTAGTTGCAAAAAAGTCAGTTTTTGTACTTGATAAAATTACAATCAGTTGCTTCTTAGATGCCCATGAAATAACATTCATGCCAAACATAAACACATAACCTGAAGTGCTTATTCTATCGTCTTAATATTTTGCATATTCACTGTCAGTTTAGTCTAGTGAACTTGACTTCTCATCTTTCTTATAAAATATCCTAAAGTCTCTTGTTCCTTATAAGTAGTGTAGAATTCTTTTTTTTCTACCAATAGGTGCATTTTAGTATAATTCTCCATATATTTGCTGATCAAACTAATAGAATACATGATGTCTGGTCTTGTTGCAATAAAATACATCAAATTGCCAACAATTTTCTTGAAAATTGTACCTTTAACTTTCTTTCATTCAAGATTTTTATGAAGCTTCATACCAAATTCAACAAGAGTACTTGAAGGAATATAATCCTTTATGTGAAATCTATCCAAAATGTATACAATATATTTCTTTTGAGAAATAAAGATTTCATCATCAGATTGTATCGGCTAAATGCCAAGATAGTAATGCATCGTACCAAGATTAGTCATTTCAAATTCTGTCATCATAAACTTCCTTCTTGAAATCATAAAACATACCATCACAAGTCCCACTAAATATAAGGTCATTAACATACAAGAAGAAAATCATTATTTTTCCTTTATCTTCAGTTCTGACAAATAGCAAGTGCTTAAAAGGATAGTTCAAAAAACCAATTTTAAGGAAGTAAGTTTCTATGCGACTATACCAAGCTCGTGTGGCTTGTTTTAGTCTATAAAGTTCCTTCTTTATTCTGTAAACTTTATGCTCATTACCAACTTTAATATATTTAGGAGGTTGATCAACAAAACCTGTTCCTCCAATTGTCCATGAAAGAATGCAAATTTGACCTCAAGTTGGAAAATAGGCCATGAGTTTTGGGTTAATGCCACCACTAATCTGATTATGTCATGTCTTGTTACAGGACAAAAAAACTTCAGTATAGTTAATCCCATATTACTACTTGTATCTTTTAATTGCAAGACGTGCCTTGTACTTGTCAACTTCACCATTTTATTTCAATTTTGTTTTGTATACCCAATGCTAATGGTTTAATGTCCATTTGGAAAATCAAATAGTTTCCAAATATCATTTCTTTTGATAGCATCAATTTCTTCATCCATTTCCTTTTTCCATTTTTCTTCTTTGACAATACTTTTAAAAGTTGTAAGATCACAATTTAAAAAATAAAGCAAAATGAGTAATAGGATCTTCATTTTTGGTTACCTCATAATCTATCATCTAAGTAAGACTTTTTCAAGCATGATGAAGAGAGTAAGTTTCGTCTTCATGATCCCTTCTTGATGAAATTTCAGTCAATGTTGGAATTGAATCTTCAGTCATATGTGGTGCTAAATTCTATTCATAGATTGTAAGAGGTGGCTAACTTTGTTCCTAGATTTCAACGTTACTATCATATATACTTTGCCTAGGCTACTACCTATCCCATTCCCAAATGCTTTCTTCATAAAAAAAAATCTTTACTTATCTTAATCTTATTTGTTAGTGGATTTCATAACTTATAGGCTTTAGAAGTCTCACTAACACCAAGAAAGACACATTTTTTGCTTTTTCATCAAATTTCTTCCTTTTCTCGTCTAGAACATGGGCATATGCAATACATCTAAAACTTCTGATGTCATGTTTTGGATAGCAAATGTTGGTTTTCTATTTAGAATATGGATGCTCAAATTTACTGCTTTCTGGCCAGAATGTTTTGGAACGTCCCTTCTTGCCACCAAGCTTCTAACTATGTTGAGAATAGTTCCATTTTTCTTTTCTGATACACCATTTTTTATGGTGTATATGTAGTTGTAAGTTCCCTCTGAATGCCATAATCTGCGTAAAGGCTTCAAATTCCTTTAAGCAATATTCACCACTTCAGTTTGCATTAAGCGTCTTAATTTTCTTTCTTGCTTCATTTTCCATATAGGCTTTGAAGTTCTTAATTGTAGAGAAAACTTCTAATTTTTATTATAAAAAATAAACGCACATTTTCCTTAAAAATCATCAATGAAGGTAACTAAATATCGCTTACCTCCATTAGAAGTGTGATTTATTAGGCCTCAAGAATATAAATGCATTTATACTAAGACATCTTTTGCTCTCTACAACTTCCCTTTTGGAAATTTAGAACGGTATTGTTTATTAACAACACAATCTTTGCATACTTGAGATGGAACTGTGATTTGCGAAAGGCTAGTCACCATGTTTGTTTGTTTTTGTTAGAGAATCTTCAAACTGCTAAAAATTAAGTGGCATAACAAAAATTGCATATCCAGGAAGTGTCTTTCTTTTTTACCAATAGGCATGATTGAATACTTTCAATCTTTAATGGGAACAAACTATTTGATTTCATATGGATAACTACAATGGAACCTCTAACAGAATCACAAATTTCACCAGCATCATCTTAAATGATGATAACATAACCTTTCTCTTGCAATTGCTTAGCACTTAATAGGTTACATTTCAGGCCAGGGACATATAAGATAATAAAAACTATTTCATTAAAACATTCTTCATTTTAATTTTTAATATCACCTTTTCCCATCACTTTAATTTTAGAGGAATCACTAAAAGACACTATAGAACAAAATTCTTCATTTAAGTGTGAAAAAGAAGAATTACATCCACTCATGTGGATGCTACAACTTGTATCCACATACCAGATATCTGTATCACATGTCTTTTGTCCTTAAATAACCATCAACAATGTTTTTGTTTCTTTTTTTGTCCAAAAAACTTCAAGCTGTCCATATTTTCTTTGTCATTGGGTAGTCTACTACAACATTCAAAATGAAAATGACTAAGTTTATGGCATCTAAAGCATTCTACCTTGGATTTATCAAAGTCACGTCCCCTACCTTTGCTTGGGTCCACCTTGGAATTCCTATTGTCATCTCTATCTCCTCGTTCTCCCCTTCTTCTTCCTTGACCTCTACCCTTACCACGTCACTTTAAATTAATGGACTTGGTAGAAGGTTGTAAGGCATACTCCTCCATTGTTGAAATTATGTTCATCTTCTGTTCATGAACTAGTAGAGAGCTTTGAAACTTATTTAGAGAAAGTGAGTTTATATCTTTAGACTCTTCAATGGAGCAAATAACATAATCAAATTTTGGTGATAGAGAGCATAGCATCTTCTCCACGATGATGACATCCTCCATCTTTTCTCCATAATAGCTTATTTCGTTACAAATTTCCATGGTTTTGGCATAATAACTAGTAATAGACTCATTGTCTTTCATTGCTAATGTCTTAAAATCCTTTCGTAGGGCTTCAAGTTGTGCACGCTTTACTCCATCTAAATCTTAATATATTTTTTTTCATAG
The DNA here is from genome assembly GCA_028565735.1 of Pinacopodium congolense. Classification (NCBI taxonomy): domain Eukaryota; kingdom Viridiplantae; phylum Streptophyta; class Magnoliopsida; order Malpighiales; family Erythroxylaceae; genus Pinacopodium; species Pinacopodium congolense. The sequence goes on along the minus strand of JAOXYD010000001.1, from coordinate 8,898,029 downwards.
AGTCTCAAATGACCTTAAAAGTTTCTTTGCAAAATTGTTTCTAGGATGGGTGATAGGGTTTATTTCATATCATTTTCCTTGATATTTTGATGTTGATTAGCTACTATTTTGATGTTAAATTGTTTGATTTGCGTTTTAGAATATTTAATTTGTAGGTTAACATCAAATTAATGTAAAATTTTAAGAAATTATGAATTTTAGAGTTAACACAAGAGCCAAACATGGGTCCAAAGCTAATCCACATTTAACCCTAGCAAACCCACATTTAAGTTAGGATGAGGAGTTAAATGCGGAGGGTTAAACAACATTGTTTAAGTGTTTTTAAGTGCTGTTTAAGTAGTAGTCGAGACATTTCTAGCTAGTTCTTCAATTCTAATTGGTTGCCTAAGGCATATATGAAGCCATACAACTTGAATTCATGCACAGACAAAAAACAATAGATTAAGAGCTCCAAATTTGAGATTTAGCTTAAAGTTTCTTTCTTTCATTCTTTAGTTAGGTTTCTTTTTTGTTTTCTTTTCTAACCTTGTTTGTGTCATTTTTAAGTTATATTTGAGGATTCAAGGAGTTTACTAAGATGATCGAAGGTTGTCTAATAGTTTAGAGCCATAATTGGTGAAATCTAAACCCTTCTTTCACTTATTTTACTCTCTTTATTCGTATATGTTCAAGAACATGGGTTGTTTTGATGAATCAAAATTTTCTTGTTTATGTATGATGTTTTACATTGATTTCTTGCTAAGGACATGTTCCTTAATGCTTTAGTTGAGTTCTAAACACATTTTTGGATATTAATCTTTGTTTATTTGAGATCTTAAGGCTTGTATTGGCTTGATCACCTAAGATTTTAGATGATTAAAGATTCGATAATTATCTATTTTAATCATTGGAAAAATTAGAAAATAACATGATAATCAAGGGTTTGAAAAATCTATTTTGATTAATCATGAGGGTACTAATTTTGAATATGGAACTTAGGATTGCAACTGGACCTATTACTTTTGCCCTAAACCGAGCCCGCTTGCTTCACCCAGCATTTGGCCCACACCTCTTGCATCCAACCCGCTGGAGCTCATTCATGCCCAACTTGCTCCCAACCTACTTGCGCGTTTGGACCTGGACTCAAGCTCGCTAGATCTGTACCTTCATGCAATTGAAGCTGGCGAGCTGTGCTTCACGTTGGCCCCATCTCGCTGGACTCCTCCCTGCTACCTTCAAACCAAATCCAAGCAGCACTCCAAGCCCTCCTCTAGTCCAAGTATCACACCAAGCACGCACCAAGACCCATTCGGCATTAACAAAGAGGAGCAGTCTAAGACCTAGCAGAATGAATTTGGACCGCAGCAGAGAAAACTAGGGGGACGACAGAGAAATAAAAAGGAGAAAGAACTAATCTTAGGAAAAGAGGTGCAGATAAGAGAAGGAGATGCAAGCTTCGGACAACAACCAAGAGCAACACAAGCAATAGCCACACCTAAAAGAAGAAATTCAAACAAGGAAGTGGATAAGCACAGAATTATTGAGAGCCAACCAAGCTTCACCCACAAGCTCCAAACACCATACAAGCCACAAAATTTCAAGAGTTCTTTCAATATTTATTTTTTTCCAGATTTATTTTACTTTTTTATTTTTATTTATCTTATTTTTATTTTATTTTATTTACTTTATTTTATATTTGGAAGAATATGGATATGATTGAACTTATTTTTATTATTATATGTAGCTAAAATATTTTAAGGATTTTTTGTTTAAATTATTTTGGACCCTTTGATTGTTGATTTAATTTTTATAAATATTTTTATTGTTAATTGAGCTTAAACCCTACAACAAATCGAGAGAGTGGGTTGGATAATTTGTGTTAGATGTATAACGAGAGTTGGCATTTAATAGACCTATAGACAACAAGATATTGATTTATTAGGAAGAGATTTCAATAAATTGATAGACTG
>JAOXYD010000001.1:8883228-8895980 GCA_028565735.1 Pinacopodium congolense | reverse complement strand
CAAATGTTATAATATAAAAAGGACTAAAACAATAAATTTAGAAATAAACCATAATATTCAGCTAATTAACTAATAAAGAAATTCAGAAATTAACAATAAAATAAAATATCATAAAAGCAAATCAAAACAATAACAAACAGATTCGGACAATAATCAAAATAATCAAAACATGCAAATAAAAACTGTAGTCAACAGTAACTAAATGAAAGTCAATTTATCTAATGCAGCTTCAGCGTCCTGTACGCTCCTCTGTGTGCAGCCCTTGGTCCATGCGAGTCTCCTGGTTCGTCCTCATCAAGTGTCTGGTGCGCTCGCTGGTCCCTGGCAGGTGCAGATGGTGCGTTGATGGAGTGCTCTGGTCTGCGTGTAGGCGCTGGTTCGTCCTCGGCAAGCGTCTAGTCCAAGCAGATGCAGCGTGGAGCGTCTAGTGCATCAATGGGCAAGCGTCTGGTCCTCAGGTGCAGCCGTCTGGTGCTGTCTAGTGCAGCAACTGTCCCACTTGGTCTCCTCCTGGTCCACAAGTCCACTGCTGCAGCCGCTGGTGTAGCACTCCAAAGCCGCAGCCGCAAGACACCCAGAATCGGATGCAGCTCCTCTCTTTTCTGCCTTTGTTATTCTCCAATTGTTCTTGTCTTCTTAACCTAGGGGCACGCGCATCAACTCCAATTAAAAATCAGCCCAAAACCTTCCGCATGTGTCTCCTTAATCTCGTCGTTTTGCAAAATGCAAAACGACGACGAGTTTAACTTATTAAAAACAAATTTTCTTTTGCTTTTTTTTTGTTTTCTTCTTTTTTTGTTTTTGTTTTTTTTGTTTTTTTAATTAATACAATTTTTAGCTTTTATTCCAATTGCTTCAAATTTATCATGTTTTAGCTCAAAATATATGTTATCGCAATAAATTTGTCAATAAACAAAATATAACACAAATTAAATATTTAAACAATAAAATAAGATTGAAATGATAATAAAAAGACATATGAAAAATTAATAAAATTCAATCTTATCAGTAAAACCCAAAAAATAGCAATAAACTAGCTAAAAGATAAAAATAACTCAACTTCTTTCCTAGAAATCTGTCCCATGTACTAGCTAGTTAAAACAAACTTAACAATGTTGACTTGGTCTACTAACCAATAGTTACTTATGTAACATTCCCTCCCTTAAACTAAAATACTCCAGATTTTAGCTTAACAACTAACAGTAGCCATCGAGCAAATTCTCAATTTCCTTCTAAGCTTATGAAACATAAGAATCTTAAGCGATTTGGTGAATATATCAACAAAGTGATCCTCACTCCTACAATATCTCAATTCATTTGTTCTAGCATTGCTAAGTTCTCTTAAAAAATAAAATTTCACATCAATGTGCTTGCTTCTATCATGAAGCACTAGGTTTTTAGAGAGTTTCATTGTTAAATTGTTGTCACAAAAAATTACTATAGCTGTTGGTTGTTTGCACTGTAGTTCTTAGCAAGTTCTCTTTAGCCAAATTACTTAACAGGCACAAGCTATAGTTGTAACAAACTCAGCTTCTGTACTTGTCAAAGTTGCAATCAGTTGCTTCTTAGATACCTAAGAAACAGCACTTATGTCAAACATAAACACATAACCTAAAATTCTTCTTCCATCATCTTGATCTAGCTAAGTAAACTTAACTTCTCACCTTTCTTCTAAAATATCCCAAAGCCTCTTATTCTTTACAAGTAACATTGAATTCTTTTTGCTTCCAATAGGTGCATTTCAATAGGATTCCCCATATATTTACTAATCAAACTAATAGAATACATGATGTTTAGTCTTGTTGTAGTAATATACATCAAACTGCCAACAACTTGAAGAATGTACTATTAACTTTCTTTCCTTCAGGATTTTTGTAAAGCTTTAAACCAAACTCAGTAGGAGTACTTGAAGGATTACAATCCTACATGTGAAACCTCTCCTAAATTTGTAAAATATATTTATTTTAAGAAATAAAGATTACATCATAAGATTGTATCACCTCTATGTCAAGATAGTAATGCTTTATACCAGGATCAGTCATTCCAAATTCTGTCATCATAAACTTCTTCAAATCATCAAACATAACATCACAATTCCCACTAAATATAAGGTCATCAACATATAAGCATAAAATCGTCATTTTTCCTTTATCTTTAGTTTTGACAAAGAGCGAGTGCTCATAAAGACACGTAAAAAAACCAACTATAAGAAAGTAAGTTCCAATGCAACTATACCAAGCCTGTGAGGATTGTTTTAGAAGATATAATGCCTTCTTTAATCTATAAACTTTATGCTCATTACCAACTTTAATATATCTAAGAGGTTGATCAACAAATACATGTTCATCCAATTTTCCATGTAGGAATGCAAATTTGACGTCAAGTTTGGAAATAAGCCATGAGTTCTACGTTGCCAATTCCACCACTAATTTGATTGTGTCATATTTTACTACAGGAGAAAAAGCTTCAATATAGTTAATCCCATATTACTGCTTACATCCTTTGGTTATAAGAGGTGCCTTGTACTTCTCAACTTCACCATTTTCTTTAAAAAAATTTTATAGACCCATTTTAATCCAATTGTTTGATTTCCATTTGATAGATCAAATAGTACCCAAGTATCATTTCTTTTGATATCATCAATTTCTTCATCCATTGTCTTCTTTCATTTTTCTTCTTAAACAGCACTCTCAAAAGTGATAAGATCACAATATGAAAATAAAGCAAAATGAGTAATGGGATCTTCAATTCCAATTACCTCATAATCTATCATCTAAGCAAGCCTTTTTCTAACATGACAAAGAGGGTAACTTTATCCATTCTTAATGAAATTTTAGTTGATACTAGAGTTGAATCTATAGTCATATGAGGTGCTAAATTCTGTTCTTGTACTATAAGAGGCGGCTGGCTTTGTTCTTAGATTTCAATATTAATATCATATATAATTTGGCTAGGTTGTTACCTATCCCATTCATAAGTGCTTTCTTCATCAAAAACAATATCCTTGCTTATCACAATCTTATTTTTTAGTAGATTGCATAACTTATAGGCTTTAGAAGCCTCACTCACACCAAGAAAGACACATTTTTTAACTTTATGATTAAGTTTCTTCCTCTTCTCATCTAGAACATGGGCATATGTAATACATCCACAAATTTTAAAATGATCAACAGTTGGTCTTCTTTCACTCTAAGCCTTTTCTGATGTCATGTTTTAGACAGTAAATGTTGAACTTCTATTTAGAATATGGATGCTCCAATTCACTACTTATGGACAGAATGTTTTTAGAACTACTCATTATATTGAGAATAGTTCTATTTTTCCTCTTCGATACACCATTTTGTTGTAGTGTATGTGCAGTTGTAAGTACCGTTCGAATGCCATGATTTGTTCAAAAGGCTTCAAACTCCTTTGAGTAATATTCATCACCTTAATCTATATAAAGCGTCCTAATTTTATTTCTTATTTTATTTTCCATATAGGCTTTGAAATTATTAAATGCAGTGGAAGCTTCTGATTTTTTTTGTAAAAAACGAACCTAGGTTTTCTTTGAAAAATCATCAATGAAGGTAATTAAATATCGTTTACCTACATTAGAAGTGGAATTTATTAGGCCACAAATATTTGAATGAACTAATACCAAGACATCTTTTCCTCTCCATGACTTCCCTTTTGGAAATTTAGAATGGTGTTGTTTGCTAACAACATAGTCTTCACAAACTAGAGATAGAACTATGATTTGCAAAAGGCCAGTCACCATCTTTTTTTGTTAGAGAGTCTTCAAATCCTTAAAACTTACGTGGCTTAAAGAAAATGTCATAGTCAAGAAGTGTCTTTCTTTTTAGCCAACCGACATGATTGCATACTTTCAATCTTTAATGGGAACAACTTATTTGAATTCATCTAGATAACTACAATGGAACCTCTGACATAATCACAAATTTCATAAGCACCATCTTGAATGATGATAGCATAACCTTTCTCTTACAGTTGCCCAGCACTCAATAGGTTACATTTCAAGCCGGGTAGATACAAGGCATTAGAAATTGTTTCAATAAAACCACTCTTCATTTTGATTTTAATGTCACCTTCATCCATCACTTCAATTTTCGTGAAATCACCAAAAGACATTGTAGAACCAAATTCTTAATTTTGGCGTGAAAAAGAAGACTTACATTTACTCATGTAGTTGCTGCAGCCTGTATCCACATGTTAGATTTCTCTTTCATATATATTTTGTCTTTGAATAGTGATCAACAATGTTTCTATTTCTTCTTTTTCAATGAACTTTAAATTTTCCATCATTTATTTGTCATTGGGTAGCCTAATACGACATTCAGAATGAATATGGCTAAGTTTATAGCATTTAAAGCATTGAACGTTGGATCTGTCAAAGTCACGTCTCCTGCCTTTGCCTTAGTCAACCTTGGAATTCCTATTGATATCTCTATCTCCTCATTTTCCCCTTCCTTTTCATTGACCTATGCCCCTACCATGCCCCCTTGAATTGTTGGACTTGGTAGGAGCTTATAAGGGCTAATCCTCCATTATTGAACATTTATTCATCTTTTATTCATGAATTAGTAGAGATCTTTGCAACTCATCCATAGAAAGTAAGTCTATCTCTTTAGACTCTTTAACGGAGCAAACAACATAATCAAATTTTGGTGATGAAGAGCATAAGATCTTCTCCAAAATGATGATGTCCTCCATCTTTTCTGCATGACAATGCATTTTATTGCAAATTTCCATGGCTTTGGTACAATAACTGGTAATAGACTCACTGACTTTCATTGATGGTGTCTCAAAATCCTTTTATAGGGCTAGAAGCTGTGCACACTTGACTCTAATTTAACTTTGATATTTTTCTTTATAAAGTCCTAAATATCTTTAGAAGTTTCTTTGCAAATAATTCTTTCTAGGATGGGACGATCAATCGCCTAAAACAAGTAATTTTTTTTTCCTTCAGAACCTTTAACCTTTTGGGTTCAAGATCTATTTTTTAGGCATCTAATAGTATCATTTCTTCTTCTGGCTCTTCAACTCCATTTTCAATAATTGATCAATACTCTTTGAATCGTAGGAATTTTCCATTAGTATGCTCTTGTGTTCATAGTGACCATCAAAGCATGGAATGGTTGCTTACTTAAAAACTTCAAATACCATCGAACTAGCTATGATGCCCCTGACAAATCTCAGAAGAGAAATGAGTTAAAGCTACTGTTAAAGATGAATGTGACAAAGAAATATTGGGGAAACAAATAGCTTATCTATCCTTTTTATTCGATTTTTCATCGCATTAGGAGTTGCTCTTTATGGAGTCAAGTACAATGGTAAAACCCAAAAAATAGCAACAAACTATCTAAAAGATAAAAACAACTCAAATACTTTCTTAAAAATTTGCCCTATGTACTGGCTAGTTAAAGCAAACTTAACAATTTTGACTTAGTCTACTGACCAATGGTCACTTACATAACAGGTACGCTATTACTTGCCAAGTTAAGGGCTACTGTTGGAGATTTTTTTGTTAGATGTAGTTATGTTGTAACATAATTTGAACGCCTAGTAATTATACAAATATTTTAAACCATGAATTCAATCATGTAAGTGAAGGATGCAGTCTTTCAATAAATTTACTCTAAAGATAATGCTTGGTTTCTCCATATCCTTATGCAACAACGCACATTAAATAATGCATGAGATTGTTTGTATATTATAGAGCTCATAATACTTATGTTATACTTAACACATAAAATTTTTATAGAAAGAGTAATTTCTAGGAAAATTTTATTATCAAGATGTATCTTATATTTAACTACCACTTCATCACACGTGATTTGCATTCATCGTTATTAAAAAGTTCACAAAACAAAGCTACCCCTTAGACATTCTAAAAAGGAATTCATACATTAAAAATTTGCTTAGGTAGAAAGAGTACTTCCCACAGAATTTAGGAAAAGATTATTAACAAGATGTATTTTATATATAACTATCGCTTCGTCAAATGTGATTTGTATTCATCATTATTCAAAAGCTTATAAAACAAAACTACCCCTCAGACATTCTAAAAAGGTATTAATTCATTAAAACTTTTGCATTTACCTCTGTCCTACCCACATCAAAGCTAACATTCAACCATTAATAAATCTCATTACGAATTACCTACATAAAAGTTAGAACCATGAAAGTAAGTTCCTTACACCAGCATGCGTCCCCATAGTAGGAATACATGAAAATTTTTACACATAGAGAATATAAGTCACCATCAAGACATATTCTATACTACTCAATGGAGTCACATGATTTAAGATGACTCCAGCTTTAGCTCCAAGACGTTTTATCAAGTTTGTAAAAGAAGTAAATCACCAAGAAGGGATCATTAATCGAACTAATATGAAAAGAGCTTATGAAGATATAAACTAACGTAATCAAATTTACTGAAGCAAGATAGATAGCATAAAGAAAATCATTAAATTGGTTCTTATGGGCGCCTTTTGGGCAACCTAAAAAAAATTTGTCACGTACATAAAACAAGGTGCAAATGTGAGTAAGTAATGATAGGAAAACTTGATTGGTCATTATAAGTTCAAGATAGCGATTCCTTCCTCTAAACTACTATATTAAATAGATATTACTACCCCTCATATACATTTATGGACCAAAAAATATTCATGCTTATGAGGTTCTCTCATAGGACTTCATTTATGTTGACTTTTGATGTAGCATATTTGGCACCAAATATTAGATCTTAACCAAAATAAAAATGAATTACTGCTTGATTTAATGTATAGTGCAAATGGATGGTAAAAGATTATTCACAGTGAACACTGACAATGTCAGCCCCAACTTGATTTGATTAGACTCAAATATAGAAAATATTAATTTTATACTCTATGTCTAATTAGAACATTGTATGATGAAAGAATTGAATTCTATGAAATTATTATGTACAGATAGGTTAAGTCAAAATCAGTTTGACATTCCTAATATTTGAGTGGTCATGATGTGTTTCCAAGTGTCAATCTTGATATATGATTATAAATTATTTAATTAGAGAATTAAATATAAATTAAAAGGAGTTTTAATTTATTAAATTTTATAATTATTGCTAGCATATTAAGAATATAATGGTCACACATATAGATCAACTAAGGAAAGAAAATTTAATTTAGACTTAATTGTGAAGTTTTAGAAACTTTAGGGTAAAATATATGATAGTTGATTTTATTAAGATTAAATAATTATTATAATTAAAATGAGACTTTCTAATTATATTTAATTTTAATATTAAAAAAGATCTTATGTTTTTCTATATAAAGGGGAAAAAAAAGTATAAGAAGGATTAACACTTCTTGTTTTTTCTTTGAAGTGTTAAATTTCTTTGAAAGTTAATATGTGAATACCGTTAAAAATTAGACACACATGTGGCTAATGCGAATAACCTAAAATTATAGATTCAAGAAAATGAAGATATAAATCAAGTTTCAAAATAAGATACGAATTTAAATTTATACTTTATTTTTTAATCATGTTACAGAATGTTGTGATCTTGATTAAAATTAAAAAATAATTTTTTTTTACTTTTACTGCACGTAATTCGATCACCTCTTGATTCCTTAAAAATAGTATCAAAACGGTCTTTATTCTATAATTTAATAAAATCATGATTGTTTGATTGTTCTTGATTGAATTTCTAAAACTAAAGATTGCAAATTGTTACAAGATAGAATATGAGGCTATGTTTGGTATCCATTTTTTTTAATTTTAATTTCTTATTTTTCTAAATACAAAAACTTTTAAAAATAACACAAAAAATAAAAAATACACTAATATAATATAAAAATAAAAATAATACAAAAACTTAAAAAACACACAAAAATATAAAAAATCACAACTAAAAATTAAAATCACAACTACCGCCTGTCTGGAATTTATAGAAAATATTTCCTTAAAATCCGTCCAACTTTCTTTTTCTGTAAATTATTTCACAAAATTCACTCATATTATTGTTTTAAAAATTGTTTCATGTCTCAAAAGTCTGTTGTGCTTTCTAGAAAAACAATGGTATTGATTGTTAATATTCAATAAGATTTCTGATCCAAACAAACTGAAAAAAATGCATAAGGGATGCGTTACAAGTTCTGGAGTATCCTTGAAACATATCCGTTTTTCTTTTTCATTAATTTATTGTTTGTTAAAAATCTAAAATTGCTGATGACGCTAAACTTATCTCTCACTACCACTGGTGAGCTGCACCTCGTAGGCATGGCCGGCAACGCACAAGATTCGGGTTTATGAAACCAATAATCTGCATTTATAAACTCATAAGAAATGAGTGGGTTTGTGAAACCCTTTGTTAAAGCAGAAAACTGCAAAGAAAAGAAGCCTTTATGAGGTTATTGGGATTTAGTTACCGACGGCGCGACAGTGAGAGATAGAGGCAATGGTTGCCTTTATATGAGCTAGAAAAGGGACAGAGACAAAATAGGTAGCAGCGGTATAAAGGTGGCCGGCAAATGGAGGATGTTTGTTGGCTTGTGATGCTAAACTTATCGTCCCTTGAGGCGTTGGACAGCAGAAGAAGCAGATCTTAGCAGCGCATGATGGTGGTTGTGTTGGGAGGTGAATGGCGATTGGATTCGGTGTAGTGGCAGATATTGATTAAGTAATTAACTGCAGTAGGATGTGGCGACACTAGGGTTTGGTTTTCAAAGTAGTCGCTAGTTGTGGGAAGGAGAGGTGGAAGTTATGAGTAGCAGCAGAAAGCGATGAATTGTTTGTGTGAAACTTAGGGTTTCTCTTAACATGGATAGCTTAATCCTATGTCAGGAATAAGGATTTTTTTTTTTCGAAATATAGGAATAAGAGTTGTTTGTTTGCTGGAGTTAAGATATTCTAATTATGCATAGCCGCCCTTTCTCTCTTTTTACCGCCTCATGGATGAACGAAAGAAGGAAAGTTACAGAATGGGGTAGTGGGCTCGAGAAGTAGACAGTAAGCAACAATTTCTCAACGCCCTTCACTTTTTATTTTATTCTATATGACAAAAGACGGGAGCAATTATATTAGTGAAGCACTAGCACGGCCCTTATTATAATAATAAGGTCAGTTTTGAAGTTGACCTAGTTGCTCTGGTATACTATACTAGCTTTAAGTTGTTTTCATAATAAAATAGAATGAGCACTCGAACCAATGGAATTGGGCAATGAAGACGGTCTTTGAGGAAACTTATGACCCTATAACTCAATCCTTTTGGAATTTGAAAAACATATGACTTATAGTGTTAGAACTTTCCTCAAAGGGTTCCAAAAGCGATTTTTCCAAACGAGTTATCAGGTTACTGTCTCAAATAAGAGAGAGCGACAAATGACTCAAAGGATAAGGGGGAGGGTAAGCATTGTTATAAAAATAATATAACCTATGACAAGAACAATGGTTATTTGAAAACTAGAATAATGGATTCTATTTCAAGATTAACTTTAAACCAAAATAGAATAGAAATATCCTTATGTCACATAGAATTTAAAATTTTTTAAATTCAAAATTAATTTCAGAATTATAATAATTTTTTCTTAATTAGATTAAGATTAATAATTATATTAATTTCAAAATAAATCTTATAAAATATTTTTTAGAATTAGAATTAATTATATTTTCAATTAGATTGAATTATTAATTAATTATATTTCTTTTTAAAGAAAAATTGCTTTCTTTGTTTAATTAAGAACAATGTTTTATAATTAAATTAATTTGTTTAAATTTAATTGAAATAAATTAAGTTTCATATTTTATTTAGAGAATTATTTTTATTTAAAAATTATTTTTATTTGAATAATAGTTTCTTGATTTATTAGGAAAGATATTTTTCTTAATTAAATTTGAAAAATATTTTCATTTGTTAATTAAATAAAAGTGTTTTCTTTAATTTATTAGAAAACTTTTTCTAATTCATTAAGGATTGGATTTCTAAGCTAATAACAAATGTCTAAATAAAGTGTAAAGGACTTTTTAAATTAAATTTCAATTATTTTATTTAATTTTGAAAGTAGTTTCCTTTTAAGATTAGAAAATAGTTTTCTAATTAATGAAAGGTTTCTAATTAGATTTAAAAATATTTTTTTCTAATGAGATTAGACAATAGTCTTTCTAGTTAGATTAGAAAATAGTACTTCGAATGAGATTATAATATTTTACTTATTTAATTTATGAAAAAGAGTTTTGCTAAATTAAAACAAGTAAGAAAAGAAATTTATTAAAATTTGTTTTCAATTAAATTTGTTAAAGGAGTCAAGAAAAATTGGAAATAATTTTCAATTGAATTTGAAAATTGTTTTCAAATCAAATTAAATTTTTGTTTAGAATAGAAGTTCAATTTAATATGGAATCAATAGTCTAATTTGATTTAATATTTTCAAAGAATTAGAAATATTATTTTAAGTTGTGAATAGATCAATAACTAGAATCAAATGGAAGCTTGATGCTTTTATGTATATAATTTGATTTTGTGTATATGAAAAGCATGTTTAATATATATGTTTGATATAAATATGTATATGCATTACGAATTACAGGTTTATATTTAATATTTTATATGTAATTTGTACATGATAAGACTATTAAAAGGTAAATCCCTCGTTAAAATATCAAGTACAAGTTGAGAACATGATTGTTGTCTTCTATTATTATAAGAATAAACCAAAGTTTTGCTTATTGTTATACTTGTTGAGTACATTCAAAGTCGTTTGAACTCAAATATGTTTACTTTTATAATATCATATCCTAATTAAATTAATATGATTTGGATGAGCGCACTCATGATCATATGAATTTAAAAGTAAGGTTAGGAATAATATATAAGATATATTTTGGCAAAGAATTGTCACCTAACGGATCTAGAAGTCATATGAGATATGATTGATAAATGTTATCTACCCAATTTTAGTTTGGTTGGTTTGTTGAGTATACTCAAGATCAATTAAGTTAGAATGGGATCCTACCACCACTAGGAAATTATGTGATAATTTCTTGAATTAATATTGAGGGCTATTAGTTTATTTAGAATAGTAGAAGTAACCAAATGCATGATTAAAGGCAGTTACGAATCACTTGCTTACCTTACATTGATATTATTCTGGGTAATAGAATACCTTTATTAGTATTGTTAATACAAATACCTTTGTTAGTATAGTTAATACTAAATAATGAACTGAATCTCCTAGACATAGAGTTAGTTTGAGAAATGTTCTTAAAGATGGAAGAATTGCATGTTTATTATGCAATCTTGTTAAAATTCCTATTGAAAATTTTAGTGATAAAGTTTGAGAGATATGCCAATGTCATATAGACACAAAAAAAAAAGTAATGACATTTGAATTGAAAATTTTCCCATAAACTGTCAAGGCAACGTGTAAGATGGATGTCAACATCATGATAGTATAAACAAATAGCTGCATGAAATAAAGCTAAACGATATTGTATCTTAAGGGAATTGTTCCACTAAATTTATGCTATTAAAAACATAAATAAAGACTGCAGTTAAAGATATTTCATATGATATGATAATAGTTATCATAAGAAGAAGATAATTACATGACTTTTCTTACCAATATCGTATATGATAAAGATCATATATATTTCTAATTCATGCTTTTGGGTATAGGATACTGATTTTGGATTCAACATTAGCATAATATTCAAGGTATGATAAGAAATAAGATGTTAAGCAAAAGTAGTTAATCTATGTTTATACAAATAGTTTGTATCTATTGGATTAAAAGTGACTTATGCTTAACATAAAGTGGCAAGAGTACAAAGTTAGATAATCAAGAGTATACTTTTTATACCATGATGTTTAAATCAATATAATGAGAACCATAAAGTTACATATAATGTTTTAGATATCCTTTTAATTATGAATTTTATTGAATTTAAGAAACTCGTTAGATTGATTGATGACCAAATCAACCTTTAATGAAAGCATGATTATGATATTGAATTATTATAGATGATACATATGGTGTATGTGATGTGATAATAATTTATAAAAGGATGAATACTTGTATTTCATTAATTGTAGTGTTGGCTTTATGTGATATAGTCACATGTATTCAATAAAATATTAAGTTAAATTATGAAAAGTTCAAAATAGTTCAATCCAAGTAGAAATTATGATTTAAGAATGTTAAATCATTTTAATACGATCAATGTAGTGAGTTGTACTTAGATTTGCTTGATTATCCATATAGAATGTGATTTTCTAGTAATAGACTCCATGACTAAATTTTATAGTAGTATGGATTTTTGTTAGAGGAGTGTTACAATATACGATATGGGATAACAGTCAATTAAGTGATTAAGTTTTTGAGATTTTTTTAGTTAGGTGATCACGTTTTCAAAATTTTCAATTGAGTGATTAACATTTGAAAAGTTAACCAGTTGAGTGAAAAAACTTAACACTGTTACTCATTGACCCAACCCGACCCGACCCAATTCAAATTTTTTACCCCTTCTGGTTAAATTTTTAAATGTTAATCACTTAATTGAAAATTTTTTTAAATCTTAGTCACTTAACTGAAAAATGTAAAAAGTTATATTAATAACTTATTTTGAATTTTTTAATACAAATTCATCTCATAAATGAATATGTTTACATAATATTTATAAATACTCTTAAATTATTTAATTATTATTAATTAAAAATAATATTAATAAATTTAAAATATATTCTTATAACAATACATGTAAAATAATAA
>JAOXYD010000001.1:8848123-8866707 GCA_028565735.1 Pinacopodium congolense | reverse complement strand
AATTCGCATAATATTCATTTTCTAATCCATAACTCACAAGAAATTTAAATAAATCACAAATCGCACAGATTTTTCATGACTCAATATTTTCAAATCACATAACTCGCAAAATCACATAAATTCATAAAGCGCATACAAAAAATACATTTTATTTCCACAAATTCACACAAATAATAATATTTTTTTACAAAGTTTTCATAAATTAAAACATATTTAAATATTGTCTTTCACATAATTCTTTTTTTTTTTACGCAAAACTCATATAACAAGATACTTTTTTTTTCTAATCCATACAAAATCCTAAAAGTCCAAATTTTCACATAAAAACACAAAATATGGTACATTCTAATTAATTTCCTTACCTGAAAAATCGAAAACCCCGAATTTGAATTAATCTTGCGCTTCTTCCGCTTTATCGCCAACACCTAAATATTAATAAAATAATTAAACTAAATGAAATAGAAACTTTAAAAAAAATTTCTAATTTATTAAACTACCCCATTTTTTCCAGATTTTTTTTCTTCCTCTCTCCTCTCTCTCTCTCTCTCTCCTCTCTCTCTCTCTCTCTCTTTCCTCTCCTTCATCTTCTCTTCTTCTACTCTTTACCCCTTTTATATAAAAAGTTAAAAGCAAACTACTTATTTATCAATAGCACAACAAGATTAGAGGAGTTCTGTGATGAAACCTTGAGAAAAAAAACTGAAAAAAAAATTGAAGGAGATGATTGGAAGAAACTGCTGGCGTTTTTCTTAAGGAAGAGAGTGGGAGAAGCAGAAAATATGAAGTATTAGGTTTATGGTTATAGGCCAGATCAGATTTTGAGCTGGGTAGCTTAAGCCTTTTTTTTTTTTTTTTTTTTTTGGCTTTACACTACTAATTGGAATCAATCAAAATTGTACCAGTACTTGGATCACATAAATTTATCTCAATATGGAACTCAGTATCGCAACTAATTTTAGAAACTTGCTTCACTAATAAACAAGTTCAACAACCCCTTTCCTTAATGCAGACAAAAACCTTTGAATCGACTAAGAACTTAGTCTACAACTATTAGCATTGGCATCTCCAAAATTGTTTCATTTGGCTTAACTACAATGTCAATGAACTGCTTTTGAATATTAGTTTCAATAGGCAGAAACTTCAGGATTCCAAGAATAACTAATTGAGAGTTCCAAGCAATATCGCTTAAGTGCATAACAATTTGCAGGTGGAAAATTTCAATTCATACCATTAACAACCCCTAGCACCACGTAAAATGAAGAAAAAGAGAAGCAGTAATCACACAATCATGCATGTGATACAATGATGCTAACCTCAACTTGTTAGAAGGATTGATTCGATCTTTGAATGCAAATAATAAAGCATTTGAAGGAAGAGAAACGGTATAAATAAAAGAGACTGCCTCTTCCTGCAATCATATCAGTATTCTCAATCTCATATTTATCACATGCAGCAGTCACCAAAAAAAATTTTTTTTAAATCAATCATGTCAACAGAAGGAAGCCACCACCTAATAGCAGTATCTCAGTTTCAATTCTTCATCACTGAATTGAGCAGTGAAATGTCCCTGTTGATATCTGACCTTTAATAATTCCACTGATTGAAAAAGATCTCTTCAAATCTTCCTCTTCTTGCTCTTCCAATGAAACTTCACCAATGGGAAATTAGTAAGACACTAGAACTCTCACAGGAATCAAACCAAATAACTACCTATACTGATTCAGTATAGGTATCGAAGGAAGCATTAACAAGGGTATTATTGTCTTCGAGATCATGATGAAAAGAAAGCAGCTTAGAAGAGAATGACAAGTGGGGTTCAGAGACCTCTCCTTTGTTGCTGTTCTGGAAGGTGAATTTGAGCTTAACCCAAGCTATAAAACAACTTATAAGACAGCTTGTGGTAAAGCAACTGAAGGAGGTGGTGGTCGAGAGTAGTAAGCGTATCAGAAGCATCGAAAGAAACTTGTTGAATGGAAATGAAATATATGAAAGTAATTTTATTTTACAAAATTTGGATCACAAATAGGGATAACGTAAATGGCCCATGCAGGTCTCGAACCTGCGACCTTCGCGTTATTAGCACGACGCTCTAACCAACTGAGCTAATAGGCCTTTGTGAAGATCGATCGAGCCTAATTAACTCGATTCTTTCGACTTCCCGAATGCCCACCACTGGCCCTTCCCCTTTTCGGGTCTGGTTTTTTCGCGTCGTTTACAAATATACATTGGAAACAGGCAATTCCCCATAACCAATCCGAAGCCAAAGACACCTCCAAAACTCCGTGTAATTTGTACCATACCGATAGTCACCATAAAGCAGTATGATATCAACTTATATTATTTCGTTAAAAATATTAGTTACTATCGGCTGTATGGATTAATATTGACATGTATCAGCCAATAACTTAGATATTTATAAAACTGAATCAAATTGAAAATATTAATTTTTTTCAATAATTAAATTGAAAAATGAGTAAGACATTTTATAATATTGGTCAACTAATATATAAATAGGTCCATCAATCTATGCATGGATCGACCCAACTAACACCAGCGGGGAGATTGAGGACTAACGACCGGCTGAAGCTTTTAGCAGCTTGACTCTTGACTGTTTTCCTACCTCA
Organism: Pinacopodium congolense; assembly: GCA_028565735.1. Taxonomy (NCBI): domain Eukaryota; kingdom Viridiplantae; phylum Streptophyta; class Magnoliopsida; order Malpighiales; family Erythroxylaceae; genus Pinacopodium; species Pinacopodium congolense. Next base: position 8,864,083 of record JAOXYD010000001.1, on the reverse strand, counting down.
GCTGGTTCTCCTTTTCATGGTTGTCTCTTTGGTTGTCAATTGCTCCTTTTCTTGTTGTCTGACCTTTCATCAATGCATCCTTTCGATTATTTTTCGAAAAAAAAAAAACTCTCTCTTAATTAAAAATGTAACTAAATTGTAATTTATATATAATTTTATATTCTATTTCTATATTATTGGTGTATTCTATATCTCTTCTATTTATATATTTATTTAATTTATGTAATTTATATTTTAATAGAAGTTGCCATGAAAGGCCACGAGCCCTTTTGATTCACCCGTCAACATTTTTTAGATAAATATATTTTAATATTAGCTTTATCCCTCTAATTTCTTTTATGTCAATATAGGATTTAGTAAATCTAGACTCAAATCCATGATAAGAAAGAGCGCAAAGGGGCATAGCAAAGTGTTATAAGTAAAAGGATCAAATAACATCAAAATTCTCAAATCCCATCTCGATTAAAAAAGAGACTAGAAGGGTAGATCTAGTACTATGAATAAAAGGGATCAGACAATATCAAAACATATTATTATTGAATTTTTAACTCAAATCCTTACTCATAAGAAATAAGATGGAGGGGTACTGCTAATACTTTAAGTAAAAAAGCTTACCTATAAAAATGAGGCTGGAAGGAAAGAATTAGTGCTATAAGTAAAAGGGGTCAGGCAAAGTAAAATTAAAAACTATAAAATTACAAATTAAAATTTTAAAATTTTAATTTTATAAAAGTTATAATTATTTGAGAAATTAATAAAACTTTTGAATTGGTTTTCTTTTGTACTATGTAGCATTTTATATCTTAAAATAATATTTTAAAAATAATAAAATAATACATTTTAATCATTTTTAACATATATTTTGATTGAAGATTTTGAAAACTAAATATATTTTGTCTATAAAATATTGTTTAATTTTGACTAAATTTCATATAAAAAAGTCAAAATTTCATAAATCCAAACTTTATATGCTCTAATGAAGTATTTTATACTTGTGAAGTAATTAGATCTTTTTTTATTAATAATAAGGTATTGAGATTAAATTCCACTAAATTTAAATTATCACTTACTCAAATTCCATCAAAAAAATTTCAAAATATATACTTTAAAGTTATTTATACCTAATTTTTCCTATTCTAATTTAAAATTATGAATTATAGGACATTATTTAATATTTATAATAATAAAAATATGAAATCTTTACTTTTTTCATAATATTAGAAAATTTATTTTTTGAAACTTTCTTTTGATATTTTATATTTTAAAATTTTATCTATAATTTAATATTTTTAATATTAAAAAATTAAATTTATTTTAAGTTGATATTTAATTTAAAACTATTTATTGATTAAATAAGGAAATAGTTATTATTATATCAAATTTATATTATTATCAATTTTTTTTAGACAGTTAAAAATTCCACTGCATAATATATTGAATAAATATTTTATAAATTTTATAAAATTTTAAAATGAGCTAAAATAAGATCCAATATTGATCGTTATTGTAGCATACTAAATCAAATCTGATAATAGTGATACTGCATGACATTCGTAACATTAGATGCCAATTCCACACTGAACGGACAAATTAAATGGATGCCAGTCTTTGTTTAAAGGGCAGATTAATTTTTTTAAAAGAAAATGGAGGACAAATGAATTTTGTTGAAACATACATTGCAAAGAGCTCGTTGCCAGCGGAATGGTCCTGCATCAGTCGTCCTAATTAGCACTTCAACTATTAATAGCCCTCACTACATCACAAGCACAGTTCATTAATTGTCTAGCAAATCCATACTCATAGAGATTCTTATATTGCACGTTGATGGGTCACGTAATTCCATCCAAGCCAAAAATAAAATGTCCAAAAAGCATTTTACCATTCGTCAGAATATTTCCCCGTTTCAGATTAAAAAAGCATGGAATTCATATCCAGGAAGAAACTGAATGATCTCTTAAAACAACAAATTACCAGCACTCTCACAGAACAGAACAAAAACTTGTCAATACATCATTTTTATTGCTAAGATGAAGATGTTCCAGATCCTGTCGGGGGGTGCCCAGAAGGTCCAGAGGTAGGAGGCCCATTGCTTGGTGATGGCACAGTATGCTGATACTGTTGGGTTGTTTGTGGAGGGGGCACAGAAGCGGGGTACGAGGGCGGGTACTGTTGATAAGGTTGCTGAGGCACCAAATAACCATACGGTGGATAATAGGGTAAATGATGTCGCCCAGGACCCTGCTGCTGATATTGCCCAGGCGGTGCTGGCATACCATGATAAGGATAATGCTGCCCTTGCTGCTTATCTAATCCAGACTTGTTCTCGCTGGATCCTGATGCCCCGTCCTGGGATGGAACGAGAGCCCCCATACGTTGAGGATCCATTGATGGATAATAAGCTCTTTCCTGATGAGGGGGAGGCGGAATGTTGAAATAGTGCATTGGAGGAGGTTGGTCCTGAGTGCCCGGTGGATGTAACTGGCTTTGTTGTTGAGAGATAACTTGCCGAGGCAACATCCCACCATGAGCCATTGCTGCATGCTGCCTTGCTTCATCTGAAGCCTCGGACTCAGGTTTAGGTGCTTGGGGTCTACCCCACATCAATTTCAGTCTTAGACCTTTGATAACCAGTTTGTTGAATAGCTCTTCAGCTGCCTTCTCCGCACCTTCTCTGGTGGTGTATGTTACAAATGCAATTGCTCGTTGAGGCACTATTTTTACGGACTCAATTTCCCCATGGGCATAGAAACTGTCCCTAAGATCCTGCTCCACAATTCGTTCGTCAAGCCCACCCACATAGAGGGTTCTAATACTTTCATCATCAGGAGGTTCTAGTGAAGGCATCTCACCAGCCTTATTGAGTAGCTTCAGAGCAACTGGATCGTTCACTCTGCAGTCGTTACCAAAAAGAGCACAGTAAGGATCAGATGAAGCTTCATTATTACCATATGTTACCCTCATCTGCCCAGTCCAAAGGCTGGACAACTACATCAAACATTAATCAGAGGCTGATTACGCAACTCCAGCCAAAAACATCCAACCGCCAAAACAAATAATATATATATTTTTTTTTATATAGCCAGAAAGAAAAAATTTTGCACTTACCCATAGTATCGATCTTTTATATTTTGCTGTGACAATTCCCCAGTTACAGGCATCTCATGCCGGTAAGGACACTCAGCGCCTCTTGTACATTCACCACGTATGTAGAAACTGCAAACATGTGCTCTGTTTCTTTTATAGTATGGCGTTGTCCTTTGTAGCTTCAGAATAGTGTCATTTGGTCTTACCTTTCCATATGAAGATTCATAGTCTATGCCTGCTCTCGCCTGCATTGTGCGATAACCACATAAGCTTTAGTCATATTAATATAGAACAATAACATGCTCACCTATCTGCATATCCAAATGAAGCAAACAGATGAACATTAGTAAATAATCCTAACCTGTCAATTTATATGTTTTAAAAATTAAAGTATGATATAAAAATATTTCATTAAAAAAATATCATATTTATTAAAAAATAAGTATCTATAATAAGGTTGTTATAACTATTCTCCACATATATACTGTAAAAAAATGAATCCAATTTTAAAACTGTAGAATGTTAAATTTTTATTATAATAATTCAAACATAACATAAAATTAAAAAACATTTGACATCCATTTATAAGAAATGCAATTGACTTCAAAATATTATCTTCAAGCATTCCAGAAGTAGTCATAATTATTCTCTACTATGAGAATTGTATTACCCTTTTTAAAATAGAAAATTTACATTTACAATACAAGACTTTGAAATTTTTCTCACATTTGTCAAAATTATATGCTGATGTAAATTTTTTAGTGATTCTTACATTCTATCCTTATAAATACTATTTGCATCTCTATAACTGAAGAAACTGAAAAAAAATTTACACATTTATGTAAGTTTAGATTATTGTTATTATATATTTTTTCTTCGCATCATATTTATTATTAGGTAATTACTGATATATTTTTATTACTTATATATTATTAAAAAGTAAGTGACATTGATGTATCAATAAAAAAACTTTTCTGGAGAGGTATTATGGGAGAAGTTGATAAGAAATTTGAAGCACGAGACCTACAACTTATCAATTATGATCTTGCTAAACATAAGTGGAAAAAGAACTTTTAATTAAAATAATTTTATAATAATTAAAATTATTATCAAAATAATTTGTATTCATAATAAAATACTATTATTATAAACTTAACTATATTCAAGTCTTTCAACTTTTTCTACAAAGTATAATTATTTAACGTAGAATTAATCCATTTCATATTCATTATAAAATTATAAAAATACTAGAAAAATTGTGAAATATTATAAAATTAAAATTTGTTTGTACAAAACATTATACTTACTAATTTAATATACATTCTTTATAATAATTGATGGTGAACTACTATAAAAAAAATCATATACTTGTATTGATAAAATAAAAATTAATTATATCTACTTTATAAAATATAAAGTATTTAAATAAAATCTATTAAAAAATGGCGCAACGAACCAATTTTAATTCTAGTTAGATACTATATCTTAGTCACCAAATTCGATAGACCTGCACCGAAAAAGGTAACAAGCTTCTGAAGATATATGCATGCAGATGCAGATATAAACAATGTTCAACCACGAATAACAGTATACAATGTCCTACTTGAAGCAACACCAGTCAACTAAAAAAACCATGAAAAGGCACAAGGAATACACAACAAAAGCAATAAAAATATCACAACAAAAGCAATAAAAATATCACACAAAAAAAAGCTGCCAAGGAACCACGAAAAATGAATTTGAACGCACAGCATATTAGCCATCAACAAGCAGCATGTGACCATCTCCCACCTAAATTACAGTGATACAACCTAGAAAAGCAAACATGTAACCAAAATACTGTCCACTAACTAGTTTTACAGTTTGGAGAGAATAGAACATGCGTCAAGTATCTCCACGCAGAGATGTAAATTTTTTAAAAAATAAGCTATTGGAAAAAAATTTGGTATTGCAAAATAAATGTAAACATAAACATACCCGGCGGTCATGCTCTTCAGCAAAGTACTCCCTGTTCACATCACTCTTTGGGATGGCGTCATTGGAATCAATACTAAGGGCAGTATCTCGAACTTGCACAGGCAAACCATACTCAAGATCCAGAAGACAGACCTGGCATACATTTTTCAACTTACTGCATGTTTGGCATATCTCAGTCTTCTTAAACCTTGCATCACGGCCAGGCCTCCACCGAAAAACTGTAAATGGACGGGTACATATCTTGCATTCCTTATCAAACTCAGCTCTTGTCTGCATATACACACATCCAACAATAGGAAACATGTATACGTGAAATGAAATATTAATCTCTAAAACAGAAATAACAATAATGCATTCCTTATCAAACTCAGCTCTTGTCTGCATATACACACATCCAACAATAGGAAACATGTATTCGTAAACTGAAATATTAATCTCTAAAACAGAAATAACAATAATGAAATCTTCCATAACAAGAACCATACCATGCGGACATATGGATTATCCCCAAGGCAAGACTCACAGATGATAGGGAAGTCAGCGCGTTCCCAACCATCAGCCTCCACATCCCTCAACAATCTATGTGCCATTTCCTCTTCCGCCTGTGCTCGGAAAAATGCTTAGCTGTCTAAATGGAGACAGGAAAACATTAGCTTCCAAATTAAAGTCCAGAGTAGCTTGCAATAAAAAATTAATTAAATTGCATATTGGGTAATATTCCAAGTAAGACAAGCAACTAGTGCCCAAGTTCACAAATTTTTTGCAGTTTCTGCTAATTGATTGATACATTAATCGCATACCTAGAGCGAAAAGATTCATTGCTCCATCGATAGTCTATCACTAAGGTCAATAAACCCTAAAAGTACCGATTATGTCACAGATAACTTCATTATGTAAATACAAGAGGAAAAACAAAAAGAAACCCAACAAAGATGAAGCAAAAAAGAGGTGCAAACAAATAAGGAAAGCAGATCAGCATCGACTAATAACTGAATGACTGAAGAAACCCTTACAAGAAAATTTAAGAATAGAACCAGAGAAAAAAACAAAACTGATAGAAATTGATTGGATTTGTTACCTTGAAGCGCCTTGGTGGCCTTAACAATTCTTGAATCCCCGTTGAATTAAAGGGATTGAGCTGGAATTCGGCGGAAAAACTGAGACTTATTTCGAGCTTTTAAAATGTTTCCACGAGAAATAAAGAGAAACGCGATTAGAAAGCGAGATAGTCATAGAAAGGTCTTAATAATATCTTTATTTGATTTGGACATATGCTCCTCAGAATAATTAAATATTTATACCCTTGACTTTGAAATTAATATTTTTTTTCGATAACGTTTTAAATTAATAATTTAATTTTCAAGAAGTAGAATTTATACTCATTGCTTTCAATAATAACGATGCACCTCTTTTGAACTTGTAAATTGAAAAACATTATTATCGATAATAATCAATGTCATCAAGTCAGAACGCAGAAGTCAAATATTTAGTGTATAATGCTACAATTTTTTTTTTTATGAAGAAAATCAATTTCGCACTTCTTGACAGCAGTCACAAAAAAATTTAACTTTTTTTAACTCTTTAATTAAATATAAAAGATATTATTTTTACCAAGACATGGGAGCTCACGTTAAGGCCCAAGTCAGCCACTCAGCCCCCATGGTGGGGCTCGGGGCTCGTGCAAAGTTTGTGCGCGTCTCACGTAAAGTGATACAATATAAAAAGTTAAATGACATATTTGTCGCTTTAATAAAATTTACATATTAAATTATATTTTAAATTTTAAAATTTTAAATTTTAAAATTTTAAAATTCTAAATTCTAAAAAATAAATCTTAAAACATTAAATTCATATTCTAAAATATTAAATTATAAAATTTAAAACTCAAAAACCTTAAAACAAGATAACAATAATTTTTTTAATCAAATAGGAGTATTGGTAAATATATATAACCTAGTTTCGAACTTTCATATCCATCCTTAAAATTTCATAAGAAAAGAAAAGGAAACTCTTAGAGAGCACCCACCTAAGGCTCCCTTATTATTATTTTTTTTACTAAATTGATCATTGAAGTATATAAAGAATGACTTAATTTTTAAAATCATTTATTAAATATACAAAACTTTTTCTTCTATTTTTTACTAATTTCATCATTAGAGACTGAATGCCTAACAAACTTCCATATTTGATTTTACAAATAAGAGAGAAAGCACTTAAAGAGCCTATAATTCATATACAAATAATAGAAGCCTATATATCAAGTGTTACGTTTATACTAGAGACTCCTTTATATCATATTAATATATGTGTGTGTGTATATATACCGCACTATCATTTTGTGCTTACCATAAAATTGTTATTAAATTAATCTTGTTAACTTACAATTGACAGTCATGGCCTACACCTTAAAAAAACATGAAGTCAGTAGGAGACTTATTCCCTGAACTCACTTATTGCTTAAATTTTTTTTTTTTGAAAAGTAAAATAAATGAATGAATTAGAAAACCAAAAGCATCCAAACTTGGTTAAAAGAAGGTAAAGTCTTGAACGACTAAAAGCACATAAGCCATTTAAAAGAACAACCTACTAACATCATTAGTAATATCACCCAACAATATTGCTAATATCACCCAATAATGTAAATGATTAGAGGGAGAAACACCCACCACTCTCCTCCATGGAGGTTTTACTAGAAGGTCTCTATGTTAGCTCATTGTTGTCTGTAAACTCCCCTTTTTCTTCTTTTTTTTCTCCCTGAACTTATTTACCTTTCTATCCTAAATCAAGCTCCCTACATTACTCGTTTACTATTTCCTCTTAAGGCCTTTTCATCTTTCCACCATAGGCATTTTCTTGCTACTTCTTGTTTTTACCATTTTTTTAAAATGATTTTTTAAACCTTTCAGACACTGATTAGAACTATAATACCTTTCCCACTTAAAGTCATATCTGGTCAACCCCTTGACAAATCCTTTCCCACTCATATTCTCTCCTTCTTCAAATAGCTATTCCACCTTTATAGAGGTAACTTCGACAACTGGTGATTTGGAAGCCAATAAGATAAGGAAGGAAAATTTATGAGACAAGTTATTGGAGAAAGTTCCAACACCACCTTACAATACTACCCTCCTCGAGATAAACAACATGTTGTCTCCTCTTATTAGACATTCTAAAGAATATTATGAGAAGGTATGCTAGTCAGCTTTTTTTTAGGTAAATAATGAGACAGTAAAGAAATAGAAAACAAAGGGACTCAATAAGACCCTTTTAACAAAACATAACATGGTGTTATTCAAATGAAAATCAAAGCAAAAGCTAAGGAAATCCTAGAATTTGGCCCAGGACACCTATTTGGAAACTAGGTACCAATCTTGAGAAAGTAAGATATGAGAATGTGTCTTTGTGGATACATTTTCACAATGTACATCTTGAGTAATGATTAACTAAAGGGTTAAACCTCTTAGTAAACTATATAAGGAGACCAATATGTATGGATGAAAATATAGCACTAAAGAAAAGGATTGGCTATGTACAATTATGTGTTAGTGTTGCAATAGACAATACACTACCTGATACAATACCCTTGATGAGACTTGGTGAAAATGACAACTTGTTTAAAGAATCAATTAAAGTGTCATATTAGTGGAAGTCATCCCTGAAACAATAGTGGAAACAATAGCATGCTACTAGTAGAAGATTTGTGAAGGGTGATTACAATGAACTTATAAGAATATAGGAGAATGAAAATGAATGTGAATATATAGACAATGTTACCAAAATGACTATCAAGGAAGGGAACAATTACTTACCAAAAGCAAATCTTGAAGGAAATGTTACCGATGACAATACTACAAAGCTGCCTATTAAGGAAGGTAACAATAATATACCTTCTAAACAAAAGGGTGAAAAAAATCCAATAGAAAACATGAATGCTGCAGTGGAACTTATTAATGTAGACATAAATGCTATAGGGATAAATACAACAGGTTAAAACTATAATGTTAAGTGTTAGGGAAGCCAAGCATACTTAGGAGTCATAACATCATTGACACTGCAATACCTCAAATTGGCCTCTAAAGAGATTAAAATCGTTCAGGTAGTTCACAATACATGAAGGATGACAAAGAGCTTAATAAAAAGGAATTAAATTTAATTAAAAGAAGGAAATTAGGGAGGAGGAATAGGTCTAAGGGGCTTGAAATACATGCTTCCCCATTATGTTAATAGTATCATGGAATGAAAGAGGTAAGAATTACCCTAAGAAACAAGTTCTCAAGGATTTTGTTCAAGAAAATAAGCCAATCCTATTTAGTATTTTGAAAACAAAACTCAATCAGAGAGAAATGTAAAGGCCTAAAATTTTTTGGGTTCTTAATGGAAATTTATAACAAACCATTCCCATTATCATTGGGGTGGGGGGTTAATACTTGCTTTTGATTCAAGAATAGTGGATGTGCATGTGCTACAATGCGGTGATCAAATCATTCATCTACAAGTTATACTACTACATTTTAATATCAAAATTGTTATATCCTTCATATATGCATCAAATTTTGCATTATAGAGAAATGCTCTTCGGAGAATGATCAAAAGTATTACTGACACAATCTAACTACCCTGATTGCTAATAGGTGATTTTAACAGTATACCATACAATTTAGATGTAGAAGGTAATGTTTATAAGAGGAACTTAAGTGAGAAATTAAGAGATTGTATAGAAAGACTAGAAGTTACCGACCTGAAATATGTAGGAAACTTCTTCACATTGAGAAAAAACCCAAAGTGGCTTGTAAGGAAGAAGTTAGATTGAGATGTGGTAAACAAGGAATAGTTTGACAATTTCCCCAAAAGCAGTATAGAGCTCCTAGATACTTTATGTTCAAATCATTCATTTATTGTTGTTCAAAATATGTCTAGCATAGGTAAGAAGAAATTACCCTTCAAATTTAATAATTTCCTTGTAGGAGTGGAGAGCTTTTAAGAAGTTATTAGAAGAGTAATGGAACAACTAATATTATGGCACAAGACTTATATATGTGTCCAGAAGTTAGATCAAATTAAAAAGGAAATTAAAGCTCTCAATGCTAGACAGAATAAAAGCACCGATGAGGAATTGTATAAGGCTAGACGTTAACTTCACAAAGTATAGCAAGACTTGTATAATAAACCTAGCGACCCCTCATTAATCAATGGGGAAAAAGTAGCTCTAAGAAATTATAAAAGGCATTAACTAGCCATGATTCTCTACTTGGACAAAGATTAAGGATACAATGACTCAAGTAAGGAGATAAAAATACATCTTGTTTCATAAAGTTATATTAGCAAGGAAGAATATCAACATAATAGTGTAATTAGTTAAGCAAAATAAGGGGATACTGGAGGAACCAAAGAAAGAGGTTGTTGAATTCTTCATGTAAACCCTGGGATCCTCAACTACCAATAAATCTTCAATAGTAATCTTTAAATCCTTTATTAATAACTTATTCACAGATGAAGAATTATAGTTGTGGTGCAGACCCTTCAATGTTCAAGATTATGAAAAAAAACTATCATGGAAATGAACCTAAACAAAGCTCCATCACTTGATGGATTAAATGGATATTTCTTTTAAAAAACATGGCCATATATTGAAGAGGTTGTAATTGATATGGTGCTAAAATTATTTGATATGGAAAGATATTTAAATCAATCAACAAAATCTTTATTTATTTGGTTCCAAAAGTGCCAAATGTTGATTCCTTCAACAATTTTAGACCTATCTCTTGTTGTAATACATTATACAAAATCATTTAAACTCCTAGATGCTAGATTGAAAACGATGCTATAATCAGTGAATCCTAAGTTGTATTTGTGGAGAATAGATTATAGGTGACAATATACTAATGTCATAAGAGTTATTCGAGAGCTATAATAGGGGAAATTCATCAAAAATTTATGTCATCAAAATCAACTTCTACAAAGCCTATGACTTAATAAACTAGGAATTCATCGATCAATAAGCTTTTGAATTTCCTATAATGTTTAGGAAATGGATAATAGTGATGTTAAAAGTTATAAATAGTATTTGTGTTAAGCATTTCATCCAACATACATGATGTACTTTTAAGCAGAATGTACAATATATATAGATGAGACCTTCACATAAACATGGTTAAAGTACACACTATCTACTCTTATTTTTCTATCACCTGTAGGTGTATAGACCACTCAAGTAATGGCTATTCTCTAACAAATTCCTTTATGCACATCTCTAAATTTCATACAAAATAGACATTTATGGACTGAATAATCAAACAGAAACCAAAGATATTCCTCGATATACAAGCAAACATGATCATAATATTAACTTAAAAGGCCATTGTGATGACTAAAATCTTATTGTTACTCAAACTACTTCATAAATATAAGGGCTACACCTATATGTTATCCTCACATTTCTTGTACTAGTATAAATATGTGATAACTTACCTTTGTATAATATGAATCTTATAAACATCTATGCCATGTTTACTTTGGTTTTTATTTTCGGTTTTGATTTTTTGTTGTTCTAAATACAAAAATTAATAAAGAAAACACACTAATACAGCACAGAAATCGATAAAGAAAACACAATAACCAATACAAAACACAATCACCACCACAAAAAACTACAATCCACAACCCAACTAAACATCCCCTAATTATTGTCACACAATATTGTTGAAAATACATTATCAATACTATTATATTGAAAATTCAACAAAAATAAAATATAAAAGTGAAAAATCAAACAATATAAAACAATCAATAACCTTATAAAATACAAATACTGTATGTATCTCCCTTAAATCAAGATGATTGCAAGGAAATTTACTTAAATATGACTTTAATAACTTGATTTTAAAATGTTTAAAACAAATCTTAATTATTACCAATATAATAATTCCAGAAAATTTAAAAATTAACTTTATATATCCATAAGATCTAAAATAACCTTACTGACTATTTTGTAAAATCTAAAAAATTTGAGTTTTTTGTCTTATAATTCATGATGACGTCATAGGAAAGTTAGTAGTGCGCGTCAACTTTATGCAGTGCCACATGCATACCTTATGCATAGGCACATGGCTTGCACGCACCAGAGATGACACTACACGTGAGATCCTCACACACGCCTCCCATGAGTAGACACATTAGACCTTTATGGCGTAAGATGTGCACTCGTCAATCGTACGCTGACACCTTACACCTCCACATGTGTGACATATGTCCAATGACCTACTAGATGCATGATATGATACTGTATATGTTACTTATGTTGTACTAAGGGGAAAAACACAAAGTTGATAGTATACTAAATTTCTAGTGACACTTGCCAAATTCCAACAACTTTTGTTAAAAAAGTCATTAAAAAGTACATTTTTTCTTGAAACCTCCTACAAATTTCATGCACAACCTAATCCTTTTTCAAATTCATATAATCATAAAACTATTCAAATACCACATGTTAAAACATGTCCAAGATCACCTACGAATTTGTATAAACTAAAACAAATGGAGATAATGCATAAATTTGCTTGTTTCACTATATATTATCTGATGAAAAACAGTTAAATAGTATCATTAAACCCCTGAATTACTTAAACAAGCCTATCAAATTACATCAGTCAACTTTTACAAAAATTATTCTTTATTAAATGTACAAGATATTTTTGTACCTTTCTTGATGCTTATATCTCTTAACGGTTCAAAGAAATTTGTATATCTAAGAACCTCACTCAAGTAGGTGCAAGAGATCTAGTGTTATTTATAAGTAACTTTATTAGATTTTTTCATCACAAATTCAATAAATACCAACCTGTACTGAATAGGATCCATTTTTGCCCACAGGACTTTGGCCCACTTAATTAGATTCATAATTAAGTCTTCTTTATTATCTTTAATGCATATTAAAATTAATTATTGTAACCTTAAAATTTAAATATCAATAATTATTGAATGTCTAAAGAAAAAATTACTAACACTCTCTCATATGCGTTGCACTTCAAAATACTCTCGCGAAGAAGTCTCCAAATTGGATATTAGATATGATAGTAAGAAGGGTTAATACTTGTCCTTAAAAATTTGACAACATCCAAGTGTAACCATCATATGTATACTCCAAATAATAGCATACTCTAGATGGCATGTGATACAGGGATCTCCTTGGAACTCGATCTTTCACCGAAAATTGGCACCAACACCTTTGTACGACAGTCTCACTTAGGTCCACTTAAGTAAGACTTTAGCCCTCAACACCCATCACAGTGTTTCATTCGCACACTCGAAGTAACAAAGCTTATAAAAGCAATAAAAAAGTAAAGGCAACAAAGAACACGAGAGATACACTAAAAATACCAAAATTTATATTACTTCACCTCAAAAGAATACAAGGAAGCTCTCTCTGATTAAGTTGATCACCTAATGAGTAGAACAAAGGTCGAATGAGTTATATATAGGCCCTCTAGCTTGGAAGTCAAGTTAGAATCCGAATCCTAACTGAACTGCACTTCTTAAGATCGTGCTAAGATCACGTTCTACTACTATCAAGATTACATCACGTGGCCAATCAGATGACACCCCCATCTGAATAAGACTCTAACTGATAAGATAGAATTACAACAGAATACAATTAGATACGAGTTTACATTTGAGTAGGACTCTACATCTTTATCCTCAAAGATCTCTACTATCTTCAGATGTTCAGTCCTACTGCAACTATATCTGTTGCCATATCATCCAAGATCTCTCGCGATCTCTATCCGTAGATGATGCTGTGTGATCTTACCGAAGGCCGCATAACACATTGGCCCGATCGAATGCTTCCCCACAACAAGTCCGTTAGTCGTAGTTTATTCATTCGAGTGTGTGGGACAAGTCAATCCTTACAAGGTCCAAGATTCTACCAAAATTCGCACTAAGTCTGATCCCACTTACCCAGATTTGCCTTAGTGTATTTACATGCCTTCCTCATACGTGTGATCCAGCTAATCTTCCTTCTAAGGTGTTTCACGTGTCGAATCTCGCCTACCCCGAGATCTTCGTCGACACTTCCCCCATTCCTTACCTACTCGCAAGTTTCTTGGGACTTTGCCTTATTTTGTCGTCAAGACTCTTTCCCCGTGTTGACTTACGTGCCAAGCATTGGTCAAAGCTCACCAATATTCACATGATCCTGTTGCATGCACTTAGGAGTCTAACAACATGCTTGTCTAATGTTTGATGGGCAAGTGAAAATAGTTCATGATGTAAATTACTAATCTGCCCATGATAAGTTTAGTTAAAAAACAAAAAAGATAGGACTTTTAAATTTGAATTTAAAAATTATGTTGTTTAAATTTCATCAATAAGACTTATAATTTTAAACAAAAAGATAACCGTTGTGTTTCATACAAAAAAAAATTCACAACTTTCATACAAGAGATAAAATTCCATAAATTCAAGAGTTCTTTAATCAGTGAAATAAAAAATAATTTATAAGTTGTGATTATTCTTAAATTATACATATAAAATAAATATTTTATTTTATTCAAATCTTTGTGACTATAGTTCATCAATTAATTATGTTTTTCTAATATTGGATCAGAGCAAGGTTTTATGAATCTATTAAAATCACGTTTTCTTTTGATTTTGTTGTTGAAAGATATGCCTCATCTTTTATGATGAACTCATTATATGTGCTATTTTTTTGAACTTTACTGTTTTTCATGCAGTGGCCTGGGCGTTAACCTAGAATAAGGATGGTTGGTACTGAATCAGTCTTTGTGTTTGATTTCTAAGAAAATGTTTAATTTCCTTTCTAAAATTTTGGTTTAGAACACAGAAAATTGGATTATCTAAAAAACACAGTTAAAATTTAGAAAACGGGATTATTTGTTAAAATAATGTGTTTATGGCGTAATTGAAGATGTTTCGTTTGCATAGTCTACGCTGTTTTGTTTTTGGTTCTTCCTTCTTTCCTCTATTTTGTTCTCTGGAGTGTGGCTATCGGAGTGAACTGATTAGAGGATGAGCTGACCACCGTAGACTTTGAAGACATAAAACAAGAAAGAAAACAGAAAGAAACTGGTGAAAACAAAATAGAAAAAAAATCTTCTTGGCCTACCTCAAATCTCTTAACATTTGACATGGATTTGTTTGTTTTTTGGTCATTGATTGAGATTCATAAGGAGCAAGATGGGCGGATCTGTGCCATCCGCTGTCGTCGTCGATAATTAAGTGGCAGCATGGGTCGTTGGTGACCGATTGTGGTCTTAGGCGTTAGAGCAGCACAATGGAGGCAGTAGGATAGAATCCATAAATTGATATGTTTTATTCTGGTCACCGATGATGGTGGTTTTGGGGCAGCGTCTTAGGAGAGGAGTGGTGAAGTAGGAGGGACAGAAGATAGAGATGGAGAAAACAGCCAAAAAAAAAAAAAAAAAACCTAGACGAAGAAAACGCAGGCAAGGGGCTGAAGAAGGCGCACATGCCCGCAAGCCCATACAACTGATCACTTGGCTAGTGTGTGTGATTCACGTGCCAGTGTGTCCAGCAGTTCAAATTAAAAAAATTAAAATAAATACAATAATAAATTAAACAAAAAAAGCCTAAATTTAAGATTGGGCTAGATTTGGTTTTGGGTTGTTATTATGGACCTAAAATTGAATTTCTTTTGTTTTCTTAAATTTGAATTTAAAGAATAAGGCGTGATATGATTTTAAGTTTGGACTTAGTGATTCAATTATTAATTAGTATTAATATTATAATAGAATTATAAATAAGTTTTCTAGTTAAATTATAAATTTAGTTGAAAAAAATAAAAATGAGTTTTTTAATTAATATAAAATATTTAGAAATAATTTTGGTAATTGTAGTAAAGTATTTTATTTAGTTTAATAA
>JAOXYD010000001.1:8822861-8840641 GCA_028565735.1 Pinacopodium congolense | reverse complement strand
AAACACAAAAAAGATACAAGTTTAGTAAGGATAATTTTAGAAGACAAAAACATTTTTCTTAAATTTGTAGAAATTAGTTAGAAATTTCAATTATTTTGATAGAATTTGAATTAATTATTTAAAATTCTATAGAATTCAAATTCTAAAATTCAAAGGAACAATTTTTTTTATTTCAAATATAAAAATTATAAATTATAAATAAATTTTACAAAATTAAAGCCTAAGAAAATAATATCACAGATTTCTTGAACTGAGAAGAAATTAATGAAAAAGAAATTTCGGGTTGTGACATACTGAGGATTGCGAAGTCTTGGGTTTAAATTTGCTTTACTGCAACAACATGGTAGAGCAGATTGCAACGAAACGATTTTCTCTTCCTTATAACAAAATTTCCTCGATAGGATAGGAACACCCCTGCCTCCTTGCCATTCAGGTTAATATATGGTTGGTAGACACGACATTTGGAATGAACACAAAGAACAAAGAAAATAGCAGGCCGAAATTTAATCTTTCACATGCCTAGGGAGTAGGGACTCCAAATTTACCCTATTCCTTTTATTAATTTTATGTTTCAATACACCATCAAGAGCAACATATAACTGCCTGCAATTCTGAGCAACACATCGGAAAGTCCCAAATGCAGTGCAAGTGAATGACCGTAGTCAATCATCACAGGGAACTGGCAATACCCATCAGATGGATCCTTGTCTGTAAGCATAGCCAGTCCAGAGAAGTCACAGTTCCAATACTTCTGGCTATTCACCTGATAATACATGTTAAATGCATATGAGGCGTTTCCTTCTACACTCAAGTGATTACAAGATGACCCGTAACCCAAAGCAGTACAATCTGACAGACTACAAGCATAATCAATATTATTTGGCAAGTCCTCAAGGTTTTCTGCTTCAGGGTCTAGAACACACCACCTTTTGAGCATGTACTTTACTCCTTCTACTGGAACTAGACCTTTATCCTCTTGCAAGCCTGACAAATCCAGTTCATATTTTGGCTTTCCATCAAACTCCAATATGCCCCAGTGTCTCTCAAAGTTCCCTGGAGCAATGCTTTTGGCATTCTCATCAATCAGGCTAAACAGGTAGACATCAATATCACCTTTTCTTACTGGTGTTCCTTTTCCACTCCTAATATGTCTTAGTAATCCCTGGTTGAATCTCTTGGCATTCTCAATATTGGCATTTTTGTCACCATCGGTTGGCCAACCAACCTCTCCAACTATGATACGTGTATCTGGGTACCCAGCCTTGTGTAAAGACCATATGAGGGTGTCAAGATTTGCATCGAACACGTTGGTATAAACTAGATTACCATCTCTGATAGGATTACTGGATCCATCAAAGAATGCAAAGTCCATGGGGAAGTAATCATTGCCATACAGACTCAAGAATGGATATATGTTGACAGTGAAAGGCGCATCGTTGGAATAGAGAAACTGGATTATTTCGATGGTTAGGTCTTGAATGTCTGGCCGAAATTCACCAGCAGAAGGAACTGGATTTGAATCAGGGGAGTCATAGACGTCAGCGTTGAATGGGACTGTGGCTTTGACCTTGGAGCCAAGCCCAGCGTTGTTGAGGGCATTCTGGATATTCCTTAAAGCTGGCAGAGTGGTTTGTAGGTAGGTTCCATTGTATGTTCGAAGGAAGGGTTCATTGCCTACGGCCACGTACCTGCAAAAATCAACTGGGGAGTCCATTTTAGTCGGCGTTTGTAAATCAATAATTTACAGCAACACATTATTTCTGTTCTACTTTCTTATTTAAGAATGAATAAATGAATGAATCTTCTCTGCATCAAGAAATAGACTGTAACTATGGAAGTTCATGATACAAGAGGACAAATGCACGTTGCAGAATCTCATTGAGCAAACGTGAAAGCTGAGTAGCCATGAAAGAAACACCAGCCAGCCGTGATAAGATACGTATGAACAGAAGCCTTGGTACTTAACTTGATGTGAACTCCGCCAGGGTAAGACCAACTGGTGACGTTGGCATCAACCCAAGACACTGCAGCCCCAGGATCTTGGCTCATCTGTAGCAACATGTAATTGGGTATAGCCAGCATCACTTCAATGTCAGTCCCAATCAGAGCAGCCATAATGCTCTCCTCAGCCTCAAAGAGCTTCAACTTGTCAAAACCATTTTCTAAAAGCATTTTCACTACATTTTCTGGAGGTAGTTTGTGTGTCGACATTGTTCCCCAGTTTACTCCAACACCACTCGCACTGGAGACCATTGCCACAGAAAGAAGAAGAAGAAGAAGCGCATTGAAATAGGACTTGCTGCAAACTAGTAGTAATGGTTCCATTAATATTTTAGTGAAAATGGAGGTGGTGAATATGCGAATCTTTAGTGAGAATGGAGAACCAAGAATCAATTTAGGAGAAAGACTATGAATGATAAGTTGAAGAAGAGAAGCCTAAAAGGGAGGAAGAAGGAGAAGTGGATAATGAGGTCCATATAAGGAATATGAACTTTTGGTGATTGGGTTGAGAGAATCTTAATGGGTAAGGAGAGCAAAATGTGGTAGTGGGGTTTCTTGCAGAAAAAGAAGGCTTTCTGTTGCAATCTTGAAGATTCGTTTCTTACTTCTGTTAGTCAGTTATGGTGCCAGCCCGTAAGCAACATCACTGAAAATGGCTTTGCTTCTGCCAATTATAATAATGAACCACAATAAAACTTTAAAGTTTTGCTCTCTCTCATATCTTTTTTTTTTTTTTTTTGGTTACTTCCTCCATAGATTGTGAGACTGGAATTACATTTTTCATGGACTTGACGATGAACTTGAATACTCCATTCATCTCCTCCATGCACGTCCAAGCTTCAAATCCATTAATATATAGGCTAACCCTGTTCCATTGCCTAAACTGAGTTTGATTTTTCCTCTCTTTTCTTTTCTTTTCTTTTTTTTTTTTTTGTGGGATTGTTTCGCATTTACTTATTTAGTGAATTCAGGCTCAAGAGGATCGTCAAAGGAAGGAAGGCTTTGGCTTGGTTGATTAAGAACATTCTAATTAGTCGATTTTGGTCGGGTCCATTTTAGGGCATTTTCTAGCTATGAATTGATAAGAAGATCATCCTAATTAACAAACGCCTTAAAAGAAAGGAATGGCTACAAAGTAGGGTATAAAATTGATTATAAAAAAAAAAAAGAGAGAGAGGAAAGGATTAACATGCAAAGTTGGATCCTTAGGTAGAAAGGCCATTGACTGAGTCCTTTAGTGAAGACGATAGAAAGGAATCGTTCAATTGGATCTTTCCAACATAGGTCTACGCATTTCCTTCTCATTCCAGATTTGCTTTCTTCCAGTGTATTAGCTTTTTAGCTAAAGTCGCATCTTTTCCTCTTCAAAAGTTACTATGCAATAGCAATTAGTGCCTTTCCAGGATACCAACTTATCACTAACTTCAAGAACATCTCAAAAGAAACCCAACATCATTCCATATTGATGAATATGCTACCCCAAAAACAATAACTGTAAGAAATATTCCTCGTACCCAACGATTACTGGGTAGTTAAAATTGCCAAAACAAATGACTCTGCTACGTCATGATAAGTACCAATTCAAAGTTAATTGCATATCAATACAAAAAGAAATGGAATGTCTGTCTATCCATGATCAATGCATCCGATTCGACTCTTAACTGCCATCACTTTTTTTTTTTTGGAATAGATTAGGATTCTAGAACTAAAAATAGGCAAATATTTCATGTCAAAACCTGAGCCTTGGATTCTACAACTTTTCCCCTCCATGTCACACTTCTTGCGTGCCATGATGCTGCATTAGTTACAGCATACTCAATTTGATTTGTGACAAAAATTGAAGAGATAATATCTGCGTGAATCTGTTAATGCCCTTCAAAGGATAATGTAGTACATACATAGAGACTGTGTGAGCTCCACAATCAACTCTTTTGATACAATCTTCTCTTTGATGAAATGATAATACAGATAAGGTGTTAGGTCTTGTTGTCGTTCATGGAATTTGAATTTTTATGCAATGTTTTACGATTTTCAGAGACTATCTAACTGGAACTAGTATAGGAGAATTAATCTCAATCTCCTTAAATTATTGTCAAAGTCACAATAGTTCATAGCTCACACATAATATCGCTCTCTATTCAATTTCTACACTAGAACAAGCCACCATGTTTTGTTTCTCACATTTTCACGAAACCGGGTTTTCATCCACAGCGACATAATGTTGGAACCAAGTGATATTCTTACCGGCAATTTTGATAATAACAAATACGTTACTGCCAATTTTTTTAATCTTTAGTAATATTGGTAAGATAACATGTGAAATATCAAGTCTAATTAAAGAATGTTACGAGGAAAGGAACTAATTGAACTAATTATGCAATCAAGAACCAACAACAAGAAGGAATCAAGTACCTAAAGATTTAACAAATCATTTTAATTTTTATTACAATTTTATCTTGGTCATTTAAATAAATTAGAGGCTCAATCATTATGTGGTCATTTATATATTGCGCTTAATGCATAATCTTTTTATAATCAAGAGTAAATTTATTTTTATATTCAAATAAAATTTTTTGATCTTGAAATAGACTCTGTGATCTTTCAAAATGATTTTGAACAAATTTTTATCAAAGAATAAGTTTTGTATTTGAAAAAACTTGAGAGTTGAAGTTTTCAACTTGGTTTCTACCGAGGTTTGACTATTCTAATGATATAGATAGGCTAGCTAAACAAAAGAGAAAAATTTACAAAATTTCCTAGAGGATATCCCATGTTGAACTGATATAGGCTAGCCAAAGGTGGGTATCCATCTAGTTTAATGTGTCCAAAAAAAAAAAAAAACTAGTTGTTATAATGGTTAGTGTGTGCATCTAATGATTGTTTGAATTAGTTTAAGGTACAAACATACCAAAAATGAGCTATTATAGGAATATTTGGTATATTAGAGAGTTTTTTTAGAGCATTGAGGGGTTAGAAATTTTATGTCTATATTGCATGATATATATTGAGCCTTTACTAAGTTTTGTGATTAAAAAGGATGTTTTGAGTTGTATGTTTGTTAAATTCTTAAAATTGATGGAATTCCTTTAGAAAGACTTTGTGATGGTTTCTTTTGACCTTGAATAAGATTTTTAAAGAGTTTATCTTCATCTGTTACAAAGCAAGACATTTATAAGGGTTTCTTTTTACATATAGCAGAGTAAATGTTGAACCTAAAGAGGTTTTAATGTATATTTTAATGATAAAAAATACAAAAAATCACTAATAACTTGGTTCGTATTGAAATTTTTAAAAGATAGTGTAAGTTCAAAAAGGAAAGGTAAATTGAGTGTTTAAAAATTTTTAAATTAATAATTTAACTTGATTCTTCCTATATAAAATCTCTAAACCAGAATTCAACCTATATCTTATGCAACTGCTTATGCCAGATGCTCACAAAGTAAATATAAGGCAATAACATAAAAAAATGCAATTAAAAGTTAGAGTAAGGAGTATACACCAAGAATTTTTATAGTAGTTCAGTAATAACCTTGATTACTTACATCCACTCTCTAACAATTGTGTTGGATATTTCACTATGAATCAAAATCAAGATACAAATATTTTTTAACTAAAGAGGAACCTTTTTACAAACTCAATCTTGTTTTTAGAAGGTGAAGAGAAACTAGTACAGATCCTTTTCAAGTTAAAGAGAAATCTTTTAATTAATCCCAATCCCATAAATCAAAATGCCTTTTTGAATTAAAAAAAATATACCTTAAGGGTGTTTTACTTGAATCTTAATAATCAAAAGGCTTGAATGCTTTCCAAGATGAGGTATGAGAGAAAAACTTTCTTAAAAGCCTTATAAATGAAAAATTGTTGGATTGAAATCACAAAAATAGAAAAATTATATATAAAGAACTTTATAATAAGCTCCAATAACACTTTTTTAAAATTTCAATACTCTTAAATCTTTTTTAAAAACTTATAAATATTGTTCTAAGACTTTTAGAACCTTTATTTATAACATTTTAAAATTCAAAATGTTGTTGGTTTATCAAACTAGCTGTTAGCTAGCTATTATACATCGTAAACAATTCGTTACTCACTTAATAGTGTGCATAACGGTGGTCTTTAATGGCATTGTTGATACCCATTATTATACTTCTATCCAGCCTTGCACTACAACAACATTGTTAGGTAGATAACTTAACTTCAACTGCCTCTTACAACGGTGCCATTGATTACCCTTAAATGGCACCGTTGAAGGGGCTATAAAATTTAGTAAAAATTAACCAACACACTTCCATACACATTCAAATACCATAAAATTTGACTTACAAAAATTTTAAAAATTTCCCTTTGTAAGTTTGTATAGAAAGACTTTTCAATTTAGCTCAGAAATAAATTATGTCTTAATTTATAAAAAATGAAACTCATTTATTTTTTTTCAAACTAATTGTGAATCATTCTTAAACCTTCTAAAACATTTTATTCTGTTTCAAAAACATTTCACACAAATATTAAAAATATTTCCAAGGTTATTTCAATTGTCAAAATTTTCCAATTGACTTAAAAACAAAATTTTTGCTCTACCTAGTAAAACATTTATCCAATTTTTGAAAAAATATGCAATGCAAATACCATTTAAGACCATATAACTATTAAGGCTTCATGTAAAATTTACCCCATTTAAATAGCCAATGAAAGGTCTTGAAACTTTCAATGTACTTGATCTTACATTTCACTAAATGTTGGTCTTAAAGTCCAAATTTCCTACTTTAACTTAACATTAAATGTGCTTATCTTTTAAAAAAACTTACATCGTAAAATAAATTATTAGTAAAAATCATGTTTTGTTATCATAAAATCAAAATTAAAACCTCCCTTAGTTTAACAAATATGTGATATGGAAAATATATTTGATAAAAATTGGAGTCTAACAGAGATTAACATGAATAACAAATTGAGCATAAAGCATGAAGAGCAAGTGAGCTGGTATATAGGTTGATTTTTGTAACTATAAATTTATTTAAGTTCTTGTTTGAGCACTTCAATAGTTTAGGGGGTTACTAACTCATTTGCATTGCATATGATTTTTCATAAGGCAAGATATATCTGGTTTTGATTTCAAAGAAAGGGTCTTGGACTTTAACACTACTTTAGGGAGTCATTAAAACTTGTTTAAGTTATTTTTCAATCAAAAGAATTGTTTTGATTAGTTTGAAAGGTTATTTTTTTTAAGTTTGTAAATTTCATAAAAAGTTTTAGAAACTATTAAAAATTGATTTATAGAAGGATTGGTCAACCAAAATGTATGTATGGTCAACTAATGTTTGTTTCCAGTTAGATTGGTTGGCCAATGTGTAGGGTCTGATGAACAAAGTTTTTCTTAATCGATAGATTAGACGATTAATGTGTTTAGTTAGTCAAACAGTGTGAGGCATAGGTCGAGTATATTCTACAATGGTCTATTAATATGCCTTACAATTATTCCAATAGCTAGTTTTTTGTGTCTAATCGGTATATTTTTATGAATAATAGCTATAAACGACTAGTTGAGGTTTCAAAGCCTATAAATACAAGTTCTACATGGTGTTTGAGGCATCAAGTGAAGTTTTTATCAATTGGGTGAAAGGTTAAAGTATTTGAGAGAAGCTATTATAATTTTAGTTGAACTTTTGTAAATTTTAAGTTTGGTTTTTGAGAAGTTTAAGTTACTGGTACATTGATATTATAGTGATTAAACCCTAGGTCATTGCGGCATTTAAGTAAGATATCTTAACTTATATTTTATCAATTGATGGGACTTTGGGTTGAGATTAATGTTAAAGGTCTTCTTTATTTATTAAAGAAGATTTATTATAGTTACTTTTCACCAATTAAAATTAAAGAATATTGATAAGGATTCCTCTTCATCCATAAAGAAGATTGATTATTAGTGAAATTTCCAAGTGTGATTGGGAGAATTGGCATAAGCAAAGGGTTGTTTCTGAACCATAATAAATAAGGTCTATGTATCATTTTCCCTTCACTATTTTCATTTTCTTGTCATTGTGATTATTATGGAGTTTTTGAAATTTAAATCACATTGATGTAAATTAGCACCATTATCATCATCGTCATTGTTATCATCATCATCATAGTTAAATTGTGGTTAGTAGCAACATAAATTAGAAAAATCGATTTTAGTTTTAATAATATTTGAAGCATATAATTCACTCCCATTCTTAGGTGCCATATAGAGCCAAAAAGAGATATCAGAGCAAGACTTAAACATTATATTTATTTCTAATTAAATAGTAAGTAGATCAATATGGCAAAAATAGATAAACCTCATTTTTTTAATGATAACAATTACATAAATTGAAAATTAGGATAAAACATTTATTTTTTGTCTATAAATCCATATCTTTGGAAAGTTGCAGAAAATGTCCCATATATTCCCATTAAAGTTATAAGTAGACAAAAATTAGCTAAAGAAAAAGAAGAATGGGTACTCATAATAAGAAATCAATGTCTTTGAATATCAAAGATGTACATATTTTGTTTTATGTAGTAAATATAAATGAGTTTCATAGGGTGTTAGTCCTAATAGTACCCAACAGGAGGGTGAATTAGACACTTTAAAATTTTCTAAACTAATCACCTAAACTAATTTTTTGTGTATATGCAATCCTTAAACCATAATTCAACCTAAATGTTATGATGATACTTAGGCCAAATGCTCACAAAATAACTTTAAGGCAAATACACAACTAATAGCAATCAAATGATAGGATGAGGATACGTAAGTGATTTTTATGGTGGTGCAGCAATAACTTCAATCACCTAGATCTACTCTTCAACAATCATGTTGGATATTTAACTATCAATTAAGAACAAGTTTACAAATTTTCTTTGGGTGAAGAGGAAACTTTTACAAACCCAATCTCTCTTTAGTCAAGGTGAAGAGTAACCTTATAAAAATGTTCCTTAAAGGTGAAGAGTATCCTTTGAATCAATCCATCCCAACAATATCAAAAATCCCCTTTGTAAAACTGTTACACCTAAAAAAAACTTGAAAATTCAATAACCAAAGGACTCATAAGCTTTGTAAGATGAATGATATGAATAAAAAAAAACCTTTTTGAAAGCTTTGTTAAAAAAAACTTCTTGTATTGAAATAAAAACATCAAATTCTTGCTCAAAATGAAAAAATGATTGCTCAAAAACTAGCTTTATCACTTTTGGTGCTTAAAACACAATAGAAAACTTCATAAAGATTGTTTTTAAATCTTTATAATCTCTATTTATAATATTCCTTAGGTCAAAATGTTGTTAACATATCAAAATAGTTATTACCCATATTAAATTAGCCATTAGATGTTGAAAACTAATCGTTACTCCTTTGACAGTACAAATAACAACAATTCATAATGGCATCACTTACCCCTATCATTATGCTTTTGTACAAACCTCTCACTATAATTTGTCCAATCTACAATTGTAGGACCATTGATCTTTTAGAAAAACATTGTGACATCAATGGCATTATTGAACTTATTGTTGTGGGGTATCATTAAGTTACTTTTCAGTTTTAAAAAAATTGATCAAAACATATCTAAACACCCAAAACCTAACTCAAATAATTTTAAAAAAATGCCTTAATAATTTTTGTGATCAAGACTTGTCATTTGGAACTAAAAACTTAAATTTTCTTGATCTTTGTAATTTCAAGGTGAAACATTTTTCATTCAAATTTAATTTCAACCAATTTTTAAACAATCATAAACAATTTCATTCATTTAAAAAAAGAACTTACACAAGTTCAAATCATCCTTAAAATTGTTTTAAGTACCAAGACATGTCAACTTAACTTAAACATAATATTTGTCTTAGTTAGTGATAATTTATGGACTTTTGAAGACTATATACAACATGCATGCAAATTGAGCCTATAAGGTTAATAAACCTTTAAGTAAAACTTACAATCAATTTCAAACTACCTAACTAAACTATTAAATCTTCAACAATGCTTGATCTTTCTCTATTTTATTCTTTAAGTTCAAACTTTTCTCTTTAAATTCAATACCAAATGTACCTATCTTTCAAACCTTACACCATAAATCACATCATTAGTAATAATTATGATTTATTATCATCAAAACTAAAATTGAAACCTCCCTTAGTTTAACATAGGGCATCCATGTGTAAATTGACTCATGAAATTTGGCACACTTTAGAATTTATATATAAAACAAGAATTAAAGTAAGGAAAATAAAATAAGTATGCTTGAGTATCAATTTGAATTTTTTCATATGGAAATTAATGAATTAATTTATAATATGTATGCTCTATTTATGTATATTTTCAATTCTTTTAAGCGTATGTCCTTTACTAATGTTGATTTGGTGAGAAAGATTCTTAGATCTATTCCAAGGTCATGGGATGCAAAGGTAATGACCATAGTTGAAGCTAAAGACTTGACAACCTTGCTATTAGAAGAATTGTTTAGATCACTACTAACCTATAAGATGAGAACGAAGGAATTGCACGAATAAGAAGTGATTTTAACAAAAAAGATTAATATTATTCCAAGCCTTCAAGGATGAGGAGATTGATGGTGAGGGCATCTTGATTAGGAAAAGTGAGGAATTAACAATTTGATAGGAAACATGTACCTTATGGCTAATAATGATGATGGGGTACTTTCTTACTCAAAATCCTCAAATAATGACAATGATGATTATGATGATGATTTAACATATGATGAATTAGTTGAGTGCTTAAAAATAATAACTTTGAAAGGTATGAAGTTTTCATCCAAATATACAGAAACATTCAAACCTTTGGATGCTTGCATGTTAGAGAATAAGAAATTGAAGAATGAAATGCATAACATGTTAGACTTTAAGAGTGTGGTTGTTATAAATAATAATGAGTTTTAATTGATGCACGAGAATGAAGTATTGAAGAAAGAGATCAATGTCTTTAAGGAGGCATTATAAAAATTCACTCAAGAGAGTAAGAAATTAGAAAGCATTTTAGGAGTTGTAAAGGCACCAAATGCTAAGTATAGTTTAGGATTTACTCATAAGAGTATGCCATCAAATGGTAAAAATAACTTTTGTAAAAAGAAAATGATTTGAATGATGAACATATACCTAGGTATCATACGAACTTGTTGCAACATCTTCTAAGTCACAATCTCAAAGAAAATGTCATACTTTTATTTATGGATTTAAATCAAGACTTAGGAGGAAAATTCATTAAGGTAAGAATATGCACACTTTTTTTTATAGAAACACACAATCATACTCCCATTCATTTAGGCTTCACTTTAGACAAAATTGTATGATTCATTTTCACACCCCTTATATATTAATGCAATCATATGAGAACACCTCATATAAATTCAAGGTCTTATTTTTATCATTTAAGAACATAAAATGATAAACGATTAAGAATACCTATAGGTAAAAGAACATGAGGACTCATTTTTTTCATTCAATATAAACATGATTTTTTATGGAGATTTTGGATATGTAGAAAGATTTTGTTTTACTAAGTAAAAATGATTGAACCAATCCCTAGAATGTGAATTGAAAAAGGTTTAATAGTTAACCACTAAAGAACCTGTACTTGGATAGATACCTAGAATATGTTTAATTTTTTGTTTTAGAGGTCAATGTAAGATGTGATTAAATAGATGCCAAGTGAGGAAGAAATAAGTATCTTAATTTTGAAAGAAAATTAATAAGTAGCCCTCACATGAACTAATTAAGTAAGTAAATTATTGAACCAAGTAAGGAGAAGAAAATGAGGTAAACACTAGAGGTATATACTTGATTTCATATTGAGAGTAGTTGAGAATGTGGGCTTGGCATAGATATTTGGAGGAGAAAGCTTTGTTTTGCATGTATTTATAGAGAATAAAATAGAATGAATTTTGAAATTGATATCACCTTTAAAATTGGTATGTGAATTAAAGAAATGTTTATACATATGCACTTTTCCCATATCATTAAATTAAAAAGAAGGATAGGGGAAGAGAGTAGTGATATTAGATACTTTTGTATAAGGGAGAAGTTTAGTGATACTTACTTGTTTTATGTGTGATGTTTTTTGTATGTGATGATACACACACACACACACACACACACACACACACACACACACACATATTATGTTACCTTGTTGTGTTTTTTAGTAATGCATAAATTAAGGGGAAGTATACATCTCATAATTTAGAAGAGAATTATGAATTATTTATTGAACCAAATGATGTTTCACCTAGGTTTTTATGATGACAAAACAAATTTATTATTAATGGATTCCATATTGTGGTTTTGAAAAAATAGGTTTGTGGAAAAGGTGATAAAATACATAATTTGGAGTCCAAGTTAGACTATTGGAGCAAAAATGACGATACATGAAGATCAAGAAATTGAATGAACGATAAAGAATTAAGTAAAAAAAATTGAATAGATTTAGTTTTGAATTTTTTATTATAAGTCTTATCTTGGTCTTTTCAAAATATTATTGTGTTTAAATTATGTATATTGTACACATATTTAGTATTTATACATATAGGTTAGATAGTCAAGAGTAATTGTGTGGAGAAATTTTTAAATGATCCTTTTGATAAATAAAAATACTTTTAGGGAAGTATTTTAATATATGTGTGTATAAAAGAACTGTTTGAAAATATTTGGATATATTTTGGGGAAGCATGTTTGTGTAAAAAAAGTAGTATTTTAAAAACCCTTTCAGGTTATGGTCTTCAGTTCAGGATCTCCTCCAAAAGCACCACACCCCCAGTTACCAGTTGCAACCCCAATCTTATCTTCTTGATCCAGGCACAACTGGCCCTTGTCATTAGCATATCTGCTTGCTTCATTTGTAGATACTTCATTCATCTCCATGGTAGCAGAAGTTGAGGGAGCTTCATTCAACTATTACAAACAAATGAACAGCAACCAAATGAAGAATCCTACTGATGGAAAAACCTAAAGCAGGATGAAAAATGAAAGACGCATCCAAAAGGAGTGAAATCAAGTAACACAAGAGGTCATAAAGAACTCACACCAGAAAGTTGATCCTTGGCGTACTATTTCCTTTCCTGTCATCCTTTTGCCGCTGATTTGCTTGTATTCCATCCATTTGAGACGGTTTTCTGTAAGAATTGATCTTAGATGGAATGAAAAAGCCACAGAATGCCTTATTAGTCTCCCTGTCAACACACAAAAAAAAAAGGAAGTTAAATTAAGAAAAATATGAACCAAAGAGAAAATTCCTGAAGAATTATGCACATAAAGAAAAGAAAATTGGCGTACCTAAGTAGGCATTTTGGTTTATATTGTCTCATCCTTGGGCTGCATAATGCGTCTATAGCAACGATCCTAGTTTTACGTCTTCTGAAATTATCGATGTCCTTGTTGTCCACATAATCACCAGCAAAACGGAAGGAAGAGGCATACCTATACCCATGAAGATAGATGGAGATAATAAGAAATGATCACTTAAGACAAGCAGGAGGGCTTGCAACATTAACAAATGAACAAAACAGATTATAATGCAAAGCTATGAGTGAGAAATTTATCAAAGATGGCTATTTTGAACCAATAGGGGAAAAGAAACAATGAGTAAAACATAGCCATCAAAGCTGCCAAACCGTACTTACTTCAAAAGATCACCCAGAAGATGCAATTTTACCATTTTTGAAGTATGATTGACTTAAATGTAGAAATGATGTCCAGAATATTCCACCTATTAAGTCCGTAGGAGACAATCATAGCAGAATGACACAGAACATATCTAAAGACAACATGAAAAACCACTGAGGAAGACATGCCCTGTATAGTTTGAGAATCTTTCAGCACCAACAACTTCTATAGCCTCATTGTCTTCCATGCAAGGCAAGAAAAGCATGCCTGCAATCAATTCAGGACTGATCATAAATCGGATTTCTTCCTACAGAAGTAGATTACAGAAATGTCAAAACAGCATTACAAAAGGACATGCTTAGACAAAGATTAGAATTAGATAATGGCCCACACCATATACATCAAAACAAATACTGCAAGAAAACTGAACAAAGGAAGCATTCTCTTTTGACATCATCAGAAAATATGGAAGTAACTGGTCATAAAATTTATTGTACCTGCACGCAACCTCTATTAAGTGCCCCGCCTCCAAGATACTTGTTAGCAAAATCCACTTCAACAGCTCCATTACCATGATCTTCAATGAAGCCTGAACTATGGACCTACATATCAAAGAGCAATCTACAATGTCCGTATAAAAAACTTGTGAAGTGAATAAAGAACAATTGTCCCTTTTAAATAACATCAAATGAAGCTAAGTAATCAACAGTATATGTTCCTCAAACTCGTACCTCAAAAGGGCAGAGTGCAGTATCGGATTTGCTCCAAAACTCAGGCTTGGGATAAGTAATATGTAAAGGAAGCTCTTCAAAAGGAAGTACCTTTCTCTCAAATGAGACAATGCCTTTGGGACAAGAACAAATTCTCTCGAAATAGTGGACGATACACTTTATTTTGTTTTCCTGGTTCTCACTGTAACTTTCATATAAACTCCTGAGTAATAACACAGTGTCAGAAGAATACATTATGATACAGCAATAAGAGAATAAAAAGGAAAGTATAAAGCTACGACATAAAGAAGTCAGCTTTTACCTTTGTTAGATAATCATACAGAAAAATCATTCATAAAATCATGGAAATGAGTAATGTCTTTGGAACTTTCAAGCTTCCCATTATGATTCTTCCCGAGATTGTTAAATTGAAATATGATGACAAATAAGTATATAATGCATAACAGATTATCTGTGGTTATAATATATACTTAATTCTATTGTATGCTAGCCACAAAATAAATTGGTTATGTTTTATGCTGCAGCAATGAATACATCGCCTCTTATGAAATATACAGGAACTTCTGAACTTAACAAGTAAGTATTTAACAATTGAACATTCCAAGCTACTCAATAATGGAGCAATAGTTGGGTTGTCACTTGGCTCCCAATTAGCATAACACACGTAGCCTATTGGTCATAACGTAAAAATACATTAGCACGGAAAGCAAGACGAGGCTACATACTCAAACATGTTATCAAAATTGATAATTGGAAGACGCTTTGCACCTCGGTCAGCAACCGGAAACAAACAAAAGAAAGCACATGCAAGAAGGGCACCGATCAATTCCTGAAAGCAATATCATTACCAAAATTATGAAGAAAAGGTCATAAATATCGTTCAAGGAAGAACCTTTATAAAACTACTTGTTGGTATGAGAAAAAGAAAAATTGAGCAATCATAAGTTCAAGATTTTCCATTAAAGCAGTTCATGGTCTACTTGTCCAACCCAAATTCAACTACTTATTACAAACCTGACTGAGTAACACTATGCCAGCTTTTTGTGACGGCAGTAAACGAAGACCTACTCTTTGACCCATTTCATCATCGTGAAAAAGGGCATCCGCATGTTGGTAATGAGTCTCTAAGAGTGAAGGAAAGCGCAAGAGCAGATCAGCTAACGCAGGTACAACTTCCCCAAACCACTTTGCTGACTCGGCTCGAGACATCAACTGAAGAAACAATCAAACTCATACACTTCTTCAGTTCAAACAAAGAAATTTTCAAACAATTTGCATGGGAAAGTACAGGAATTTCTCCATATAGGTACTCTTATTCAATACTAAAATAATAACCAGGTGCTCACATACCTCATCGAAGAAAAGGGCATAACCTTCGTGAGAAAATGGGGCTAGAGGATGGGCGGAGAGGATTGGGATTGAGCTCCTAAGATCGGAAATAGCAGCGAAAAAGGTTTCTCCAGTGTTGACATTGGAAAAGGCGGATCCTTTCGAGAGTGTTTTGAGCAATTCCACAGCCTGAGACGGCCAAAACACTTTTGAAGATCGAATTAGTACTGGTAAGAGTGACAAAATCGACTTCAAATCTTCTCTCGTCTCCATTAATCACCACGGTTTGAAGCGCTTTTCTGTGGCAGCTTTTGGCTGTACACTGCAAGGATCAATGACTTAAGTATCTTTCTCCCTCGTTACGGTTAATAACGTCGACCAATACTACAGTATCCTTCTTTTTTTTTCCTTTATACATATGTACATGAGCAAATGACTGAGTTATTTTATGCATATCTGGAATAACTTTTACATTTTCTATTGCATCTAGCTTTTTCAATGCCTAATTAAATGTTGTTTTTAGACATTTTCTAAAAACATATGTTTCAAATTAAGTTATAAGGTAAAAAGATACATTTGCTTATTGATATTTAGCATTCTTGATTTTTATGTACACGGCCTCTAGAAGTTGAGGTAAAATGTAAGGTTTGATGGGTTTAACTTTTAACTTTTCTATTTCTATTTATATATATTTTTTAATTTTTATAAAATTTTAATTTTTACGATATATTTTTAATTTATGTATTTTATTAGTATGTTATTTTTAAAATTTTTAATATCATTTTTATATTTTAAAAAATAAAAATCAGAAACTAAAATCAAAAATAGCCAAATAACCTCGTAGATGATCATCAGCTCTTGGAAATAATCACTAGGCCCATAAGCTTCTAATGAGACAGAAAACTAAAGTGAAGTAGAAGGTGCCCCGTGATTGGTTATTAAAGGATCATTAGAAGTTGGGGAGGGTTACCAAATTTTACAAAAAGTGCACCGGTAGAATTATTTGGTCCTACTTTATACTCCCTCTCATAACCATCCCTAAGTAACTGATTAAAACTTTTTTTAACATAATTAAGAGTAATGAAATAAATTAATTAATCAAAGGATATATGTGAAAAATACAAAACTTTAATAATCCCCTTTTATCTAAACCTTGTCTTCTCTTATGATCTTTTCCCAATGTCCACCATTTGATTGCATCAATTATGAAAGTGCCTGCATCTATTTTTTTTTTGTCCTCATTTTTTCATGTTGTTAAAGTGCCTCCAATCTCCGCCATCGCAACACATTCCCCTCTTATTTTCGTCATCATCTTTAACCAACGGTGTGCTTCCTATATATTGTCACGGGTTCGAACTTTTCCTACCGAAGATCCGTGCGGCACTAGCAAACTCTACGAGTCAGGATCGCATATCACGGCTTGAATGCTAGTTCAGCCTCTCACAAGTACTTCTTAAGAGTACTTAAATCGAACACTTGATGGAAGCTATTTAAGATGAAAGATGGCAAAAAACACAAGTAGCTTAGAGAACTTGGAGAGCTCTCTTTATTACTTCAATGAAAGAAAGCTATACACTTAGAGAGATTTAGAGAGATGTGAGATGTTTACAAATGAAAGACCCTTCCCCCTATATAGCCCTCCACCTCTTAAATAGATGGCTCGGATCTATTCGATCTAACGGCTATAATGAATCTCTAGAATGTTCTACCAACTACCCCTACCTACCACCATTAATTGGTCCACCAATCAAGGAGCTAATTGTGGGTCTAGATGTGTGTAGCTTATTCTACAAGATCTCGGGTCTTTTTGTCTGAACCTCGTGTCTCGGTCGACTGAATTGTCACACCATGACATCCTCCCCCACTCAACCTGGCAACGCCCTCATTGCTTCGGTCTCGCACATCCGTTGTGCCGCTCCACATTCTCCTTCCTCAACCATTGCCTCCTTGGCCCGAATGGTTGCTTGCCTTCGGTAGTCCCACCTGTATGCCCGAATCGGCGTGTCCTCGCTCGACTTGCCAATTCTCTCGAACTCATGGCTTGTGGGCTTGACTCCTTCGTCACCTTAAAGGAATTCGCCAAAGGAC
>JAOXYD010000001.1:8804734-8822761 GCA_028565735.1 Pinacopodium congolense | reverse complement strand
CCCCCCCCCCCCCGTCAAGTCCTTTGAGTCTCAGTCTTGTGAACATACTCCCCAAGCGAGAGACTTAGTGCGTTAGTTACAGCACTGCACAGGTTGATACGCACAATGCCCAGTATCCATCGTTTACGGCTAGGACTACTGGGATATCTAATCCCATTCGCTCCCCTACTTACCACTCACACAAAAGGAGCTGAATTCCATCAGTAAAAGAGACAGCAAAAATGTCCTCATCCTTAGAAAGAGAGTTGTTAAGAAGTCATCATCATCTTTGGCTTTGGGAGGCTGTCCAAAACATGTTCTTTATTAGAGAGGAAGGTTGTTCACAATGTGTTGATCTTTGGAGCTGTAGAAAATGTGAAGGGGGTTGTCCATAACGTCATGCTCTTTGGCTTAGGAGCTGTCCAAAAAGGTGGCCATTTCCATACCTTTTGGGGCTCTCCTAGATAAGCATTCCAACTGCAAGGTGGGAGAGTCTTCTTGATCTTGGTTTCGAATGCAGGTTCGTCCAAAGAGAGAGCAACAAACATGCAAGTGTTAGCTGCAATTTGAAGAAGAAATGAGGACATGTGAACAACCCCATGAAGCTCTCTATGGATGTCTCATTCTTGCTCTTCTTTTATTGGTTTCCTTAGTTCTTTTGTTTAGTTTTTCAATTTCCATTTTCTTGTCGTCCATTAGCTTAGTTCCTTTCCATTTAATTTTTATTTGCTTTAATTTTACACTTTTACAAATTCTTGCATTTAATATCTTAGTTTAAATGCTTTCCATAATGTTTTGTTTAATTTGATGTTAGAACCTTTAAATTTTAGTAATGAATTGCTTAAGTTTTATTTTCCAGCTTTGTTGTTTTAAATTTATAGCCTTTATTCCATTAGCTAACCTAAAGTTTCCATTTATGCTTAATGTATTTAGTTAATATCTGTTTGGTTAATTTTCTAGCCCTAGTTTCTTTTAATTAATTATGCTTTGTGTTTATTTAATTTTTTCCTTAATTTAATTATGTTTAGCTAGTTTAGTCTTGGGTTGGACGATATTAATCGAATTTTGGCTTAATAATTGTAAGAATTGATGAAGAATTAATTGGGCATTGTGATTTAGGTAAATTGTGAATTGGGATTTCAAATAAATGACATAAATTAAAGATTAATTCTTATGATTGGTTGTCCTAGGTCTAATTTTTAATTATAATGGTAGGAATGAACTTATGATACGTAATAGTTATAGTGATTTCCATAGGTATCAATAGACTAATTAAATTTGTTAGTGAACTTAATTAACTTAGCTTAGAATTCCAATTCTCTAAGTTACACAATCCGAGCTTATGAGATTATGGTTTAGGTTAGTCATTCCCTAGTTTTTTAATGTTATCGCGTCATTAAATCTGGAGAGCTTATTCTAGGTTGCCTTGTTGTTAGGATATGTTTTCTATCATATATGACATATTTAAGATTGGTAGAACTAAGGGTTTTAGAGTCTGTTCGAACCTGTAGGGTAGCTAGTTAGACCAATTGCAATTTATCTCTTTCGATGATCAAATATAAGTTTAGAATCCCGGATTTATCTTCCACCTAGCTTTCCTATTTTTTATTCGATTTTTATTTGTTTACTTTAGTTTCGTTAATTGTCTTTAGTGTTTAGTTTTAATATCTTTGCTTTCAGGGGTTTTCTTTTCTTTTTCCTTTTAAGCAACATTAGAGATAGTAATTCACCCTAGCTCTCTATGAGATCAACCCTGACTTCCCTAGCTACTTAGTTAGGTAGGTTAGGTAATTTTATTATTTGATAGCTTACGACGACCTCATCAAAACTAGATAGGAGGTTAAGGGTGCTTTGCCCTTCCATTTTTAGAAAGCAGTTCTAGTGCTTGGGTCTCAAAGCTCATTCTAAGAATGTTGTGACAAAATCTCATAGTGAAATAAATGATGGACATCCAAAAACTCCCAATGCAACATGGTTGGTCCACTTGAATCAACATTACAAAATTAGCAAGAGTAGTGGAAATGAAACCCATATCTAAGAAAATTTTCCTTTTAGTAAAGACATTAGCTAAGGAATGAAATATATGATAAATGTACACATTTTCCTATTAGTGTTTGTACACCACAAAACAAAAAATTCTTTCATAGAAAATTTGTTATTCTCAGTCTTAGTAAAAGTTACATGACATATAAACTTATGTAATAGGAGACGTTATGAACTTTTAACGAGGGTATTAGGAGCATTTTAGGGGCTAAAATTATCAAACCCAATTAATTTTTTCTAATATGCAGTGCTATTAAAATCTGGATGCTTATCATAAAGTGTGGTTTTGGGAAGCATAAAATTCGATTCATAACATTATAATCTAGTTTATAAGATTGCCCTCACAATCTAAAGGTAAATTCATCCAATTGTTTAACATCATATTAAAGGGTCACAAAAAATCCAAGTGCCAACCATAGTGTATAAAGTTTCCCTCACAATCTAAAGGTAAATTCATCCAATTTCTTAGCCTCATATTGAAGGGTCACAAAGAATTCAAGTGCCAACCATAGGGAATGAACTTATCCTAATAAAATTTATTATTCAATTTTTAATATTTTCCATTAATCCCAATCTAGTTAAAGAGGAAAAATAAAAAAATTTCAGAGTAATGAGAGGCTTAGTTCTAAATTTTCGGTACTTTTTACCTTCCTATCTTGAGAAAATAAGTAAAGGGGCTCTGAATTCTTTCGCTAAGTTAGGAAATCCACTTCCGGATGTTTGTTCTTTGCTTTGGAATTGTTGTTCTTCCTTGCTACTTGCTTACTTCTCCTATCCATAATTGTTGAGAAAAACCTGTAAAATTGTTAAGAGAGAGAAAATAAGGTGAGAAGATGGTATGAAATAGTGAAATAAGGGTTAAAAACATGTTTTGGAAGAGACATCTTAGAAAAAGTTATAAATAAGGTGAACACCTTGAAGAAACTTGGAGATTTATGGAAAAACTAAGGACCCAAGTTGGTTTTGTAGAGGGGGAGGCCTGTTTAGTGAGAGAAAGATGAAAGAAAGGAGAAAGAATAGGGTTTAAACAAAAGGAGGGTCGGGTATTTTTTTTAAATAAATGAGTCACGATCATGACTCTGTCAAATTAGGTAGCAACTGTCATGATCATGACTAAGGGCCTTGTGCTCCTCTTTGTCACGATTGTGACTTAACACATCTCACTTCTCTTTGATATTTTTAGCTTCATTTTGGTTCTCAAATGCTATGAGAGTTACTTAACTTGTAAACAATTATTAGACACTTAAATGACCACCCAAACTTCGTGAAATTCAAGGAGAAACACACAAGAATGAAACAAAACAACAAGCAATGAACACATTATAAAATTGATTAAGTAAAACAAGTTAAAAACAAATAAATGCTAAGTTAAGGTCATTAGCTTGACCATGATCAATTTAATCATTGATAAGTAAGAGAAAAGAAGGAAATAACTTCCCTTCCATATGATGTTGTCCCTCTAAAGTATAGCTTACACCTATGCCCATTGACATTAAAAGTTTCGGCTTTGTCATTTTCCAATTTTAAGATTCCATGGTTAAGCACTTAAATGACTTTGAATGAACTACTTCATCTTGACTTGAGCTTTTCGGGAAACAATTAAAGTCTTAAATTGAACAAGAGTACCAAGACCTCACTTTTAAACTCCTTGTTCTTGATGTGAGCATCATGAAACTTCTTCACCTTTTCCTTATATAACTTGAAATGCTCATAAACATTGTGTCTAAGCTTCATCAAGTTATAATAATAACTTCTAGTCAAAAATTAACTTCCTAATTATTCAATATGCCCTTATGTTCTAACTCTAGATGTAAATGACAAGCCTTTCCATAAACAAGTAGAAAAGGAGTTATACATATAGAGATCTTAAAGGCGGTCCAGTATACCCATAATATATTATTCAATTTTATTACTCATCTGCTTATCACTTTCCTTAAAATTCTCTTCATTCTTTGTTTACTATTTCAACTTGGTCCCTTGTTTGAGGATGGTAGGGTGTGGCCACTTTAAAATGAACTCTATATCTTTTTAAAAGTGCATCAAAAGGCTTATTACATAAATGAACTCCTCCATCACTTATCATGATTCTAGGCTCTCCAAGTTGAGTGAATGTCTTCTTAATGAACCTTTGGACTACCTTATCATCATTTATTGGAGTTGTTATTACTTCAACTTACCTGGACATATAATCAACTCCAACTAATATATAAGAGTTGCCCAAAGAGGATGGGAATAGTCCCATGAAATCTAAGTCTTACACATTTGTTAGCCCTATGGCACATAAGAGGGGGGTGAATTGAGTGTTTAAAAATTCTTACACAAATAAAATAATTTAAATACCCTAGGCCAATTTAAACAATATGAAATCTTTAACAAAAAATTCAACCTATATGAAATGTCAATTCTTATGCCAATATCAATCAAATTCAAATAATAATAAAGCAAATACAAATGCACAAATATAAAAGAGATAAGGGAATAGAAAGGACACCAAGATTTATAGAGGTTCGCCTACCCCAAAGATAGACTACGTCCTCTCTCCAACTTCTTGTTGAAAATTCACTAACAACTAATCTTACTTTAATTGGGTGAAGAGTAACCCTTATAACAATCTTGGTTAAATGCCAAGAGGAAACTTTACAACAATCTTGGTTAAAGGCCAAGAGAAACCTTTTACAACAATCTTGATTCAAGGCCAAGAGGAACCTATCCAACAATCTTGATTCTAAGGCCAAAAGTAGCCTATCCAACAATCTTGATTATAAGGCTAAGAGAAACCTATCAATCTTACTTTTCACAAAAAGGGTGAAGAGTAACCCTTACAATAATCTTTTTATGACAAATAGGAGCCTTTACATCACAACCAAAATTTATAGCTTTTATCCTACAAGGAAAGTCCCTAATCCAAGCTCCCTTGAGCTTTAAACCAAACTTATATAGCTTATGACACCCTTGATCAAAATCAACACAAGATAAGGGCTCAAATGCAATAAATGTAATATGGAATGTTTAATGCATAATTAAGACCTAAACTAATCCCATTCACAAACAAGGCTTAACACAATCCAAATCTTCTTTATCCTAAGTGAAGAGCAACCTATAAAATCTGTTTTAAAGGCAAAGAGCTGCCTATACTACAATCAATAATTAACACAAATCAATTCTCCCAATTTAAGTCACTAAGCACACCTTTTATAGTGTTTTTCTAATGCACAATCAATAAATTCAATTCTAAAAATCTAGAGGCAAACAAGCCTTCTAGCACTTTAATAGATCATAAATAATCAAATTGAAACAACAAAAGTGTGATTAATGCATTAGAAAACCATATTCACCCAATATAAACACAAACTATCAAATATATGCACTCTTTAGGTTCTAGCCTATAAACACACGAAGTTAGTCATCAAATGATGTAAATTAAATGCAATAAACCTATAGAAACATCAATCTATATGTTAATAATAAATCATAGCAGAAAAAACAATTTTATCACATCAATTGAATGATCAAAATCAAGCACAAAGCTATAATTCTCAAACCTAGACAGCTTTGAGCAACCTACAAAGATTAAGCTCAAACAAACACTATAATCACTTAAAAATTGAAAAAAAAAACCAGAACACTCCTAGGACCTTAAGCAAAATGATAACATCAAATTTTCACACCTAGAACTGATTAAAACTCAAAATTCAAGTCAATAAAAAAGCTATAGAGAAAACAAGTCAGTTTGGATAGTTTTAAGCAGTCTGTGTTCTTTGAGCTCAAACACACAATTTGAGTGCTTAAAAATTAAAGTTAAAGATCCTATGCTCTTGAAACATTAATCAAAACTTTTGTAGTGATTTTAAATAAAAAAACAGTTTTACAAGCTCAAATTTGAACAACATAGAAGTTTAGAAACGTTCAACCAAAAATAGAGACAATTTTGGTATATCTGTCTTTGAAAACTTGAAACAAATGATTTAATGAATCAAAAAATCAATTGAAATCTTTTTGAGTTTTTTCTATACATAAACAAACTTGAATCACAAAATTTATAGCACAAGAAACATATTCAAAACATGAAAATAAAAATTAAATAAAAGCTATACGAAAAATAGATAGAGCTTTGATTTTGTAAGTCATTTTTTAGAGGTTCTAAAACTTGTTAAAATAGTTTGGGAATGTTATATATAGTGTTGGTGGAGGTCTGGAGTCATTAGAAATAAAAAATAGCTATTTTGGTGGTTAAAAAGTTGTTTAGTCTGAAAACTCAAAACTAGTTGTTAGAGTCTGACCCTTCAACGGTGCCCTCTGGGCTGATCAACGACGCCTTTGTTCTAAGAATAGCCTGCCATTGATAGTGCTAGAAACAAAGAGTAAAATGGCACTCTTAGAGCCCGCCATTTTATATCCAGAAAAATATGAAAAAAATACTCCAAATCAAATCTAAAACTTGCCAAACAAATTCCTAACTTTAAACAAGTCTTAAAGCATAAGTCAAGGATTTTTAAATCATCAAAACATTTCAATCAATTAAAAATATAAGAATTGCCTTGATTATGAAAAATTTTCATTTAAACCAACTTTAAAACCTTTTTAATCAATTCTTAAATTATAGATAAATCAAAATTCATTCCACAAAGATGTTCAAAAAAATTCAGACATACATAAAAAACTTCTAGAAACAATTTAATCAACTTAAACATATCAAACACATTTAAACAATTCACGTTGCATAAACACAGCAACAATTATCCTATATGTCACCTAATTCAATTCCTAATATACCCAAGGTCATAATGAAATCAAGTTAATCACTAAAACCATAATTCAACTCCTATATGTCTATATGCAAGTATGATCATGCAAACGTGAGAGCCCTTTTCAAGCATTAATTAAGATCAAGTTCAGGACACTTACACTTTAAGCCCTTTTCCTAAACGTTTTCTAAACTACTTGATCTTCAAACTTCTCTTGATCTTCAAGCTTGATCATCACTTGAGCTCTATCATTTGATCTTTCATCTTCAAGCTCTTGATCATCTAATGCTTGAGCTCTTCTACCTTACTCTTCAATATCTTCAAGATAGCTCTTCTACCTTAGGCTCCACACACATGCTCTTACAATTTACACATCAACCTATCTAATAAATATCAAACACTTAAACATTAGTAAAAGTAATGTTTTGTCATCATCAAAACACATGATTAGAACCACCTTGATTCAACAATTGAAAACCAAGCAATAAAGACGACTGAAGTACTCTTCAAGTTGCCATTTCACATTTTATGTGACGTGCACCATTTCTTAAAATTTTATTCAATAGTTCCAGGATCTTTCCATCTATTGTTAGACGTAAAGTGAGTTTTATTCACCCATCATCAACCGTAGCTACCTGCGCAGAGGTAACTTTCATCTTGTATTCCGTCTCTTAAAGGATTCTCTAACTCACTTTTGTATATGAACTGTTGTACTCCTTAATGTTACGATGTTTCAGGGACAAAGGAGGAATACTTCATCATAGGGAGGTGGTTCCAATAGTATGTCTTCATGATTATACGACATCTATAATTCATCAGTTGGTCCCTTTTTTTCATTCACCTAAACTAATCAAGTCTACTGATGAAAGAGGTAAAGGCAATGAAATAGCTTAACTAGCATTCACTTCTACCAATCATGTCCAAATACTGTTGCACAACTACCAATCCAAGTATCCAAAGGGGCAACGTTTCAAATAGAAGGTGAACTTTTAGACAACATAAAAATACAGTTTCCCTATAGTACATTTTGTAAAAATTATTTTATTTCTACGTTTGCAAGCCAAGTCAAGGATATAAATTGTAAACAAATGGAAGGGCATGTTAGTTAAAGGAGAGATCATAATAAGGGCACATGTTCTGGGGTTAACGACACATCAGTGTTAATAGTGTCCTCTGAGCCTCAAGTTTCATACATGCATTTGCTATTAAATCAGATAGTGCAACTACTTAAAGAGAAGGGGAAAAAGATCTCGAAAATCTTAACTTTTAAACTAGAGGAGGTCGAACTAGCAGTATAATGGGTGAATGCATTCTCCCTTTAGAAAGAGTATCATGATATGAAAAAGTTCTCCAATTTAATGGAGCCTAATAAAGTGCAACAGAGAAAGGAAGACACTCACGATATAAATACCACTGACCGAACAACTGAACAATCGAACAGTTAAACGAAAGTTATTCAAAATGTCATCTCTGAAACCTCTATCCACCTTTGATGTCATGGGAGAGGAATCACATCCTGCCATCTATATTGAACCCCTATTGTTTTTTATCCATTTAGGAATCTAGTCTTCTTATAATCAAGAGACTAATGACAACCAACATAACATTTTCCGTTGTCAACAACTGCAGTCATTTTTGTTACCAACAAAACAAGTGATTTGATTGTAATCAAGGTTGTGATATTAAATTTTTTTATTACTCTTTTCATCCTTAATATTAATGAATTCAATACTTTTTTGTAATTATTACCTTCATCTTTTAACCCCACTTTGTTAATTGTCATTCTAATCTTACTTACTCTATAGTTTCATTACACTTACAACATACTTAAGGTTTAAGCCTTTCTAGATTTCATACGTCTTGAAATTTTTTCACTCAATGACCACCTCCCACCATTTTCATATTATGGTTTGTGTAACTAATGGGCATCCTAATTGTTGTATTTTACTGTAAACATGATACTTTTAGTACATATTCATCACACAATTTCTATAATTCATACTAATATTATAGGATGAATGGAATGTGCTTGTATCCTGTCAGGTTTACATACATCACTTGTTCACTAAGTGTTAGGCCATTAATGAGTCGTTACGAACTACCAAATAATAAATTTACCTAACTAACCTAACTATGTAATTAGGGTAAGTTAGCGTCAATCCCATAGAGAGTTAGGGCATACTACTATTTCTAATGATGCAAAGAAAAACAAAAACAAAAACCCTGGAATGCAAAAAGAATTAACATAACTAGGATGTAGTAAAAATAATAAAAAGGACAAACACAAAGTAAAACACAATAAACAAACAATAATAACAAAAAATGGGCTGTAGGTATTATCGGATTCTAAAATAAATATTGATCCTTGAAACTAAATAAGAGGTGTTCTAGCTATGATGTTAGCTTATAGGTTTGAATAAGCTCTCAAACCCTCAATTCCTCTAACTTAGGTAAATCTAATAAGCTCTAGAAATGCACATATCTTCATTATAACTTAGAACAAGCTCTCTAGATTTAATAGTGAAGATGCATTAGCTACTAAGGAATGACTAACTTAGGCTACTAACTCACAAGATCAAAAAGTGTAACCTAAACATATGGAACCCTAGACTAGTTGGTTAAGTATCCAAACAAAACCAACTAACCTATTACTACTTTTGGAAATTGCCAAGGGCAATTACATATCACATACTCAATCCTAGCTTTTAAATTAAGAAATTACCTAAAGGGTGATCAATCCTAAAAATAATACCTAATTCATATCATTATCCAAGGTTTCAAACCAACCTAAGGTTAAAAACACCAATTAATTCAAAACAAACTCTATTATCACAATTGATTATCCTTTATCCCTAAAATACCTTGAAACCCTTAAACACCTAACCACACATATTTTAAATTAACTAAAACAAAGACTAAACCAACACAAACCATAATTAATTAAATAAAACCAAAGCTGAAAAATTAAAAAAATCAAAGGAAAAACACAATTCAACACTTAAACTATCACAAACACACATTACTTAAGCTAATAATTAATTAACTAAAATTTTAAATAAAAATTTAGACATAAATTACTTGAACAATCATTAAAATATAAACAATTAAAATCATAAGAACA
Organism: Pinacopodium congolense; assembly: GCA_028565735.1. NCBI lineage: Eukaryota > Viridiplantae > Streptophyta > Magnoliopsida > Malpighiales > Erythroxylaceae > Pinacopodium > Pinacopodium congolense. The sequence goes on along the minus strand of JAOXYD010000001.1, from coordinate 8,812,873 downwards.
AGTACAAAAACTAATTATCAAACATAAATTAAATATAGGTATAAAGCATAAATGAAAACTCAAAAAATATAATATAACACTTGATAAACATAACACAATAATATAAACATAAGAAGGCAAAACTCATGAATTAAAACTATAGCATTTGGGTAAGAAGAAAAGTAATTGAAAAAAATCAAAATCAAAGAACTAAGACAAGCATTCGAATAAAGAGTAAAAAAACAAGAAAAAAAAGGAAAGCTAATAGACAAGTTGGCAAACTAAAAGCAATGAGTAGGAGATTAATTCAAATTAAATCCTAAATGGGTGCTAAGGGCGTTGCTTCATTTCCAGTAGCCTCCAAGCTCTCTCGCCAACAACAACAACCTCCCTCCAGCAGCCTTTTGTCCTTCTCATATCTCTTAGGATTGCGTGAAATTCCACGTTATAAGCTCATTTGTTGCCTTGTTAAAACTCCACTCTTCAAGCTGTTTTGCTCCCCCTCATCCTTTAATTAATTTGCTGCTCCTTAAAACGCAGGTGGATCCTCTTAAAATGCTACTGACTCTTTGGTTCTTAAACACTGGCGCACTCACTTAGAATGCGTCTTTTTCCAAGTTAATAAGAGCTCCCCCTTCATTCTTTTAAGCTTTCCTTTTAAAGCCTTCTCTTTTCAATTTAAGCAAGCTCCACTCTTAAATGCTTTAAATTCTTCTTTATTTTTGCTCCTTTGTTTTTCAAACTACATACTTTTAATTTGTATTTGTGTTTCATTATCACAACTACATGAAAATTTTAAAAGAACACAAATTAAGCATTTAAACATAAAAATAGGATTGAAATGAAATTAAAAAGCATATGAAAATTCAATCTATTACAATCCTATCAACCACTTAAGAAAAAACTTCAGGTGCACACAATAAACTAATTAATTTGTAAAAATCATATAATTCCTTCGTTCATAGCGTCCCTACTGTTCAACTAAACTATACAACATCATTGAGCAATCTATACTACGTTTACGAACGGAGTACATACAACACTATTAATACATTTTATATAACGACATATCGCAAAGATTACATGTAACTGCATCACATACCAAACTTTATGCAAACCATATCACAATTACTTCAACATTATACAACAATTATGGTCACCTCGAACAACTGCCCTAGTTTTGATTAAACAACATAATACTAAGTATAACGCTGACTTCTTTTACAACCATTTTACGCCTTCGTTCATAACATATTGCAAATTCATGGCCATCAACTACACATCATAGATATAATGTATAAGCACAGTATACAACGTCTAACGCTTATAAATACATATTTCAAATTCACACTAAATAGTGGTTAATACACAAATTTACATCGCTTGACACCATTCATACCGTATAATCAATAGCAAAAATACTACACGCCCCCCTTATGGTCTCCCTACAATGTTATTGCATAATTTGAACTACTTCTATGAACGGGGTACATACAACACTATAATACAGTTTATACAATTTGAAAATACTTGTGGTATAGCTTGTTTGCATATAGTCCTTGCGATACGTCGTTGTATGAACTATATTGTACTATTGCATGTACCACATTTATAGAAGTAGTACAAATTATTAATCACTCACAATCCATTCATTCTAGCATGCTTTTAAAGACCATACAATCCATCTCCATAAGCTATTGTGAAACCTTATACAGACCAATTCATCACTTCATAAAACCGAAACTAAATAAATAATTAAAACAACAACTTGCTGCTGTGTTCCCTATCACCTCATATTAATATTACAGGATTCATGGATGCACTTGTATCCTACCATGTTTACGTACATCACTTATACACTAAATGTTAGGCTACTAAAAAGAAAAAACTTTAGTTGTGCACAAAAAACTAATTAATATGTAAAAATTATACAACTCCTTAGTTTATAACGTCCTTACTGTTTGACTAAACTCTGCAACTTCATTGAGTAATCCGTAATACGTCTACGAACGGGGTACATACAACACTATTAACGCATTACATACAATGACGTATCACAAAGACTACATGCAATTGCGTCATATACCAAACTTCGTGTAAACCACACCACAACTATTTCGACATTATACAACGATTATAATCATCTCAAACAACTGCTCTAGTTTTCATTGAACAATATAATACCAAGTATAATATTGACTTCTTTTACAAGCATCTTACACCTTCTTGTATAACATACCATAGATTAATAATTGTCAAATACACATAATAGATATAGAGCACAAGTATAGTGTACAACGCCTTATGCTAACAATTACATATTTCAGTTTCACATGATATAGGTGTTAATACACAAATTTACATCGCCTTACAATATTCATGCCATCCACGATATAGTCACACGTTTTGCTGCTGCACGACACAGATAATCACATGTCTTGCTTGCATTACTAGGGTTACACACATACAAATAAGCCTAATAACAATTATAAAAACTTATTACAAAAGAATGGTACTAACTAACTACATCTTTCATTTTCAAGTTTTCCGCTTCTTCTCATTGAGGAGTCTGGATAAAGGTAAAGATGTAGCTCAGACGAAAGCACTAACACTTTAACTTCTTTTAGATGAACACGGAGACGCAGAGCTAATGAAAATATTTAAACCCTAACTTCTTCTTCCTATATTCATTGTCGTCCTATTCTTCACTTGGCATGACTTTTTAAGAAACCCATATAAGTGTTCGACAAAAGAGAAGTTAATAATCTAGCCGTGAGCCATTGACGACGACAACGAGGGGGATTGATTTATAAACCCTAACTTCTTCATCTTAAACTCATCGTTTTGTTCTTTTTCACTTCGCATTATTCTACGTTTAATAAATTCATATAAATATTCCATGGAAGAGATGTGAAGAATCTAGCCATCAGCCATTGATGACGACAAGGAAAGGGATCGATTTTTGTTTACTAAGATAAAGGAGCCGACTGTAAAAATTACCCAATATGCCTTAATAATTAAATTTTAATCTTTGCCCAATTAAATTTGTTAATTTATACTAAATCGTTACAAAATTAATCATAACTATTAATTAATAAAAGAGGACAACAAAAAAGAGTTGTTTAAAGGGACCGTATAGTTTTTTTCGATTTCTAAATGACTTGTCTTATATGATTGAAAAAATCGTGACGTACAAGAAATCACTTGATGATAATGTCCCAAAATTTCGAATAGTTAGCGCCTGCACGAAATACTATACTTGGAGGTATTTGCCGCCAACTTCTTCAGCGTCCTTTTGTTATCGAGACAAAGAAAATCCTCTTCAGAATAAAAAACCTTTTCCTTTCTCAACACAATCCAATCCAATCAGAGTTTAAATTCGAAGAAAGCATAGCTAAATCCATTCTGCATGTCATCTTCTGTACCAAACCTTCACATCATCGACAACAACGATGGCGGCGACGTAGTAACCACAATTTTTTATATTCGAAATCCGTTTCATTTTTGTTTCGTAATTTATTATGTTATGTACAGGAGGAGGAGAAGGAGGAGGAAATTGATTGGGAAGCAGCTGTAAGAGAGACAGATGTAGCATGTGAAAATAATGCAAACCCTTCTACCTCAGCGCCTTCCCATTTCACCTCTAAAGTGTTTGCGAATTGTGTTAAACAATCCGCGCTTGACAGGTTCGTCGGAAAGCTTGTGGTTGATGATAGAGATGATAGTAGACCCAGCTGCGTTCACATTGATGCTCATTCTGCTCAAACTTGGATATACCCAGGTTCAGTTTTGCTCTTCTGCCCATTTTTAGTTTGCCCATATTCAAGAATTAGGATATGATGAACAAGTCATTGACAATAAAGATGATTTATGTTTGCGAGCAATTTCCGATTTTTGACTCTTCTCAAATGGTTCAATTTTTATTGTTTTTAGCTGTTGTATATCCTAGGTTTTTTTAACGATTCCTTTTACAATGAGTTGTTGCATTACAGTTAATGTTCCTCTTCGTGACTATCAATTTGCTATAACTAAGACGGCACTATTTTCAAACACATTGGTCGCATTGCCAACGGGACTCGGAAAGACTCTTATTGCTGCAGTTGTTATGTATAACTACTTCAGATGGTTTCCAGATGGTAAAACTATGGATGCTATGTTCCTAAAGCCTATTTACATTACTAAGTGTAGTTATGTAATGATTCGGTCATTATCTCTTGTCACTCTTCCCTTTACAGGGTAGGTTGGACTTTGATTTATAACATTTCTATCCTACGTTTTTTTGGCAAGTTCTAAAATCATGCTTTTGAGAGTACTATTAGATGGTTGTAAGATGGATTGGCTTTTATGCTCTACAATGTTTGTGGCCTTCTAAAACAATCTTTGATTCTTCTACTATTACATGATTGTAAAAGGTTTCAAAAGTTGCTAAGAAAAGAGCGTTGTTAGATCATGTTGGATAATTACAGTGGAATTAATTATTATATAAGTTGTCAATGAAAGTGATATATTTCCAATGCATATTAATTGTAAGTTGATATTTATGTGGAGCTTGAAGCTTTATGCTTAATGACTTTTATGCAAGGTTGGAGATTTATGCAAAGAATCATTAGCATAATAATTAAATTCTTTGCTTTTCATAAATGAATAAATTTCAAAGGCTTAGGTCTCTTAAATCATGGACCTAATTGCATGCAATTATACAAAAAACTTTTGTGTTCTTGTCTATTGCGTTGTTGCATGTTGAATTGAGTCTATATCCATGGTAGGCAAAATTGTCTTCACTGCTCCTTCTCGGCCACTTGTCATGCAACAAATTGAAGCATGTCATAACATTGTGGGAATACCACAAGTAAGATACTTTGTTCCTCATTAGTAGAATGATATCATTACATTTCGTTGAACTAGGCAACTGAACTTTCAATTTGTTGAAAAATTGATTGCAGAAGTGGACAATTGATATGACAGGTCAGCTGAGTCCTTCAAGAAGGGCATGTTTTTGGAAAACTAAACGAGTGTTCTTTGTTACTCCTCAAGTGCTGGAGAAGGACATTCAAGCTGGTAAGAGTTTTAGTTAGCTTGGTGGTCTAGGTCTTACAACTTTGTATGATTCCTCATGTTTTTTTTTTCGTGTTGCACATTCCTTATGTAGTATGGACGAAAGCATTTTATCAATTTGACAAACATGTATAAATTGTTAAATCTAAGACTACTAGATGTTTTAGGTTGAGTAGGATTAAAAGGCTAGGAACTTATAAAATAAAGGATTAAAAACACGGTAGCTTTAGAAATTGCTCCTATTGTTTGTATCAAAAACTTGGAATCACAACTAGGAATTGAAACAAACAAAAGCATTTGAATCATGCTAATATACTTCTATTTTATTGTTCACTCCCAATTGTCTAAGAATAACTCATAGAGAAAGAAAGCATCATACTTGCCAAATTAGTATATCTTCTTATTCCTTCAACATTGAAAACATAAACATACATGTAAAAGAAGTCTTGAAAACTCTTATCCTAATGGAATAGGAATTCTAGCTAAACTTTTCAAGTTAAGACTAAGGTTTTAAATTTTGGATTGTGTAACCAAGAAAACAATTGGAATCACACTAATATCATTAGTTTTAGAGTAGGAAATCACTCCTAATTATCTAAAAATCCTCTTAGAGAATGAAAGCTTTATCATTTGAAAGGTCAATTTATCCTTATTCCTTACAAGTTGAAAAGATAATCATATATTAAAAAAAAAAATTGAAAATCTCCTAATGGCATAGGAATTTCCCACTAGGCTTTTAAAACAAGAGCGAAGTCTTACTTAATAAGGATTCTAATTATTCTTTAATACCTAAATTTAAAAAGACATTAAAATAAATGCTTTTCTTTTTATAACGAGTAAAAGTGTCAACATATTTTTATTTTGTATCAATTCGACCATTGGAGTTTGCTCATTGTGTAACAACTTGATGCAGGTACTTGTTTGGCTAGATCTCTAGTGTGTGTAGTGATCGATGAAGCTCATCGAGCATTGGGGAACTACTCCTATTGTGTGGCCATTCGTCAAGTTTGTATTTCTTTTTCCTTTTCTCTTTTTGTTTTAATACTAGATACATTTACAATGATTCATGTGCTATTGATCTCCAAATTTGTAGTTGTTGGCCATCTCAGTGCGACCAAGAATATTAGCATTGACTGCGACACCAGGGTGTAAGTTACACCCTATTCTGTATGGTCTATGTAAACTTATTGTATAAGAACTAAAATTCTTTTGATTGGTCGAAAACATGCAGCAAAGCAACCTACCATCCAGTCTATAATTGATAACTTGCAGATATCAACACTTGAGTATCGTAATGAAAATCATCTTGATGTGCGCCCATATGTTCATAATAGAAAATTTGAATTGATAAAAGTATGTACTTGCCCTTCTTTTGAAATGTATTATCTCATAACTATATTCTTCAATATCTTATACATTCCCTATTATGGCCTAAGGTTGCACTTGGGAAAGATGCCATTGATATAAATAAACGGTTGTTAGAAGTGATACGGCCATACATAGCCAGGCTTACTGCAATTGGTCTCCTTCAGAATAGAGACTATCAAACTGTATGACTTCGTGAGATATGATCTCTACGATCTCCTCTAGCAACATAGTTTATCAATTATCACCAAAACTTGATCATATTGTTTGCATTTTCAGTTATTAGTTACTTTCAAGATTTTAGGTTTGTATCACTATCCATCATTGTATGTATAATTTCAATTCCTTTTTTTATTTTTTATTTCTAGATTCTCATTTTGTATGTTGACATCGTATAGTTAAGCCCACCTGATTTGCTTCAGTCAAGGGAAAAGTTTCGCACAACCCCTCCTCGAGGGCTTCCTCAGGATAAATACGGGGAAATTGAAGGTTATTTTGGAGCTCTCCTTACCCTTTACCACATACGAAAGTTGCTTTCAAGTCATGGAATAAGGCCAGCATTTGAGCTGCTAGAGGAAAAGTTGAAACAAGGGTACATTCTTATGCCATAAAATATTGCCTCATTCAATCAAACAATGAATCGGTGTATATTTTTGCTTATGGATCTTCTAGTTTGATGAAAATTTTCTAATATTGGTTGTTTTGGATCATATTGCTATCTGTTGTGATCTAAGTGCTTTTTTGATTCCAAAATGGTATGTTAATTAACTTTTGAATGAAAACCAAAATTTGCTTCTTCAAATGAGGATTTATTGCTTTCTTATATACTATGTTATTAGATGAGTTAGATGATAAATGGTTTGTTAACTAAGATTTTTTAGAGTTACAATTTTATGTTTTATCTCTTCAATGTAAATTAGGAGCCATTGCCTATGTTGTTGAACAGCTCTGTGCTCTTTAGGGCAAATCAATGTCAAGATTGATGCTTTACTTGAAGTAGATAGTCAGTTGGTGCTCAAGATATGAGTCTAAACTTATATTTTCTCATCTCTTTGCTGTTGAGATTAAATATAAGTTATTTTCATTTACTTTTACTAAAACTCTCTAATGTTGACTGTTATAGGCCTTTTGCCAGACTAATGGGTAAAAATGAAACTATTAGAGAAGTAAAGCTTCTAATGCAACGACGCTTGTCCCATGGTGCACCCAGTCCCAAATTATCAAAGATGTTGGAAATAGTTGTTGAACATTTCAGTAAGTTGCTTAGTTATACTTTCCTTACATGAATTAAAGTTTCAATTCACAAAACATTATCACCATTTTACTTATGTATGGTATTTATGATAAATTTGCAAAGAATCATTGAAACCATGAACTTAAGCTATTAGGTGAAACATAAGATTAAATATTCAACTCTAACGTGCCTTATGTTAAAGCTTATAACAAATATGGGTAGCATGGTTTGAACTTGAGCTTCTTAGTCAAACTTGAAATTATATACAGGAGGATCTATCCCAAAAGGTTTAGTAGATAAGAAACATGAATAGACCATACAACTTTAATAATACTCATATAAAGTCTAAATCATCTAATGATAGAAACTGAGGCTAAAGATTGTTGTTGCAAATTTGAATGTTTGCAATCTTATTTGAAGAATATTATAGATTAGGGTTTTGAGTTCTTTTTTTTTTTGGGGGGGGGGGGGTTTTTAAAAACCAATTAATTTTTATTATTTTTGAT
>JAOXYD010000001.1:8783235-8804634 GCA_028565735.1 Pinacopodium congolense | reverse complement strand
GTGGCTCCCATTTGAAAAATAAGGTTGATCCTCCTACTTCGAATGGTAGCTTGGAGTGTAAGGATCATGCCAATCTTATTAAAACTCTTAGGTGTGATTATAAGCATACTATATTCATCAAGAAAAGATTAAATGGAATTTTTACAAATAAGAAGAAGTATGCTTTTAAAGTGTTGCAAAGGTATGGGATGGATCAAAGTAATTTAATTCATAATCCAATTATTCCTAACTTTAAGCTCATAAGGAGGAAGGAGGAATTAGAGTGGAAAGGACTTATTTTAAGTACGTTATTGGTAGCCTTATGTACCTCACAACTACTAGATTACAAATGGTGTTTATAGTAAGTCGTATCAATAAATATATAGAGAATCCTACTAAGCTTCATCTACAATTGACAAAAAGAGTATTGTGATATTTAAAGAGAACAGTTAATTTTAGATTTTTTTGTAAGAAGGGCCAAGATATTGAAGTTGTTGCCTACACTAATAGTGATTATGATAGGGATATAGAAGACAGGAAAAGCACATCAGGTTATTTATTTTTACTGAATTCAATAGCTATATAGTCATTAAAAAACAACTAGTATTAAGCTTATCAATCACTGAGATATAATTTATTACTGTAGCATCATGTACATGTCAGGCTATATGGTTAAAATCGGTTTAGAAAAACGTCGATTAGAATCAAGACAACCGATATTTTTGGTGAGAGTAGCTCTACAATCAAACTATCCAAAGATCCATTAATGCATGGTTGCAATAAGCACATAAATGTATCCTTTCATTTTCTTCGAGAGCTCATAAAAGCTAGTGCTATGAAATTAGTTCATTATATTAAACAAGAACAATTGGTAGATTTGATGACAAATCCTCTCAAGTTGGGTGTTTACTTAAAGTCGCATAACTTATTAGGAATCTATTGTGTGGATGATATAAATTGAATGCTTAAGGAAGGAATTATTAGAAATTAGTCAAAATAATTTCACTCTAGAAGATGATTGTTAATTTTTTTATTCTGTTTTGCTATGTAAGGCTATATATAGTTATACTTATTTTCAAATTAAAGAACACAATTTTGCCAAAAAAAACTTTATCATATACTTGATTTCTTATCTTCTTATCATTTTTTATATTTTAATAAAAACAATAAAAAAATTTAAACATTAAAAAAAGAAGCGACTTTATTGTCTTCCTAATAAGTTAAATTTACAATTTCGTAATACAATCAAATAAAATTTTAACTGGTTACAATAAAGGGCCTCTATTTAACTTTTAAGTTGTTCCTATTTTTGTTATCCATTGCCTATAACTCTAATTTTTTGAACTGAGTAAATAATTTCAATATTTTTTATTAAGTACTTGAAAAAATTGACATTATACTGAGGTTATCCTATATCTTCATTATATTATTTGTTTTACAATAATTTAGCAAATAAACTAAAAAAATTTACGTATTAAATTTAAATTTTGTGATCAATGAAAAAGAATTAAAAAATTGTACTTCTATTTTGAAGTGCGTGCTTTGAGTTTGGAGATTTTTTTAATTTCATAATTCAATTGTTGGAAGATTATTATTATTTTCTAAATATCATCACTCATATTTTTGTTAATTTAGTTAAATTATACTATATACAATAAATTTTATTACTTCAATAATATTTAATTTTTTTATTAATTAATAGACCATATAAAAATTAATTTTAGAATCTAAATAACTTTAAGAAAATTATTAGCTCCTATAATATTTTGTTGATTGTTTAATGCCTAAAGTAGATCAGCAATCTAATGAGCCTCATTTAACTCCAAAAGGCCCAAACCCGAAGTCTTTGTTTCGGTCGCCGAATCGCAATTCACCGCTACGATTCGTTTATATTTCCAAAGGGGACCCATGTCCATAAGGTCACTGATAGTGAAAATAAAGCGAAGTCCTTTTGTAGATCTTCTCTGCAACGTAGACGCGGATATCAGACCACTATGTCTAACCTTTCAAACGGCCCATACCCAAGAACCCATTCAACCTTTCAAGAGAAGCTCCGTTTTCCGGCAGATACATGTGAAATCGAGAACCTGCTGTCTATTCTCAACCCACTATGGTTCCGTAACCGAACCCCGCCTAGAATGCGGTAAAAAGTTATTTCTTTTGTTTCCTTACGGTTCTGGAAACTGGTTTATTTAAGATAGTACTGGAGTTGGGTGTTCATGAACTCGAAAGGTTTGTATAACCTATGATTGTAGTTGTTTGGTAGGAGGGAAACTTGTAAGTTAGTAAGAAGATGATTTTTGAGGTAGAAAAAGATCAAGTCTTTATGAGATATTATCCGTGGCTTTTAGAACGCCCTTCTGTATCAAAATTGTATTTTTCTTGGTTCATATAATTAGGGGGCTTGGAAGGCGCTTACTATCGTACGTGTTTTTCTTCCAAGAAAAGTAGAGGTTTCTACAAAATGTAAGATATTTGATTTTCAAGTTTCGGGATGGAGATGATATACGAAGTAATGACATGTCCCAAATCATGGTTATGGAGGAATTGCTAGAACTTTTCGTATGATACCTCTATGAGAAGTACCAATTTGAAGAAAAGCAATGAACTTGTAGAATCTGACGCTAATTTATTCTTCCCTTTATTTTCCAACCTATTTAATTGTTATTTATGGGGACAAATTTTAGTTATGCTGTGAGTGAATCCTTCCTTCGTTATCTATTCATCTTACTGCATTTGGGACTCTGCTTAGCAATTTAATGCTAATTTCGATTTTTCACTTCCCCTTTGCTCTAACATCATCTTGCTTTTGGAAACATGTTGCTAGTTTAAGTTTTTGTGGGAATTACAGCTTTAAGTCCCAAATTGAATCAGTTGAACTCCTGATTTAGATGGTATGTAGATCTCTTGGGAACTGAACCGCTTGGTCAAACTCTGTAAATTTGATTAGCATCATTTTTAAAGCTTTGGCATTTTGGAGATTATTGGGATTATTGACAAAAGGCAATATGGCTAGAAAAGGATCAATTTGGTTGAAACAAAAATAATAGTAAAATGGATAGTATTCTTTTCATAGATTGCTAAGTGGTTCATATCATCATTTTACTAGAGAAAGATGTTGCGTGTATTCTTTACATCTACTTATCACTCACTCTGTTTACATACAGCTGCCATGTATTTCTTCCAATATACTTTTGCAAAAATGTGTATTTGCATGTAATATTCTCCCATTTTTATTGTGCAGCTCCTTTTAAGTTTTAACATTCATAAGACATACAAGTAACTTCAGAATCAGTTGTTTGCCTTTTCTTATTCTTTTTGAAACATAGAAATATCCTGCTTCCAAAGACGAGGTGTTTTCATCTTGTTCAGTTTTGGGAAGCATTGCATATCCAAAGGTGCCCATGAGGTTGTGGCATTTTTAAGCAAGGAAAGTGCCGTGCAGTCCTAAGCTAAATACCTAAAAGCTGTCGGTAGTGATATAGGACAAGTAGAAGAAATAATAAACTAGGGTTAAACTTTCGAAGATTAGGATAATAGGGGCTGTTAAACGTCTTTAGGCTGCTGGAAAATTGAGTTTCCAGATCTGGATGCACCTAGATTTATCACAATTTTAGGTTTGCAATAGCTGAAAATTTAGGGTTTGATTGTTGGAGTTTTAGGCTAGAAATTAGGGTTTTAGGGTTACTAAAATTTGATATTAGAGGAACAAACAAGGGGTAGGAAACTAAGAATCACTCCTAAGGTCTAAGAACCAATCTTAGAAGAAAGTATCACACCTTCCATAAAAAATTCAAGTTTAGAGAAAACAAATTATGGATCTTATTGATAAAGGGCTTAATACATGCATATTTACATAAAAATTATATAGAATCCTTATTCTAATAGTAAAAAGTTTCCTAACTAAATATCTGAAAATTGAATCCTATTCTAATAGGATCTCCTTATTGCAAAACAAGTTATATATCAAAAGTCCTTATCTAATAAGGAATCCTAACACAAACAAACTTCAGTCCTTTGTCTTACTATCAATTCAACTCCTAATCTTCATCCTATCAAATTAAAGCTTGTGGTTGAGTGACTTGTCATCTTTTATTTCCTTTGTAAACTTTAAATTCTTTTGCTTCATTTCTGCCCAGCTTGTCTAAAGTCATCGTCGACTTTGAATGTGACTAATACTGTTCATATAAGTTTGGATTTAACTTTTGAAATTCAGATTCTGGAGTCCAAGTACCGTCAGGAGTATGTCTTCCTTTCCTCTTAACAAGAAATCGTTGATATTTACCGGATCTTGTGGCTGCAATTTGTTCATCAAGATCATCTTCAATCTCTTTTTTAAGATAAGGAATGGCTGGAATTTTCACAACTGTAGTAGGAGATTGTGTCTCGTTGTACCTATGATAAATAGTTAAGTTTGTCACATTAAAGATAGGACTAATTCTCATGTCACTTGGTAACTCTAAAACATAAGCTTAGCACTTATCTTCTTAAGGATATTATAAGGTTCAGCACTCCTTGAATGAATTTTCTTATATTTTCCCTTTGAAAATCACTCTGGATGAATCCTTATTATCACCATATCTCCTTCATTGAATTCCACCAATCGACGATGTTGGTTAGCATGTTTCTTGTAAGTCAAGTTGCTAGTTGTTATCATCTACTGTACTTCATCAAAGATATTTCTCATGTGTTGTACAAAACTTTCAACTTCAACACTAACTTGTGCGGTTTGTGTTAAAGGCATCAAATTTATAGGTTTCCTTGGTTGAATTTTTGAAACTATTTCGAAAGGACTTTTACCAGTTGACCTATTTATAGAACTATTATATGCAACTTCTATCATAGGAAGAATTAGATCCCAATTATGCACATTATCTCCAACTAGGCATCTTAATAAGTCTCCCAGGCTCCTATTCATGACTTTTGTTTGTCTATCAGTTTGGGGATGGAAAGAACTTGAAAATTGAAGCTTATTATTCAATGTCTTCCATAGAATTCTCCAAAAGTAACTTATAAATTTCACGTCACGATCAAAAACTATGGTTAAAGGTAACTCATGAAGACGTACAACCTCTTTGAAGAAGAGTTTAGCAATGTGGATAGCATCATATGTCTTGGAATAAGGGATAAAATGACTCATCTTTGAGAATCTATTTACCACTAAAAAAAATAGAATCATACACTCTTATAGACTTAGGGTTCCCAAGACAAAATCCATACTTATGTCTTGGCATAGTTCATGTGGCACAAGAAACGGTGTGTATAGTTTAAAATTTTGCTTCTTTCCTTTAGCTAGTTGACATGTTCGACATTGTCATATCATTTTAGACACATCTCGCTTTAAAGAGGGCTAATAAAAGCAATCTTCAACCATTGCTATGGTTTTTATCTCTTCCAAAATAGCCTGCTACCCCTCCTCTATGTAATTTCCAAATCACATACTCCCTTATAGAAGTATTAGGTAAGTAAAGTCAATTTCTATTGAAAAGATAGTCATTGTGGATCACAAACGAAAAGTTTTTGTCCCTTTTTCCAACTACAATTTTTGAATAAATTATCCCAAAATTTCGATCTAAAGCATATTCTCTTCTTATTTCTTCAATCCTCACAACTTTGACTGCTAGCGTGTTAAGCAAATGGTTCTTTCTATTTAATGGATCTACTACCTTGCTTTCTACTCTTGCCCAATGTTTAATGACAAAGTTAAATTTCTCCAAAAATTTACTCCATATAGCGTGCCTTCTATTCAAGTTTTTCTAAGACCTTAAATGTTTGAGAGATTCATGATTTGAATATGGAATAAACTCCTTGTATAAGAGATAGTGTCGCCAATTGTAATGAGATTGCACCACTGCATAGAATTCCATGTCATGAGTAGAATACCGTTGTTTCTCTTCACTTAACTTCTCATTAAAGTAAGCAATCAGATGTCTTTCATGGCTGAGTACGCCTCCAATTCTCACATGAGATGCATCACAAGCAACTTCAAATACCTTAGAAAAATCTAGCAGTTGCAAAACAAGTGATTTGGTTATCTTTTTCTTGAGTTCTTCAAAGGCGTTGGTTGTTGCCTTTGTCCAAATAAATAGCCCTTTCTTCATACAATCAGTTATAAGTGCCATTATGGTGCTGAAATTATGGATAAACTATCTATAGAATATTACTAGGCCATGAAAACCTTATGTACATCCTTTAGAATGGGCCAATCAAGTATAGTTTTGATCTTTTCGAGATCCATCTTTACTCCTCAATAAGACACCATAAACCCTAAAAATGCAACTCTTGATTGCATAAAAGAGCATTTCTTTAAGTTGACATAAAGTTTCACTTGCCTCAAAACTCTTAATACTTGTTGAAAATTTAATAAGTGTTCTTTAGTCTTACTATATATCAATATGTCATCAAAATAGACCACTAAGTGGAAACCTGTATTTTATAGTAATCTTGTTTATTGGCCGACAATCGATGCACATTCTCCAACTTCCATCTTTTTTTGGAGTCAATAGTGTTGGAACTGCACATGGACTAAGACTTTCTTAAATGAATCTCTTTTTGAGCAACTCTTCTACTTATCTCTTCAAATCTTCATTCTCCATAATATTTAAGCGATAAGCTAGAAAATTTGGTACAGTAGATCTAGCTACTAAGTCTACAGCATGCTGAATGCCCCTTAAAGGAGGTAATTCACCTAGTAAATCATTTGGTGTAAGGTTTGAAAAATCATTCAGTAGTTCCTCCACTTCTTTTAGTAATGCTTGGGGTATTTCAAAGGCTGTTTCTCTTACTTTTCTCACTGCTATTGCAATCATAATACCCTTTTCCTTCCTTACAACTTCAAATTTCTTCACCTTAAGGATATTAAGAGTCTTTTTTTTGTTGGTATTTTTGGTTGTCTTGTTACTTCCTCTGTACTTTTCTATCGTGTCTACCTTCATAGGCTTCAAAATTTTCTTCTTCCCATGGAACATAAATTGATATTGTTTGTTACAGAATATAATAATGTAATCATAGGGATTATAAAGTTAATGTAAATAACATAGTTATAGGGATCTTAGCATAATTATAGGGATTACTTTCCTATTTCAACCTATGTATTTTTGTATAAATATCTGTAATATTTTCCTAATAATATACAAGTGAAAATCTATTCTTCTCACAGTTCAAAAAATACTTCAATTTCTTAAAAGAACACTAAGGATGGGTATTTTGTTCAAAAGAAATGAAGGTTTGGTTTTTGAAGCATACACCAATGCTGATTATGCTGGTTCTATTGTAGATAGAAGATTAATTTTTGAATATTGTCCTTTCTGGGTGGGAACCTTGTGACTTGGAGAAGCAAAAAACAAAGTATGGTGGCTCGATCAAGCACAAAACCTAAGTTTTGAGCAATGACTCAAGATGTGTGTGAACTACTTTGGTTGAAGATTATTCTTAAAGATTTAAAGATTAAGTGGGATGGTCTCATGAGACTATACTGTGACATCAAGTTCGCAATTAGCATAGCTCACAATCCAGTTCAACATGATTGAACAGAGCATATTGAAATCAATAGATATTTGATTAAGGAAAAATTAGAGAGTGGATTAATTTGTACACCTTATGTACACTCATAGTCAGTTGGCTGATATTCTTACTAACGGTTTAGTAGCTCGGTTTTTCAAACTATTCGTCCTAAGTTGAGAATGGAAAACACTTATTCACTAGCTTGAGGGGGAGTGACAAAATCATGCATATTTATTGAGATTGATTGTAATTGATTGAATTTCCTTCTATGTTAGGATATCCCATCAATTATGGAAATCTCATAATTTGTGGGATTAGATAGCGTATTAGAATATCTCATAAATCATGAGATTAGAATTGTTTATTTCTATTTATAGGTGTTAGAATTTTTGTATATATATGAAGCTTGTTGTAAACATCGAAAACATGAAAGAATACAATTCTTATTTCAATTTTTGACAAATATGTCAAATATGTACAAAGTAGGGATATATATATATATATATATATGAAAGTTATGAACTTAGTTAGGAATATCATGCTATACATAATGAGGATTGATATCTTGTAGTCTCTAGAATTATGTAATCCTTACAATCAAGCTTGCAATCTATAACAATGATCTTCTATATTCATTTGATGGAGGGTTACTTGCTTTTTTTTTAATTGTGTGCAAAAATTAGAAGTTTATCTTTTATTAACGTTTAAATGCTTCTATATTCTTGATTAATTTTTCATTTAGCTTCAAATATCTTGTCAGAATTTCATTTGTCAGTTCATGCTCTTTTTACTTCTAGTGGTTGCCTATGATTATTTTCCTTTCAAGAATCTCCAAGAATTTAACAATTTATATATCTTTGTTTGTAAATCTAATAGAAAAGTTATGGCTGCAGGAACCAATGACTCGCAAAACTCAAGAGTTATTATTTTCTCCAATTTTAGAGGCAGTGTAAGGTCAATATACAAACTTTTCTTCCTACTAATTTTTTGTTACACAACATTATTTTCGTGATTGTTGTACAAGTTATACTTTTTTACTCGGTAACATATCATCTTTAGGGATATAATGGATGCATTGATGAGCATTGGTGACATAATTAAAGCAACTGAATTTATTGGTCAAAGCTCAGGTTTTTGTGTTTATTGAAGTTTGTATTTCTATAGTCTTACATATTAAGTATGATGTATGTTTTAACTATTTACATGTTATGCATCAAACAGGAAAAATATTGAAAGGTCAATCACAAAAGGTTCAACAAGCTGTTTTACAGGTATTTAATGCAGATTATGCTGACTCTTATTTGCTTAGCAATTCTATTTAATTTAAAGTATTTTTGTATGTTAGTTATTGGAAAATTTGAAATAATTTGTATCTTTAAATTATAGGGATCCATATTTATGATCTTTGGAAAGTAAAATGTTCCATTCATAATCTTAAGAATATAGTTATCCATATTTATGGACTTGACCTTGTTTCATGCTATCAAAATTCAAAAACCCTAGCCAACAAAAATCATAGATGTTGCCAATTATCCCAACCATGGTATATTTTTCAGCCACTTCTAACTCATTCAAAACATGTATTCTACCTATTCCTCTTAACCTATAACCAATTGATAATTATTCCTTGAAAATTACCCAAGTTGAATAGAAAAATTTCAGGAATAGTTTCATTGTGCCATTCTTGTGATCAGCGTTAAAGGCAGGAATACAGACGTCTCAAGGTAGAAACAACTACAATATCATTGTAGAGAATTCCTGTCTTGTTTTTCCACATGCTTATTTCAGTTTATCTATTGATATACGCAGTTTATCTTGCCATCTCTTCTTTTTGATCTCATATCCATATCATATAATCTCATATCATTATTATATAAATAATAATATCATATTATATAAATATAAATGTCATATTAATAATAATTCTTATAATTATATATTAACTAAATTAATTAAAAAGAAACTTAATAATAAAAGAAACAAAGGCTTTGATACCATGTATAAAGTACAAATGGGAAGAAAATACGTTGTATTCCTTATACAATAACTCTGTTCATGATGTATTATATATATACACGGTTATGCTCTTAATTAAGCAGTAAATAAGGGATACAATCCCTATAATAAAGCACTATTTCCTAATTAAACAGATATAGAATCTGTTATAGCTGTATCCAAATGGGACACCTTTATAAAGAAATTGAAAATGATACGCTTGTTGACAAGCAAAGATACCAAAGGCTGGTCGGGGACTTACCTACTCATCTACTAATCTGGATGTTAGTTACACCATTAGTGCCGTGAGTCAATTCATTTATTCAACTACTAAGCAACATTTGGATGCAATATTTCACATCTTGAGGTATTTAAAAGGGCACTTGGGGAGGAACTAATATTTTGGAAAAGTAATTATAGAGTAGAATATTTTGTTGATTTGAATTGGGTTGGTTCTGTTGTAGGCAACAAGTTAACATTTGTATGTTGCATCTAGTTGTTGGGCAATTTGGCTACATGGAGAAGTAAGAAGCTGTCCTTAGTTATATGTACTATTACCAAAGCAAAATTCATGACAATTTTTTAAGAAATATATGAGTTAATCTGGTCGGAGAGGTTGATGGAGGATCTACAAGACACATTTATTTATCCAACAATATTGTATAGTGATAGCAGGTCAACTATAAGCATTATTAACAATTCAATACAGCATGATCACATAAAACATTTGAGGACGACCGAAGTTCCATGAAACGGTAGATTGAGTATGGAAGAATAAATTGCACCTATCTTCCTACAAGACAAAAAGTGAATGTGTTCACTAAGGCAATGCTGAAATCGGCATTTGAGTCATTGATTGGCAAGCTGAGAATGATAGAGATCTCTTTACTGGATTGAGGAGTGTTGGGAAGTCTAAAATGATCTAAATTTCTAAACTATAGGGATCCATAAGGAGGAGTGTAACTGCCGTATTGTGATATCTGACTTGTATGGGAACATCATTTTGTGATGAATTTTTAGATTTTCAGATTTGGATATGTCCTACTTTCTAGAGTGATTCTTAGATTCGTAGCGAGTCCTAAAGCTAGTTGTGGTTCCGAGAACTGAATCTATTATTTTCATTGGTTTTTCCTAAATTCCAGCCTTAAATTCAAGTTTCAGTGATCCCTATTTCAATTTATACACCCTTCCTAGATGAGGTATTCGTTCCACTTTGTTTTCTGTAATTTCCTTGCATTTTCGCACAATCCTTTTTCTACAGAAATTTCGAGCTGGCAGATACAATGTCATTGTTGCCACATCAATAGGTGAAGAAGGTCTTGATATCATGGAAGTTGATCTTGTGATATGTTTTGATGCTAATATTTCACCATTGAGAATGATTCAACGCATGGGCAGAACTGGAAGGAAACATGATGGCCGAGTTGATATCCTTCTATCAGTTGCTTAGAGAATCTTGTCAAAGTAGTGTCTCAAATATAAAGTTTACTTATTTGGTCAAAAGTGTCCTCTTTCTAGTTTTATTTCTAACTTCTGATTGGAATTCCTTGACAATGTATTACTAGTTTTAGCTTGTGAAGGGTCAGAGTTGAAGGGTTATACAAGAAAGCAAGCAAACAGCAAAACAATCAGGAAACACATGCATAATGGAGGGATAAATAGCTTCAATTTCCATTCTAGCCCAAGAATGGTGAGAGCTAATTGTAAGGTTTTCATACATGTCTCTTATTATGTGAAACCTCCTTCTCATGACTTGGAATTATTATCTTTCCTCCAGATTCCTCATATTTTCAGGCCAGAAGTCCAGTTTGTGGAGATGTCAATTGAACAATACATTCCTCGTGGACAGAAAGTGAAAGATGATTGTTCTATTCAAACGCCTACTTACAAACAGAAACTAACTATTATAGAGGATGGGTTAATTGCTAGGTATTTCCACCCTAAGAGTGGAAATACTTGGAGATCATCTCTAATTGCCTTTCCTTATTTCCAAGCAGTTCCTTCTAGAGTGCATAAAGTAATGCATTGTCACAGGACAAGTATGTTAACTGAAGCAATTCGGCATTTGCAAGGTTTATCTTTTCTGAAAGGCAATTCAGATTCCTCTGAGGTTTGCCTTCAACTTTTGTTTTCCTTGTTTTCTTCCTTTAATATGTTAGTGTTATGTATGTGCCTTGATGAATGCAGGTTGAAGGAGAATCAGTTAAGTGCTTTGTAGCAGATGTCATTGGACTAGAGGTCAACGGTGAAGAAGGTAAATAATAGTCTTGAACCAAAAAAGGCCTGTAAGGAAGGTAATGCCATTTGGGGAACTTAATATGTCTTGTCAAATGAAAACAAGACATATTAAGTGATGAATTTGACCAGCTTCTATATATACGATCATTCATTCAGTTCAGCTCATCTCTTTTACGTTATTTGCTTGATTTTCACATAGAGCATTATACTGATAAAGTAAGTTCCTTGCATGTTTTGAATTCTTGCAATTGTGTACTAGGGAGAAAGGAATATTGTATCATGCATGTCTTGTCTTATGTCTTATTAAAATGACTTTCGAGGACTACACTTGAATTTATCTTGCAAGGGAGTAGTTTTGCTGATGAGAAACAGATAGAAGAGTATGAGTATTTGATAGAGCTTGTATAAATTGAAAACACGGTTGGAGCTGTTTTCAAATTTTAGAATTGGTTGCTGGAATTTATATCAAAGGAATTATGTCAGGAATAGTTCTAGGAACTACTCCCTACAGTATAAGAATCTTAGGAATAATGACCAGACCTAGTATGAAACTTTAAAATTCACAAATAAAATTACTGTACTATATTAATTGAACATTGAAACACATATGTATAGTAAATATTGGAACCTAATCTTGTAGAATAGAAATCCAACTAAATTTCCAAATAGAAGTTGATTATTATTCTAACAGGTACTCAAACTAGAACAACATAAAATTACTTCAAATTTGTTTATAGGAACGAAAACTTTTAAGTGTAAAAGATCTTGAAAAATGACCTATTATCCCCATATTGCCATTGGTCATGTGAGTGGTAAGGTGAACAGTGACATACGAAATTCAATTATTTTTCGTCCCACCAAATTAGGGCTTGAGGTTGAGTTGTCTGTTGTTTCTTATTCCCTCCATAAATCTTAAGTTGTTTGTCATCATTTTTGTCGTTTATTTCTTATTTGCAATTCACCTTTTCTTACTCTCCCCCTCCCCACCATACTTTCTGTCTTACCTTTGTCACCAGAAAATCTGAGGTTTCCAAATCCTGAACATCTAATAGGTGAATATTTTGCTGCAAAGTGCAATATTTGTTATTTGTGACATTTTTGAAATGTTATTACAGATTCAGTACGTCAGGATGGTTCTCTAAGTGCCAATTCACCACAGGAAGTCACAAATTCTGAATTATTACCTATGAGGAGCATGATAGCCAGGAAGAAGTATAACTTTTTGAATTTAGAAGGTCAAGGTTTTTTTCTTGTTATTATTATTATTATTTTTTGGGTCCAGACTTCATATCTGTTGATGCTGTTGACCAAGTAACTTTATTTGTACCCTTCCTTCAAAAGAAGCATCAAATTCCAAGTTTATAATTAATACTACGGGCTTGACAGATAACTTGAAACAGATTTGTTACCCCTTGGAGAATTGGGGTCAACACCAAAAGGAATCAAATATGCATGACAAAGTTGCTACAAATGTAGAAATTATTCAGACACAATTCAGAAACAGCATTTCTTTGACAGCATCAAGATCAGCCAACACCAATGGGCAACAAAGGGACCTGGTGGATCAGGTTAAGAAAGTAATGCTTTAATTTTAAAGAAAAATCAATTAAATTAACGAGAGTATTACTGAAGAATTCAATTTTGTCTGGGACACAAGGGACTAAATCTGCAGGCTGACATATGTGAAGACAAGTATGAAGACAGTGAGCTGAGTCCCCGATTAACAAATATGATTGAAATTGGTGTTGTTCCAGAGTCTCCAATCAGTGATGGTGAATTAATCTTATTGGAGATCTAAAACTTACTTTTTTCTGCAACTGTGGCACAGCTTAACTAACTGGAATTTTGGTTTTTCAGGACTCCTGAATGATAAAGAAAGGAAGCCTTTTGCTGCAGAGCTCATTTCTTCTGCTAATTGCAGTGGTGAAATGTTGGTAAAGCTGACAAGTATAAATCAAACTGCTGTTGATGGTAGCCCCTGTCAAAGAAATATTTTAGTTCATCCTGTCAGTGATGAAAGTCAAACCCATTTACTTGAGGTGAAAAATGCATCTGTGAAAGGGGGATGTACTCCAGTCTCTCCAATTGCTGAGGAGACTTGTACTCCTTTTCCAACTGTTACGGAGAATACCGTTGTCAAAGATTTGCTATTGAGTTCTGAAGAAAAGTCAGATGATGTTGAACAAGTACGCAAGCTCAAAAGACTGCGCAAAATAATTGACACGGCGAAACATGAGTGTCCTAAAAGATTGAAGGACAATTCTTTAATCCCAATTGCTAACCTTAAAAGATGTTTCTCTGATACATATTCAAACCAAATTAAGCAAGGAAAAGGTAACTTGAATAGTCTTGTGCATGGAGGTTTCCCCCCTGAAAATCATTTAATGGCTATTTTTGTTTCTCTATTTCCATTTTCTGTAAGTCTATTCACTCAGTGGCTTTACCCCATGTGATATGTTTGTAACATCAAACTACAGTGTTCCTCACTAATATTAAGAAGTTGACCTTTAATCAGGTGAGAGAAAGCAATTTAGCAACGTCAGGGACTTCATTGATGAGGAAGCAGAGTAAGTTCCTGTTTGGATAAGTAATTATATGCTGCCAACAACTTGGAATTTCTGACTTGAAGTTCTGTGTAGTGAACTTCTACTTATGAGATGTGTTGTAGACATGGAGACTATACTTTTTCAAAATTTTAGCAGTAAAACTCACTAGGTATCATTCATCCTGGTCTGTCTTGGTTTGTGTAGAGTATCTTCAGAGGTTGAAGAATCAGATGATCGGGACTCTGTCCAAGAGGGCAGTTCATATGATGATAGCTTTATAGATGATTGCACAGATCCTTTAATGGAAAGTACTCAATCAGAAGCTAGTAGAGGTGACATGATGGCATTCTATAGGTTATTGATTCTCTCACCTCCTTCCCTCTATCTTTCTCTCACAGCACACACACGCTCACACACACAAGTTAATTGTATCATCATTCATTGTACCTCACTTGGGATCTGTAATTCTAAAATCCATGAACCAAGAAAGGCATGTCGATTTTGATGTTAATTTTAAGTTAAATTATATGCTTGAATTGCTGATGTTGAAATTAGCTTTTCTTCTTCATCGCGGTTAACTAATTTGTAGCATGAGCACCAAACAACTGTAGCCAGAACTAAATATTAATCTTGGAACACGAGAAACACTATGTTCTTTGTGGTATGCTCATGTCCATTTAATTGTATCTCTCCTTATTCAGGCCACGTACTCTTTGCTATTTTGATTAACATGTTGTCCTCTTAACATTCGTCTCCCTTAATTAATCAACATCTCTTTATCTGGTAATGAATTATGATTTTACCCTGAAATTCATGTGCGTAAAAATGCAATTTAGCTCCTTGAATCCATCTTTACATATCTTCATTGTGATTAGTTCTAAAATATTGTTTTCCTTTCAAGTGTTACCATTTGACTAGATAGTTCTTAGTAGTATCTTTTTGTATGTAGGCATTCTTTACTCAGCCAATCACCAATTAGGAGATTAACTTCTGATGCCTTTACTCATGTTGGGACTGAAACTAGCAACTTGAAACAAAGTGGAAGTTCATCAGTCAAGTCATCATATTTTCTCCGGACACCACAAACTGATCATTCAATTGAGTCAACTGCATTCATTTCAGAATCCTTTCAATTAAAGTCCGAGAAGTTGTCTGTAGCACCGGCTACTGCAATTACTGGTTTACAAAATGAAAATGACGAGGCAGATTTGAGGAAACGAAAATTGACTTATTGTCAATCAGGTTCCATCCCTGCAACTAACTTGGACTATGAATTCTCTGTGCTGATAAATACTTCAGGAACAAAATTATTTAAGCAGGACACAGTGAACAAATCTGATGTCATTTGTGAGATGTTTTCTGATGATCAGTTTTTTGAGAGTCTTGATCTAGATGCTGTGGAGGCAGAAGCTACCTCTCTTCTCAAGCACAAGTCGGAGGATTCTGGACAAAAGAGTGATATAATTTTGAACGAAAAGCCACAAAGTATGGACATTGAACGCCCTCCGTCATTTGATCTTGGAATATGATGACTTATGAGGGAGGCTGGTTACAAGCTAGAGGGCCTTTTTAAAATTGTTACTGAATTCTATTTGCTCATAGGAAGGGGTTTAATATTTTATTTAGACAGAGCTTTCTTGTTACAGATCCAATAGCATCAATTTTCTGAGCCCACAGAAATGTATATTATACAGGTTAAACCTCTTGTACAGTTTGAAAAATATCATTATTTTTGGCTCGCAGGCATCGACTGCATTGTAATGTTTACAGATTATACCGTACTGTTTTTGGGTGGATTATTATGCTTATAATCTTTTGTCAGAAGATTTTCTTCCTTGACTGGTTAGAAGAATGGCTCATTCCCATGATGTTTTGATGCCAGATGACAAGAATCGGGATTGGGTTACCTTGCAAGTAAGACGGACTGTACTGCAAGGCCTGATCTCGACCCTACAGATGGGTAGGGAGCATTGGTTCTCATTAGTTATTTTAGTTTTGAAAAAAAATCAAATAAAATTAATATGATTTTATTTTTTTAAAAAATATTGTTTCGTAATTTTTTTTAAAGTTTAAGTTTAATACAATGTTGAGATGATTTAAATTTTTTAAGTACACTAACTTCATACTAAAAACTTGATCGGTAAGGCTTCTTTATCCTGATTTGATTTTTAGGTTTTTTAAATATAAAAATTAAAAAAAACAGTACATAAAAAATAACACTTTTAATATAGCACAAAAATTGAAAAAAAAGACATAAACTGAAAACAATATAAAAAGTAATATAAAAATACAAAATTTTTAAATAAAAATTATAATTAATAACAATACTAAATGGGCCATAAGTTAGTATGTAGGTGTTTTTACAAAGTTTGTAATGGAGTAATATCTTGGTAACCACCGAGGTATACATGGTTTTAAGACTTGCCAACGTGACGTTTCAGTAGGACAAACCAATTCCTTTTTAGTAGTAGCTTCATTACACGATTGGCACTAGTGGCTGGCCAGATAACGTCCCCTCAAATGCTGCTAGGTTTTAGCTGTCGTCAATTGAGTTTATAAAACTTTGAATTGGATCGGATATAATTTCTGAAAAGATTAGGAAGAAGCAAGAAAGGAAGAGTTGGAATTTATAACAGAAGATGGAGCGAGTCACCTGAGTCCATGGAGCTCCACACTCCGTTCTAGCATCTAGCTTTGTATTGTTGCGTGTATGCTCTTATAAGTGTATATATAAACGTATCTATATCGTTTATACTCATGGTTGGAAATTTTTGATGCAGTCTTACCTTCCTTTTTTTTTTTTCCTTTCCCAAAGGTCGTGTGCATATTACTGTATAAAGATGAATCTTTTAAGTTTCATTTCTTTAAATTTAAATCCTTACTTGACTATCATGTTTAGAATAATTAGAATTTTAGAAGAAGACGCCATTTGTTTAGAATAATTAGAATTTTAGGCATGTATGACACATAGGAGCTATTGAATGGAAACGAACAAGGAGATTTAAATTTAAATCCTTAAGTGATGAATCTTTTGAATTTGGCATGCAAGAGAGTATCATTGCCTTATTCTAAACAAAGTTTGAAATGAATTTAATAATGTATATAGTTCTTGCAAAGACCACATTTGGATCAAAGAACAATAAGAATGAAATTTAAGCAGCATGTTCTTAAATGGCGAAAGACTACTCGCTTATCATTGCTTGCAAAATTAAAAGATCCCCTTCTCCATTTCGATTGGTGCCATTTCGTCACTCGGGTGAAACCTAATTGTGTAAGGTGAGAAATCTTATGACTCACTTTGTCTTTTCTCCTGTAAGTAGGTCGGGAAGGTCTCTTAACGCCTTCTTTTTTCTTCTTATTGGAGTTATTTCAAAAATGCTTGCCATGGTAAGGAAGAAGGGGGGAACAAGGACACTTGGAGAGCACGGTACAACTCTCCGTTACATGCTGCATTCGAGAAGGATGAATCACTCCCGTCAGTCTAATTGAATAAAGAATAAGCGGACAGAAGAAATTTTAAAAAAGAAAAGGGGTGAACTCACTTTCAAATTAACTCAAACTTCAAATGGCTTAGTTGGCTTGGCTGGTAAGGGATTCTATTAGGGCTAGCCTGAAACTTGTTTTCTTTCTCACTTGATTAAGTCATAATGAAATTTAAGCAACATGTTCTTGAATATACTCAAACAAAGAGTAAGATATAAATGATTAAAGAGTTTAGAAAGCATAAAGTTAAGCTTCAAAGTGAAATACAACTCTAAATCATATGTAAAAACCCTTTGAATTCTTAAAAATATCCTAAAATCTCCAAATACAAAGATTGTAAATGAAAAAAAATTAGAAAAATGTAACCTATAGAAAGAAGAAGAAAAATCAAGCTAAGGAGGTGTTTTTGGATGCCAAAGACTTGTGGTTTCTGCATAAAAATGGCCTTTTATATGTCCCGTGCAAGTAAGTTATAGCCGAAATTAGATTGAATCTGGCTAGAAAATTGTGACAAAGTACTTAAATAAACCTTGAGTCGAGATTTAAATGAAGTAATTCTACTAACCGTGTTTAACTTTACAGAAGAGGACTTGAACACGAGTTTAAGGACTTAAACAGTGGTTTCAAACCATCCCAAGGTTTAAGTCCAAATTTTCTCCAAATTTCATATTTTTCATATTTTTCTTCTTTTTTGGGAATTGATCTACAAATCAAACCATTTTAAACATAAATTAAATATTTTAAAATCAAATATGTGTAATTTTACATCAAATAACCATTAAAAACACTATAACTTGAACCCATATCAATTCTTCTATGCTTAAGTATTTGCTTATCCTCAAGAAAATCAATCAATCATATAAATGAAAATAACCTTTAATCATAGAAAGATGATCGAAACTCAACAAACATAACCATTGAAAATATTTACTTAATCTTTCAATCAAAATGAACCATTGAGATGTCATATAGCCAATTAATCAAATCAAATCACAAATGAACTTCAAATCACCTCATGCTTCTTCAAATTTCAACTTAGGTCACATAACTCAAATCCAAAGGCAAAATCAATAATCACAAAGTAAAATGCATCATTTTGTAAACAAAATCTACATCTTTTATCCTTATGAACAAAACTTAAACACATGTGTAAGCCTTTAAACACTGGTGGACAAGTCACTTAATATTTTTATGCGAAGATGAACATTTTGTTGTGAATATCCTCAGTTACTCAACTGATTCATTTCACATCAACTAGTTACTAACGTCACTCTTTAAATTCAACTAATTGGTTCGAAGTTAGTGGAGTGTATGCGAACTTGCTCACTTTTTTCATTTTCATCGTTTCATTTTTTTTCATGTTTTTTTAATTTACTTAAAATAAGATGATGAAAATGTTTAAAAGAAATCACAAATTGCTTTGAAATATTCATTTTAGACATGGAACATCATCATGATCATTAGGTACCCATTATCCAACACATGAAACAACTTGAAACATTTGGTCATTAATAGTCATAATTAACCATATAAGATCTCAAATTTTCAAAACAATCGAAATAAAATGGAAAAATGTTCAATGATATGCATTAAAATTGATTTTTTTCATGAATTATATATTATTATGAAAAATATGATAAAATAATGAGTTATAGGACAAGATAAACATAAGTGTGATAACAAATCTATCCCTCCCCTATAATTAAATTGAAAAATTGTCCCCAATTTTCATAAATTCATAATAAAGCATGAAATGGGAGAAAAGGGGAAAAGGAAAAACATGGATGATAATGATATCTCATTAAAAGTTATTAATGTGAAAATTGAACATTAATCATTGATTGTAGCAATTGAAAATGATCAAAGGAAAAAGAAAGTATTAGAGACAAAATAAAAGTAAACCATGCTCCAAATATATATAAATATGTCATCAAAGTACAATCGGGAGCCAAAATACACCAAAATAGCCAAAATCTAACTGAAGAGTATCAAAAGGAAAAATACTAAAAAACCACACCAAACAAAAGGAAGAAAAAGCAACTATTTTTGAACAAAAGACAAAAAGAAGTATAATCCCAAAAGCATCTAACTACTAGGCCTTTGTTTATGAGATAAAAATTAATCCCATATGATAGACATCTAGCTCTGAACATGATCGACTTGATGTCAAATATCGATCAGACCAAAATCGACTTGAGCATCAATGTTAGACAATCTAGAATTAACTCGAGCATTAAGGTTAAACAATCCACACTTAAAATGTAGAATAATAGTCATAGTGTCATTAGTGGGTGGAGTAGAGGAAGGTTCAAAATTAGGAGTAGCTAGGGGTGGTTGATGTACACTTGTAGTGGCTTCGAACGAAGCCTCATTGATACCCTCCTCAAGACCTGCCTCAGGTGCGGGTGCATCAATGTCATTTTCTCTCTCACCTACCTGAAGTGTTCTCTAAGTATTATTATGCCAAGCACCTTTGACACGAATATATTACCATAGCTTCAGTGTGGAATAGGTGATGGTGGAAGCATTAGGAGGTAGAACTATGATCTCGGCCTTAAAAGAAACACTTTCCTTTTAGAAGATCGTCGTAAGCAAATTATAGTTGTGCTTTAGGATAGATTTTCTTAATTGATTTGTATGTGATTTTGCATGTTTAAGATAGAATTAAGTTGTTTAGGACTTAGAAGAGGAAAAGAAGGAAGAACTAAAGAACATACTCCCACGATTGTGGGAATTATGGACAAAAGTGCCATGCGAGGTTCATTTATTTCGGGTTTTTAAGTTGTTTGGACATATATAAGGGTACAATATGGGTTGTCATTAAATCATTAGAAACTTCCTTTAAGAGGCTAAAAATAGGTTTGAAGGCTTTCCAAGGGGAGAAATCAAGATTAACATCCATCTTCTGGGCAAGAGCACTTCAACTGTTGAAAATTCCATCATAAGAGAAACATGAGAAGGGTGGCAACCTCAACTAGTTTTTACTTCTTCTTCTCTTTCATTATCTTTTTGTATGTATATTATACTAGTTGAGATATTGGTAAACATTATGAGTGGATGAACTATATTGTAGGGATTACTTTTTAAACTATTTTGTTAAACTCAACTTGTTGATTTAATGAATAGATGCTTATGACAATTGGTGTGCTTAAACCTTAAGAAATATTAAGAAATTGACCTAGGTAAATTGTGTTAGGTTGTGCAATGAGATTTAGCATCTAATAGACTTGCAATTATTAGGTTAATTAATTGATTAGAGAGAGATATTGATTAATTAGTTTATTGCCTATAATATTATTTCACAACTAGTTGGATTGTTAGGACAAGTTTTATAAATTGAGATATTGCAAGACTAATCCTACCTAATTTGGTTAGGGAAACTTAACTACACCTTGAGAGAGGGTGATTAAAAAATTAGGACATCTTAGACCAAGCATAATTAAATCAATAAGATAAGAGGGAAACATAATAAAGATACAAGTAATTTCTAATCTTTAATCTTGAATTTAAAAGTTTCTGCACATTGCTCTTTTAATTGTTCATTGTTAATTTGTCTTGTTTTAGTTTATTTTTTTTGCGTTGGTTAGGTGACTTTAAAATTGATGGTTGTTCGAAATGATTTTTACTTTTAAACCAACGTACTTTTTAGGCAAGT
>JAOXYD010000001.1:8746506-8766809 GCA_028565735.1 Pinacopodium congolense | reverse complement strand
AAATCGAAACAGGTTAGTAACTTGTTAAATTTCTTATTTTTGTTTCAAATTAAATTTTGTTAAAGTTTGTTCTTATGAAAAATTTTAAATTGCTTCCACTGTGCTTAGATTTGATCTAGCCCGAATTTTCCATCAAAGTGAACCTAAACGAGATTATCATGCAAAGAAATGCACGATTTACAATAAAATTTGACGACCTATCGGATTTTTGTAACAGTTTTATGGCCTTTCCCTGTTTGATGGGAACATTTCATTCATTTACATTTTGCTAGTCATGGAATTTCGAGTCGGCTCCTTAACAAAATTGTGTCCAAATTAAGGATGAAGTTTGAACTTGATGTTTTTCTTTTTAAGGTGTTTTGTGTGTGTTATCCAGTAGATACGTAGGTTGATAGAGTGTTTCAGTTTTATGACGGAGGTTTCTGTTTGTCTAAAGATCGAGTCCCAGAAAAAAAAAATTTTTTTTCTTGGCTTACGTGCCTATTTCTTACATCTGTACGGGAACATTTGCGGCAAAACTCGTGGCGAATTGTATCTAATTAGTACTTGACATTAGAAGGAGACGTTCTTCGATGAGATCTGTAGGTGCAGTGCTTCACAGGTTCTCTAATGGTATCTACTTCAAGTGCCCAGCCACTCGGTTTCCCGTGCAAAGTACGTTACGTCAGTCAAAGAACTTTCTGCCATTAGTTATGGTTTTCAATATGTTCTTATCACTGGGATTGTTTTCATTGTCGTGATTCAGGGGATGGATTGCCTGCTAGTAATACTTTGTCGCCATCTTCACTACTGTCATCGTGTAAAGAAAATCGAAGTGATTATCAAATGAATATAAGAAGTATATGGACGTTTCCTACTGTCTGTATGGGCCGCCGTTCTTGCAAAATCGCTGGAAGAAAGGTCTTTATATATCTCTGATTCTCTCGGATTTTTTTGGGATTTCTATTAGCTCACATTCGTTGTCCTTATTCAGTTGTTTTCGATGTTTAGTTGTTCTGTCAATGTTTTCTTGTAATTGGCGTCTGCTTGTTTGATAAAATGCATGCTCGAAATGTACATGGGTGAAGTTTTTGTAAACGATGTTTCTGTTAAGATTAAAAGGCGTTACTTCCTACCCCCCAACGAATATTCATAGACTAGATTTTAATTGTACTCGGAAGTGTGATATTGGTTCGCTGAGATGGCTTTACTAATTACACGCACTATGCCATTTAGCTCTCGAAGTTCATTTCTGATTATATATTCGTGGAATCAATAAGTTTGGGTTCTCGATCATGAATTTAGACTATCTGGAAGTTGTTTTTATTTTTATTTTTATTTTTTGTGATATTCTAAACATACTCCCATGCAGACGAGTCAGGATGCAAAAAAGGCTAAGTTGCACTCGAAGATTGGAAAGGAAGTTGTATCTGCGTAAGTTCATTGCTCTTAATTCTGTTCTGGCATAATAATGAGCTGCATATAAAAATGAATCATTCGTGAATTTGAGTATGTTTGAGATATCATGAACAACTCAACATCCATTTACATTTTTCTTACTTCTGGTGATTCCAATTTCGAGCATTTCTGCTTTTCCATTCTGAGTTAGAATAAAGAAAGGAGGATCAAATCCAACATCAAACACACTATTGGCTGCTGTGCTTGAGAAAGCCAAGGAACTTGATGTGCCAAAGGAAATTTTGGAGCGTAACATTAAGAGGGCTTCTGAAAGGGGTCAAGAAGCCTACATTGAGAAAACATATGAGGTTTGTATGAGCACATCCTTTTTAAAATGATGCTTGAAACAATATGGAACAGGTCTCTTGGATTAGCTATTTTTTATCTAAGAGTGTTTTTAATACATTGATTCATCATTTAGAAAAAACTCTCGCTTCACTTTTAGGTGTATGGTTTTGGGGGTGTTAGTATGGTAGTGGAGGTCTTGACAGATAAAATAACTAGATCTGTGGCAGCCGTAAGAGAGGTGGTAAGAGAATTTGGAGCAAAGATGGCAGATCCAGGATCTGTGACATTCAAATTTAAACGTGCCAGGGTTGTAAATGTAAAAGTCAAAAATGCTGATAGAGATCATCTATTAACTATTGCTTTAGATGCCGGTGCTGAGGATGTTGTTGAACCTCCAATATATGAAGATGATACTCATGAAGATAGATCAGAAAGGTAATTACATCCCTTGATCATCTTAAAATCTCCTGTTTCCTATGAGTTGGACTATACTTTTATATCACTTTGTTCTACTAAATGTCATTGTAAATATGCTCTTTCCCACACAACTGCTTGGTATTGCTTCTCTCTGTGTCCTCACTCATATGAACTGATTAGACCAAAATTTGAGGCCTAAGGATTGCATGTTAGAATAATCAAATTAAGATTACCCATTTTAATTTGAATTTTCTTTAAGCTTTTTATTCTAATAAATGTAGCAGTTTCTTGATTAAAGGACCCTTTATAGTTAAATTATACTTGCTGATGGTAAAAGATTGGAAAAGTTCAATTGTTAAGCATTTTTTCTGGCACAGTTATTTGAAGATATGACTATCAGCCCTTGTTTTCATAAGATGAATATTGTAAATATTGGTCAATTGTTGCTTGTGAACATATAGGTATCTTGGTTCAATGATGTGTGGCTATCTACATTTGAAGTTTAGCTATGTGGATGAAAGTTGAATTGTGTGTTTCTTGGACTAGTTAATGAATTCTCTAATTTAGGATTGTTGATATGTCATATATCATTGCAAAGTTCTAATCCTGTTTTTTTTTTTTTTTCCATTTGACTTGCATTCCTTGGACAGCTATTACAAAGTTGTAAGTTCAGCAGAGACCTANNNTATACCCATCCAAGATATAATGAAAACTACGCCCAGTCAATATTTCAGTGACTTGATCAATAAAGGGTAAATGAAAGGGGTATATCTCTAAATCGATTGTCTTTATCTCGCTTCCTGGAAATATTTCTCCTTGGTTGTAACTGTTCGAAGTTTGATTTCCTGATGAGCTCCTGCTTTAAATTATGGTCTGATTTTAATCCTGTTGTTCTGCTTATTGGACACTGGGATATGATAGGGTGCATGGGAGAACCTTCTTTTTCCATGTATTGAATATGTTATTGACCTTTCTTTCCTTTTCTTTTTTTTGCTTTTGCCATGTTTGCCAATTCGTTAACTGTCTGGATTATTGACAATAAATTTTCCCTTCGCCAATTGCTTTGTGGATTAGTGCTGGGGAGAGTTTTTCTTGAAGTGGGCCTTGACCTTCTTGGTTATAGTAAGCACGCATACTTCAGTACAAGCTCAAAACTATATAATGCAATGTTCTTTTCATTTCTTCCTTTTTGATGTGTCTCAAGATTAGACCCGACAAACATCCATCACTGTTTGTGTCTACCAACCAGTGGTTGAGTCCTAATCGATGAAACGACACTCAGCATTCCTACAATTGATCCAAAATCTAATAATTTTGCTATTTTTCTTCCTAACTTATGTCTTTTATGTTTGAAAGGTTCAACATTCACTGCAACGAGGTTAATAGTTTTCTGATGGCTTTACAGGTAGATGATGAGGCAATGGAACTGAACAAAGAACTTATATCTAAATTGCTGGAGCTTGATGATGTTGATGCTGTATACACTGACCAGAAGTGACGATTAGATCCTTAACTCATTCGTCTTGATGGCCTGAATTGAAGCTTTAGTGAGACAACAGTATTGTTATATACGAGTCGTGATTGTCGTTGAGGTTTCCTAGTTTGTGTTGGTTTTCGTTTTGGTGGAATGAGGATGTTTAAAGCGGCGGCTTACATAGATTGTGAATTTATATCTCCTAAATTGATTATTAATCAGATGTAATTTAGTGGATTAAATCATTCTTTAGGAAAATGAGGCTTGGTTAATTAAGACTTCTCTTTAGTGATATAATTCAATTAATTGATCTGTATATTTTATAACTCTACGGTCAACTACGAAAACTTGGTTAATTTAGTCTTTGTTCTCTCTCTCAGCTTTTCGTTACTTGTCATCTGCTTAAATGTTAAGGAGTGATTGCACGGTCCCCTTCCCTCTTATAGCCTTACTTATGGTCTCCTTATAACCGTTATTACGCAGTCTATGCTACTTGTATGAACGGAGTATATATAACATTACTAACACAATTCATACAATGATTGTATAGTATTGCCGTAAATATTAATAGTATCTGCTTAGTTGTTGGACCGAGATAATTTGTTCATGCTTTAAATTTCTCTCCACTGTAAAACAGTTTATCACAATTAGTTTCTTAATTTAAACAATACTATTATCCTATAGCTTGGATGGCCAATCCTTATTCAAAAGTATAATTCTATTGTTTATTGGCAAGAATAGTATACCAAATTGATGTAGGTGTATATTCTATATAGTCATTGATTATATGATTAGTAATATACTTACAAATAAAATTATAATGATATCATAATTACAAAATTTATTTTATAATTAGATATTATTTTAAAATTATTTTTAATCATTACTCTATTAAAATTGTACGTTAATAGATTAAAAAGAATATCACATATTATATTTCT
The DNA here is from genome assembly GCA_028565735.1 of Pinacopodium congolense. Lineage (NCBI taxonomy): Eukaryota > Viridiplantae > Streptophyta > Magnoliopsida > Malpighiales > Erythroxylaceae > Pinacopodium > Pinacopodium congolense. The sequence goes on along the minus strand of JAOXYD010000001.1, from coordinate 8,762,252 downwards.
TTTTAATAAAGGAAATAATCGACCACATTAATTAAAATATAGATATACTTAAGACTAATATATGGGCGTTTGGTAGAAAATAATTTCACTGAATTGGCCTCAATATGAGAATTATATAAAATATTACTTATATATCTATTAAAATATTTATTATGTTGATTGCATAAACAATTGTTTAACTTGAGGTTTTTAAAGTATCTTATATAGTAGTTGTTATGTGTTGATGGTTTGTTTGGTTTAAATTTTCTCGATTAATTATCAAATTAAACAATTAAATCATACTTTTTAAAATAAATTTCAAACCCAACAAATACGGTAAGTATATTAGTCAACAACTAATAAAGATGAATTTTTTTTATGACTCTTGAATGTTGAACTTACAAGAAAAGTTAACAATTACTAGGTCACCCAGATTACAATTATCTAAAGAGTTCAAAATTACCAATTTTAAAAGGGTTAGTTCAACTAAATTAACCTAAAGAATAACTAAGTTAATCTAAAAACTTCCAAACTTTACAATGGAATTCAAATTGTTTAAGAATTACTAAATTGATTAATTAAATAAGGACTATGCTTTAAATGGAATTCTCTGCCTTCTCTTATAGACCCACATTTAACTCCATTTTAGCTCCAATTTTGACCCCTTTTTTAAAATTTCTCAGCAATTGGAGAACAATCTGCAATATAAACATTTCAAGACATAAATTCAACACTTTATCATCAAAATATGAATTAATTAACATCAAAACATCTTGAAAAATCATATGAAATGATCCCCTCTCAATTTCTCTACACTTAAACATTTACTTATACTCAAATAAATCAATCTATTATCAATTTCAAAATAAAATATAATCATAAGAAAAAAAAGCAATCCATCAAACCATATCATTGAAAGTTTTCCTTAATCATTCAATTATCAAATAAATCATTAAGGTGCTATATGATTAATCAAACATATAAATTAACAAAAAACTTAAAATAACTTCATATTCTTTCATATTTCATCCTAACTTACAAAGGTCATTTCCAAATATAAAATGAACGTTCCCAAAAGAGAATGAATAAATGTTTAACCAAAATCACATCTTTTATCCACTAAGCACAATTATAAAACATAAATGTGAGTTTTTATGGCTTGGTTAAGAGGTCATTCAATGTTTTGACATGAAAATAAATAATTTGTCGTAAACATCCCCGATTACTCAATTAAATCACCTCACATTAACTAACTATTAACATCACTCTTTAGCTTCGACCAATTGGTTCGAAGCCAGTGGAGTGCATGAAAACATGTTCACTTTTTACTTTTAGGCACGCTTTTTCTTTTCACTTTGCATTTTGATTCATTTTTTTATGAAAACAAGATATGAAAATGTCTAAAAGAATTTCCAAATGACTTGGAAGATATACTTTTTAGGCCTAGAAAATCATAATGCTCATCACATATCCATTATCTAAAATATGAATTGATGTAAGTCAAATGTTAATAAACATGATTAATTAAAAATATAACATCTTAAATCATAAAAACAATAAAAATCAAAAAGAAAAATGTGAATGATGTGTATCAAAATCGAAAAAAGTTTTCACAAATTATAGATTATCTTGAAAAAGATGATAAAATGATGAACTTTAAGAGAAGTTCATATAAGTGCGAGAAAATCCATGACTCCCCCACACTTAAATTGAACATTGGTCTCCATGTTTATAAAACTAAAAATAATCTACAAAAAGAGAGATAAAGGAAGGAAAGCACCCTAAGAACAATAATGAGCTTTCTTAATGCTCTGTTAAAGCTAACATTGAAATTGGATTATTACTTACATCATTGCAAATGAGAAGCAGAACTTGAAAGCATTAGAAGATAATAATGATAAAAGCATACTCTGTACATATATGAATAGCATCAAAGTCATCATAGAGTGAATACATAAGAAGAATCCAAAATAATAAGTAGCCAAAATACAATTAAAACAAAAGACAACTAAAAGTACTCAGAAAACAAACACCGAAACAAATAACAAAAGCAACCATCCATAAAAAAAAGTGTAATGAGAAACAACTAAGCATTAGGACTCAAGCCATCTGCTTAGTGATGCTCCTTTATCCTGTCTAATCGTTGAGTTATACCATACTTTCTCTGCTCCATTCGATCAATCAAAGGAATAATAGCAACTAGGTCAGTCTCCATACGACTCTCTATCCTTAAAATAACAGACATCAAAATCACTATAGGGTGGTTAAAAAAGCGGGACATAAACATTAGGAGTGGCCTTGGAGGAAGCCTCCTTAATACCTACCTTAGGAGCTAGATCAGGTGTAGGTGCTAAGATCTTGGCATCATCAACTCGCTCGCCCACCTTCAAAGGTCTAAAGGTGGTGTTCCTTTACTCCCCTCGAACTCTGTGATAAGACCAAAATTTTAAATTCGAGTAGAAAATGAAGTTGGTGAGATGAGCAGCCACCTCATCATCAAAAGATACACCAAGTACCTCATATTCTCATGAGCAAACATGGAAAGTAGAAGTTCTTGGTCTAGCGAGTAAAGAAGATTACATTTCTCATGCTTTTTAAAATAAATCCAGCCATGGCCAATCTCTTTATGGCTCCTAATCCATGAAGTAACTTACATAAATAATAGGTGTCATTAAACCTAATTTCAATCAACTCACTAGCCCTCCGAATTACATTAGCACTAAATAAGGATACAACAGTACTATCTCGAATAGACAACTAGTAAGTAGGTAACTTCACTTGCTTATAGGGCTAATTAAACCCAACAAGGATCTAGTTCAATAATAAAATAGGAGGGATATAAAGTGACTAAATCATCTCAGACTCTATCCACTTTAATTACGCACAAATCTCCCAATTCGAGTAGCCCTAAGAAAAAAAATAAAAACGATCTTGTAAGGATTATCAAGGTACCTTGAACTATCGAAGGAATATCAAACAAGTCTAAGTTATAGAAAACTATGTGACGGGCCTCAAACTAATTGTAGTTCTCATAAGAAGTGAAGCGAGAACTATTGAATGAAGGTCATTTTCTCGAACTAAATGGTCTGGAAGATTGCCTAGGTGCTATATAACTTAAGACTATTTAATAAACATATCAAAAATAGTAAGAAAACGTTAAAAACATTCAGAAAATTCTTTTAGGAAAGGTTGTAAAAATATTCCATTTATTAGAATATTTCTGAAATTTTGATGATTAAATTAAAAAACTAACGGAATTTTTAAAAAAAGAGTGCCAAAATTTAAGCAAATGGAAGCCTAAAATGCAAGAAAAAACAAAATTGACCTCTACCAATAAATAAGAGAACCAAAATATTTCAGTAAATTTTTAGGTGATTTTAGGGATTTTTGAGCAATTTGAAGCCAGAAATGTGTAGAAAATGAAAAATGCAACAAATTGAAACTAAGAATGCCAAATTTGGACAAGAAATGAGTAAGTTATAAGATTTAGAAGGAAAAATGGGCAAAGAGCTTGAAGTGAAAATGCAAGAGCTTGAGGAAGACAAAGATGCAAAGTTGTGTTGTATTTGTCCGAATCACTGAGTTAAACGACGATTACTAGAGACTTAAATTACGTCGTTTAGTTGCCATTGTTTAAGTCTGCAAACATAGTCAAATAGTGGTTAAGAGGGATTAAACCTTGCCATTTAAGAGTCGCTATTTAAATATATAGAAAGCACTTTTGAGGAAGGAAAAATCATATGAAGTTTCATTAATTTAATTCCAAATCAATCCCTAACAATTCTAGAAAGATTAAGCACAAAAATTGAATGTGGATAAAGCCAAAAAACACTGAAAACACACTCAAATTAAATTAAACGAGACCAAACTCAAATAAATAAAAGATTAAAATTAAAAATGAATTTTAAATTTTAAAAAGAAACAACTAACTCACTAAATTAAACTTAAATAATCACTTGCAAAAAAATTGCAAAGGAATCAAACTAAGCCTAAAGAAAACAAATACAAGAAAGCGACATTGAGAACACATAAAATCAATAAATCTAACACATTACTTAAACAAAAGGAATTATGCACACATTAAAAGAAATTTAAAAACTTAATAAAAGAATAGAAAATCAACCTAAATAAACCAAAGAAACACACTAGGCTTTAAATAAGAATTTTTAAAAGAGGCTTTAAAAAAAACAAAATAAAAGAAACATATCAAAAGGGCTAGAGAATTAAGGCTTGAAATAACACTATAAAAGCACATTTACTGTTGAACCAAAGGAGGTTCCACCTTATTTTGATGATGACAAAACAACTTTGCTACTGATACTCTTGTTTAAGTGTGTATAAGGATAGGTTTATTGGAGCATTTAAGTAATAACATTTGATTATTCGGCTAAAGAGAAGATTGGTCGATCGAACACTAGTGCTGAACGGAGCATCTGCCAACTGAAGGAAGATCGATCGATCGAACCATGGAGATCGATCGACCGATTGGATGCTTTCAGAAGATCGGCTAACCAAACTATGGATATTGGTCGACCGAATGAACGCTTTGAGGAGATCGACTAACCTAATAAAGACTGGTCGACTAAATGAACAAATTTAAAAGACCAGTCGACCAAACCTAACCTATCGGTCAATCAAACAAAGAAGATTTCAAAGTAGATTATTCACAACGATCATATTACACAACGGTTAAAAAATATACACATCGATCCAAAAAGAGTTAATTATCATATGAACATTAGAAGATTGCCCAACGAAAAAATTAATCTTGGTTACACTATAAATAGAGATTAAGCAAGTCTAATGCTATAAACGTGTAGTGATAGAGAAAGAAAAGTGATACAAGTGTTTATTAAGGAGATCATATTTGAGCTTAGTTTTTGTGCTGTGAGCTTATTAGTGTGTTCGATTCTTGAAGTTATTCTTGGGCCGTAAAAAAATTTGTAAGGTTATTCTTAAGTCTATAAAAAGAATTTGAGAGGTTATTCTTAAACCTTAGAAAAAGGAAGAGAGGTTATTCTTGAGCATTATAAAAGAAAAGTAGGTTATCCTTGAACCTAAAAGGATCTGTAAGTTGTAACCAATTTTACATTTGTATCTGTTATCTTACTATCAATAATTACAAGTACTATTTATCTTATTTTTTCATAATTATTTATTTAGCTTTCGCAAATTGTTGTTGATTTTATTCTTGTGTTTTTTTACCTTAAAATATTCGTAGAACCTAATTCACCCTCCTTCTTAGGTATCATTTAGGACTAACAATTGGTATTATAACGTAAGTCTTAGATTTTTAATTCCAACGATTTAGTGAGGAAAGATCAAAATGGCACATTTCATGAATTCTGTACATTCCTCATATACGCTAGATGGGCATAATCTACATAGATCACCTTTCTGTGATGGTAATAATTATATGTATTGGAAGAATAGGATGATATGTTATTTTATGGGGGAAAATATTGATTTATAGACAATGGTAACTCAACCATTTTCTATACCTACCAAACTCATAAGAAATGAAATAGTCCTAAAGAAATTAAATGAGTGGAACCTAGATGAAAGGAAGTCCATATCTTTGAACAATAAGACTATGTATATTTTCTATTGTGTTTTAATCATGGAATAACACAATAGGATTGTAATGTATGAAACTATATATGATATATGGCATACTCTTGAAATTACTCATGATAGCACCAATCAAGTCAAGGAGACTAAAATAGGCATGCTTAATTAAGATTATAAACTTTTTTGTATGATGCCTGATGAGAATATTTCTCCAATGTATGCTCGCTTTAATAATATTATAAGTGCTCTAAAAGATCTAGATAAGACTTATTCTAGTGTTGAGCTATGTAGGAGAATTCTAATGTCCTTGCCAAAGACATGGGAAACAAAGGTGATGGCAATATAAGAAGCTAAGGACCTTAACATACTTCCTCTAGACGAACTCATTGTTTCACTCTTAACATATGAGATAAGGATGAAAAATATCCAAGAAGAACAAGAGATGCCAAAAAAGAAAAATTTCATATTCAAAGCAACCAAAAAGGAGGAAAGTGACAATGAAGAAATGTCACTTGGAAGAGAAAACAAGGAGCTTGCATTCATCACAAGAAGGCTAAAGAAGTTCATGCTAAATACCTCAACGCGTAAAAAAGGTACGTCTTATTATTCAAAATATAACTTATCTAACATAACATGTTTATAGTGTGGTGTAAAAGGACATTTGAGATTGCTATACCCACACTTCTAAGAAGAAGAAGAAGAGGACGAGAAGAAGGAAAACAAGGCATGGAAGAAAGAAAAGAAAGACTTCAAGAAAAAGAAAGCATTGAAAGCCACATGGTCTGAATCTAGTGACTCCTAAGAAGAAGAAGTGGCCAACATATGCTTTATGGCACACAATAAGGTATGTTCTTCTCCTAATAAAGATGATTGTAATTATACGTATGATGAAGTGCTAGAACACATAAAAGAATCAACTAACAAGAATAAGGAATTGCATGATAAGCACAAGAAAGATACTTTATTAAATCCTGATTAATAAAGACAATGATGAACTTGCAAATGAAAATAGTTCCTTAAAGAAAGAAATTGAATCCCTCAAGGAATTACTTGAAAAATTCAACAAGGGAAAAAGAAAACTAGATAATTTATTGAGCGTTTAAAATTTCAGTAATGATAAACATGGTTTAGGACATAGTAATGAAAATGGGGCATCTGCTAGTAAGACTTTTTTTTGTGAAGGTAAAGAACTTAGAAGATGAATATACTCCTATGAATGTTCAGAATGCACCTAGTAGACCGCAACCTAAGCGTCATGCATTCATATACACACAAAGACCTAGAAATTTCTCACAACATTAATTTAATGATAACAGGACTTTCACACATCCTAGGAAAAATATTTAACAAAGTTTTTATAATGATTTTAGACATAGAAATGATTATAGGAATGCATATATGACTTACACTCCATTGTTTTTCACGTATTGCAGCTATCATGGACATGTTTCTTATTTTTATTATGATCACTTAAACAATTTCTCAAATAATTACAAAAATTAAAATTTTCAGAAAACAAAAACCATATGTATTCCAAAGATTAGATAGTTTTTATTTCTAAATTTCTGTTTACTGAAGTTTATTATTTATTATTTATTTTACCTGCCAAAGTTTATATCAATGTTTTCATAGGTTTGGTCGACCTAACCCTAACATAGGTCGACCGATAGAGTAAAGCTTAAGTGTTCAATTGATCGATGCCATGATCTAGTCGACTGATAGGATGAAAAATCATGTTTTTTTCTCCGATTGACCTATGCTTCACTAGTACATGTGTTCAGCTACATTTATTAAATCCTTAACTTCAAATTTATAATAGATTTTAAATTTTTATTTTTACATTTTTATTTGCCTAATTTTTAGTTAAATTTATTATTTAAAAAGGTATAAGTTAGGTATACTAACATCTAAGGACCATAAATAAGATGGGTACCTAAAATTACTGTTATGGTGTCTTGTAAGATAAGAGAAGAAACAAATGATATGTAGATAGTGGTTGCTCGTGACATATGATTAGAAACCCCTCACAGTTTATCACGTTCAAAAGCAAGGATGGAGGATTCGTTACCTTTGGAGACAATGCCAAGGGTAAGGTAATTGGCATTGGAAAAATAGGTAGAGATAACTATCCTTTAATTGATAATTTTTTACTTGATGAAGGTTTGAAACATAACTTATTATGTGTAAGTCAATTATGTGATAAGAACTACAAAGTTAGTTTCGTAGGAGATGAATGTATTGTCTTTAAGATAGATAACAATAGTATCATGTTCTTAGGAAAACGAGAAGGAAATATTTACATTATTAATCTATATTGTGTTACTACTCTTGAAAATAAGTGTTTAATTTCTTTAAGTAAATGTGCTTGGACTTGACACCGACATCTTGGACATGCAAGTATAGATCTCCTTTCATAGCTCAATTCAAAAAAACTTTTTAAAGGACTTCCAACTATAAAGTACAAAAAAGACAAAATTTATAGAGCATTTCAAATGGGAAAACAAGTAAGAAGCTCATTTCAAAGTAAGAAATCGGTAACATATTCTAAACCCCTTGAACTACTTTATATGGATTTATTTGGTCCTACGAAAGTAGTTAGTTTAGGAGGAAAATCATATGCATTTTTTATTGTTGATGATTTTAGTCATTTTACTTGGTTCTTATTCCTAAGTTTGAAAGATGAATGTTTTAAATCTTTTGTTAGTTTTGCAAAGAAAATTCAAAATGAAAAGTCCTTGTCTATTTCATCCATTAGAAATGACCATGGTAGAGAATTCAAAAATGATATGTTTAAATGCTTTTGTGATGATCATGGCATTGTGCATAATTTTTCTATAACTAGGACACCTCAACAAAATAGTGTAGCATAAATGAAAATAAATCTTTACAAAAAGTGGCACGAACTATGATAAATAAATATGATTTGCCAAAATATTTTTAGGTCAAAGACATTGCATGTGCATGTCACGTCATAAATAGGGTGAACATTAGACATAAGTTAGATAAAACACCCTATGAACTTTTGAACGACAAGAAACCAAGAATTAGACATGTCAAAGTTTTTGGTTGCAAATGCTATACTTTGAATACTAAAGATGGTTTGGGAAAATTCAATTATAAAATAAATGAAGGCACTTTCTTAGGATACTCTTTATTTAGCAAAGCATATAGAGTTTACAACAAGAACTCTCATATCATGGAAGAAACTATACTTGTTGTTTTTGACGAAACTAATCCTTTTAAAAGAAAGAAATTACTTGAGTTTGATGATGTAGATTTATCCAAGGGATTAGAACATCTTTCACTTGAATACATTAGACAAATATAAAATTTTTTTGAACCAAGCAGAGAAAGATGACATGGAGAGCTACCAAGAGATTGGAGATACACGAAGAATCATCTCGCCGATCAAATTATAGGTGATGTTCACTAAGGGGTAACTACTAGATCTCAACTTAATTTATCTTATATTGCTTTCATTTCAAAGATTGAACCTAAAACAATAAAAGAAACTTTAGATGATGAGAATTGAATTTTAGCAATGAATGAGGAATTGGAACAATTTAAACGAAACAAAGTTTGGACCTTAGTACCTAGGCTTGTAGATCATCCTATAATAGGTACTAAATGAGGTTTTAAGAATAAACTAGATGAACAAGGTAATATCGTTAGAATCAAAGCAAGACTTGTAGCTAAAAGTATATAACCAAGAAGAAGGAATAGATTATGATGAGACATTAGCCCCTGTAGCTAGGTTAGAGGATATTAGACTACTTCTTACATTTGCATCTCACATGGGTTTTAAATGGTTTCAAATGGATGTCAAAAGTGTGCTTTTAAATGGATTTATTCAAGAAGACGTGTGTGTTGAACAACCTCTCGGTTTAAACGTCATGATGCATCAGAACATGTTTTCAAACTTTCTAAAGTATTGTACAATTTAAAGAAAGCACCTAAAGCTTGGTGTGATAGATTAAGTACATTTTTTCTTGACAATAGTTTTGAAAAAGGGAAAGTAGACACCCCCTTATTTGTTAAGAAATATCAAAATACTTTAATAATTGTTCAAATATATGTTGATGATATTATTTTTGGTGCTACTAATGAAAGTTTATGTGAGGATTTTGCTAAGTGTATAAGTAGGGAACTTGAAATAAGCGTGATGGGAGAATTGAATTTCTTCCTCGTAATCCAAATTAAGCAAATGAAGGATGATATCTTCATAAATCAATCAAAGTATACACGAAAGCTTCTAAATTGTTTTGGCATGGATCGAACAAAGCCCTTAGGCACTCCCATAAGAACATCTACCAAGTTAAATAAAGATGAAGATAGAAAAGAGGTAGATGTAAAACTCTTTCAAGGTATAATTGGAAGTTTGTTGTATTTAACTACTAGTCATCTAGATATTATGTTTAGTTTCTATTTTTGTGCATGTTTTCAATCTTATCCTAAGGAATCTCATTTGTTATCCATTAAAAATATTTTGCGATATTTGTGTGATACTTTGAATTTAGGACTATAGTATCCTAGAAATGCATCTTTAGACTTGGTTGGATATTCTGATGTCAATTATGTGGGTGGTTTGTTAGATAGAAAAAGTACATCTGGTGCATGCCACTTTTTAGGAAATGCATTAGTTTCATAGTTTTATAGAAAAAAAAACTCTGTTGCATTGTCTATGGAGGAAGCTGAATATGTAGCTATTAGTAATTGTTACACTCTAGTATTGTGGCTTTGACAATAACTTAAGGATTATGACTTGCATCTTGATAAAATGCCTATTCGGTGTGAAAATACAAGTATGATTTGTTTGAATAAAAATCGCATACAGTATTATAAGACTAAACATATAGAAATTCAATATCATTTTATTTGCGATCATGTGCAAAATGAAGATATTGAACTTGAGTTTGTTGATTCATAGCATCAATTAATAGACATTTTTACTACACCTCTATGCGAAGATCGTTTTTGCATAATTAGACTAGAAATTGGTATGATTGATGGACATTTCTTATGATCTTTTATGTTAATTCCAAAAAGTTGGAGAGGTATAAGATATTAAATATTTTTTGTTTATTGTATGCATGAATTTAGGGGGAGTTTGAGCGTTTACATAATTTTATGAAGTCTTCCAATTCTTGTGTAATTTAGGGGGAGTTTGTAATTTTTTTTAATATCTCATGGTTTTTTTATCACCAAAAAGGGGGAGATTATTGAACCAAATGAGGTTCTACCTTAATTTGATAATGAAAACACAACTTTGCTACTGATACTCTTGTTTAAGCGTGCATAAGGATAGGTTGATTGCAGCATTTAAGCCATAACATTTGATTATCTGGATAAAGAGAAGATCAGTTGACCGAATATAGATCAGTTGACCAAACACCAGCGCTGAAGGGAGCATTCACTGAATGAAGGAAGATCAATTGACCAAACCATGGAGATCGGTCGATCGAATTGACGCTTTGAGGAGATCGACTAACCGAATCATGGAGATCGGTTGACCAAATGAACCCTTTAAGAGATTGGCTGACTGAATAAAAATCGACCGATTGAATGAAGATTGGTAAACTGAATAATGGCTATCAGTCAATTGAATAAACAAATTTAGAAGATCGGTCAATCAAACCTAGCCTATCGATTGACTAAAAAAAGAAGATTTCTGAGCAGATTATTCACAACGGTCATAGTACACAACTGTAAAAAAATATACACGTCGGTTAAAAAAGAGTTAATTAGCAGATGAATGTTGGAGAACTGTCCAATGACCAAATTAATCTTGGTTACACTATAAATAGAGATTAAGTAAGTTTAATGCTATATACGTGTAGTGATAGAGAAAGATAAGTGAAAGAGAAGTGATACAAGTGTTTGTTAAGGAGTTCGTGTTTGAGTTTAGTTTTTGTGTCGTGAGCTTATTAGCCTGTTTGATTCTTGAGGTTATTCTTGAACCGTAAAAGAATTTGTAAGGTTATTCTTAAGCCTATAAAAAGGATTTAAGAAGTTATTCTTGAGCCTTAGAAAAAGGAAGAGAGGTTATTCTTGAGCCTTGAAAAGGAAAAGTGGGTTATCCTTAAGTCTAAAAGGATTTGTAAGTTGTAATCAATTTTACGTTTGTGTTTCTTATCTTACTTTCAATAATTTATAAGTACTGTTTATCTTATTTTCTTCATAATTATTTATTTAGCTTCCAAAAATTATTGTTGATTTTATTCTTGTGTTTTTTTACTTAAAATATTCATGAAACCTAATTCACCCTCCCTCTTAGGTTCCATTTAGGACTAACACTTACAAAGATTAAACTAAAATCACACTAATTCGAATAAGTGTTTCTTTAAGGTCTTTTAGCTGTACCTTAATGTTAGAGAATTTTCATTCTCTTCCTTAGTCTAGAGTTTAAAATTTTCACTCCATCATCTTTGAAATCAACATAGGCAAATATTGAAGGATTTTGAAACTATTTAACTAATTTTTAAAATTTTGGATCGGACCTTTTTTGGAACACCAATTGTTACTTTTTAAATCTCACGGTAAAAAATCTTGAATTACCATTTCTAGCTTTGAATTAAAAGCAATACACCAATGAAATCAATAAACTCAAATGCTTTCTTAGATTCAACATCATCCTTCTTAAGTACTTTAGCATGCCTTTCAATTTCAAGAACCTTAACACTATAGTCATCAACCTTTGGATCATACTTAACACTAATGAACTCAACATAATCATCACCTATTTGATCATTGAACATGAATGCAAAAATACTTTCATCATTTTCCAAAACTACATCAAACCTTTAAATTTCATTAATTTACCTTGCATTCCATAAAATTCATATCATATTGATCATAAGGCATGGGAAAATTGTCATCATCACTATCCATAGCAAAAAACTTCTTAACTCAGTCCACTGGAATGCATCACTTTCTTAAAATTCAATTAGAATTCTCTTTTTGATTGACATAATTAAGGCCGTTTTCCAATTATGATACAGGGGTTCCAACTCTTTGACTATGGATTAGTTCCTAGCTAGATACTTATTTAATTAAGATAAATTAGCAAATGGGATCTATAATTCCTAAAATGAGCATCTAATGCCTGTGGTTATGGAATCCTAGGTTGGTCTGGATTAGGAAATAACATAGGTGGATTGGTTTCACTTTCAACTTCATTTTCTACTTTAATAATCTCCATCACTTGCCTTTCATTGTTGGCTACACCTATATCCTATAATTCTTGATTATTATGAACAATGATGGCCATAATATTCTCTCTAGGAGTAGGTTCAGGCTTCATTAGTAATGATTTTGTTAAATGCTCTTTTAAGATCTGGGCAATCTAACTTACTTAAGTCACTAAATGCTTAATGAAATTATCATTAATTTGCATCCTAAATTCATTGCTTTGGATCTATTTCATTATTGTATCCTCTAAATTGGACTTTTCTAGTAGAGGTGGATAACAAGTTAGATTTTTTTGAGGATTGCATCTTGGTATTGGTAGGTTAGATGATTTTTGCATGGAAAAGTTGGATAGCTCTCCTCAAGATGAGTGTAAGAGTTAATTATTTACCTATTAGTAGGATAATGGTCTTAAATAGGATAAGGGGCATAAGAATGTCGTACTTAACAATCTATGGAAGCTTGAAAAGAACTATCACAATGATCACATACTATAGGACGAACTCACTACTACTAATTTAAGCTTGAAAACCTTCCAATTTCTTACTAAGGTCTACCATTTGAGCTTGTAAAGTTGAAGTATCATTAATTGCATGGGCTCTAAATGGCTGCCTATGGTAAGGTTTAAAATTATATTGAAAACTATTGGTTTCCATGTCTTCAATTAACTTATAAGCTTAACTTGGTGTTTTACTCATTAGGTTCCTCTAGTTGCAGCATCTATGAGACTACTAATAGATGGTGTGAGTCCTAAATAAAATATATACACTTGCTTAAAAATACTAAAATTATGCATAGGATATTTAGCAAGTAGCTCTCTAATCGCTCCCAAGACTCGTGTAAACTCTTGCTCTCATATTGCTTAAATGAGTAAAATTTTCAATTTAGTGATCTTAGTTAGGGGAAAGAATTTAGTTAAGAATCTATTAATCAAATCATCCCAAGTCTTGATGGAATCAAATTGTTAAGCATTTAACCACATGAGAGCTTTATTTTTAGATAAAAAGGAAACAACTTTAACTTAAGAGCATTATTTAAAATGCCAAAACTTCTATAAAGATCACAAATATCACTAAAATTTCTTAAATGATCAATTGGATTTTTTAAGGATGAATCACTAAATTGAGAAGAGTTAATCTTGTAAATGATGTCATGAGGAATTTCAAAATTATCAGAGTTAATACTAGGTCTAACAAAACTAGACCTAGGTCTGCTCCTAGTTCGCATAGTCAATTCCAACATGGTTGGCTTTCTATGAGGTTGGATAATTAAGTGCTTATGATGTTTTATTTTAAAATTGAACTTAATCCTAACTAAAGATGAATGCAAGGCATGCACAAGTTTAGAATCAAATTAATGGCAAGAAGGAGAAAACCAATTAAAAAAACAAATATGGAAAAGCAAAGCAATATAATATAAACAATATTTACACTCTAGAGTAACTGACACTGATATATTCTTAATATCACTATACTATCCTCAGCAACAACACAAAAAACTTGTTATTGGCTAGTTTTATCTAAATTATCTCAATTAATTATCAAATTAAAAATTAAAGCACATTTTCTTAAATCAATTTCAAAACCAACAAATACAACAAGTACATCGGTCAACAAGTAATAAAGCAGAGTTTTTTTATGACTTTGGAATGTCGAACCCATAAGGAAAGTTAATGACTACTAGGTCACTCACATTATAATTATCTAGTGTGTTTAAGATTGAGAAATTAAAAAGGGTTAGATCAACTAAAGTAACCTAAAGGACAACTAAGTTAACTTAAAACTTCCAAATTTTGCAATGGAATCCAAATTGTTTAAGAATTTTCAATTTGATTATTTAGATAAGGATTAGGCTTTAAATGGCTTAACTAAGTTGTGAAATGGATTGGAATATTTAATTTAGGATCTTCACTAAATCAAGACAACGTTATAGTTAAAACAATATCTTATCTCTAATCATTTTAAATAGAAGTTTGGTTATTCATCAATATTAGGCATTAAGCTTAAAGTTCAAGAAGTTCAATCCTAAAATCCATTCTTGAAGACTAGTGCCCTCATGATTAATAAAATTTTGGTCATTCATTGATTAAAGCCATGTTGTGTATTGATTTTTCCAATGATTAAAGTAGATTTCTCAAATTCTTAATCATCTTTCATCTTACCTTAAGTGGCTAATTCAATATAAAGATTAAGAACTCAGACTAAATAAAGATCATCATCCAACATGTTATATAAACTTAATGAATCCATCTAACCCATTGTCCCTAACTCTAAATCAGACTAAAAAAATTGTATATAACCAAGAAAAATCATATCTAACCCTAATAGCATGTTCTTGCATATATGTGAACAAAGAGAATTAAATAAGGGAAATAAAGGATTTAGATTTCATCAAATGATGTTCCAAAGTGATACATAGCCTGTAATCACCTTAACAAACTCTTAGAAATCCTTTAAACAACCTAAAATTACAAGGAACAAAATTAGAAAATAAAACCAAAAAGAAAACATAACCTAAAGGAAAAAAGGAGAAAGCCTAAGCTAAATGTGATCTAAGTTGCTTTAATATATGTTCAAGTTGTTTGAAAATGAGTTCTTGGCCTGCTTATTTTTCTCTTACAGGTTGGAAGCAAGTAGAGCAAGTTGCAACCAATAGGGAGGATGATTTAGTTAATAACATCTTGACTACTATTTAAACAACGCTTGAAGGGGGTTTAAAACATTTAGCCATTACTATTTGATGTTAATTGCAGACTTAAATTCAAGCTGGTGGGAGTTAAATGGAAGGTGCTTACAAACTCACGTTCCATTTTAGCTTTAACTTTGATCATTTCTTCAAAATTTCTCAATAATTAGGGAATCATATACAATATAAACATTTCAAGACATAAGTTCAACACTATAACATAAAATAGAGGTGAATTAAAATCAAAACTGTAAGTCCTATGGCACCCAAGAGGGGGGGTGAATTGGGTATTAAAAACTTTTTGCTCAATTAAAACTATCAACCTA
>JAOXYD010000001.1:8731251-8743114 GCA_028565735.1 Pinacopodium congolense | reverse complement strand
CAAGTTCATTGAACTGACCCGCTATGAGAATTTCTTATGGAACATTACTTGTGTGTTCAAGTAATTAGATATAGTATAGATTATGTAGAGATAGATAGAGAGGTAGGAATTTTTCAAATAAACCACACTCCTGATGACTAGGGAAAGCTTGAATATAATTCCTATAGTGATGAATATAAGCGTAATTAAAATTATTAGGGAGTTATACATTTGTGTATTGATAATACCATTCATTATTTCTTAAAGCTCGATCCCCCCTGCGGAAGAACCACATAGCCAAAAGAAACCATAAACCAAAATAGAAGAGCTTGCCCCTCCTATGAGTAAATATTTTATAGTAGCCTCATTAGACCATACATCTTTCTTGGTATATCAACATAATAGGTAAGAGCATAAACCGAAACATTCTAGAGCTTCAAAGATAATTTTTAAATCGTTAGCACCATATAAAAACATCCCTCCTAGAGTAGTTATTAATACGAATAAGAGATACTCAGTTATAGCCATTTATTTACATTCAATGTTCCCTATAGATAGAGGAATATATAGAGTTAAACATAATAAAATAAGAAATTGAAAGATTTCGTTGAAATTGTTTGCTTGGAATTTTCCTAAAAAGCTAATTGTAGGTTCTTCTCTCCATCGAAACAATAGGCCCGTTATACTCATTACTAAAATTGTTGAAGAGATGAAATATAACCAAGGTATATCTTTTTTATCAAAGATTAAGTCGATCATCAGAAGAAGAATTAGGCCAAAAATTATGATACATTCTGGGAAAATAAAACTTCCATCGAAGAGAAGCAAATGAAAGGATTTCATAAAAATTCTTGTAGAATCGAGAATGAAGTTTTAATTCTGTACATGCTAGATCATGAATTAGTAACTGTATCCAATCTGCAAAAAAAATCCCAATTATTTCAAACTTTCTCTTTTTTTTAATGGAATATTTATGGAATCCCTATAAATAGTATCAAACCATACTCCATGGTATTTACCTCTCTCTTATTCTTAAGCAAGTCCATGAGAGGGCTTAATTGATCCATTATTTATGTTTAATCTTTCCTTTTCATTTTGTTTCGAGAGCTATAGTAATCAATTCCGATTCTTTCTTTTTCTATTGATTCTTTTTCGATTAAGATGTATGACTCCATGAGCCTATGTGTCTTTATAGATCCTATTAATAGATTAATGAAAATATGCAAAAGTTCTATTTTTCTCTGTTAATCTATGAGTTTCTTCCTTTTTGTGTATGGCATCACCACTTCCTTTGACGGCATCCACTAATTCAGAACTGAATTTGAAAGACATATTTTAACCCAAACTTTTTCAGGATGCCCCTAATAACCAACGAATGGAAAGTGCTTTTCCTTATGTGAATCCTAGGGAATTTGATGAGTCGATCCGCCTACATGTCTCACTTTTACTGCTATATCGAAAGTTACTCCACATATTGCTTGACGTAAAAAAATAAAACAAATAGTCGAATTTTTTCTGTCTTTTATTTAATGTTTTTCATCACTCGATAGATAATTGGATAAGCCAATGATTTTTTACATATTTCAAAATATTGTTAACCAATATGTTAACTAATTAATTATAATATATTGGATCGAATTTTGCAAATTTCCTTCTGCAGTACCTCGACGTAGCATGAGCATGCAAAGGGTTCTGAAGAATCAATTTTCCTTTTCTTTTATAAGTATAAGGCTAATAAAATCATTTATTTTGGCTTTTTGACCCCATATTGTAGGATAGATCTTGAAAGATATGAAAGACCTCCTTCCAAGTGGTACATATGACTTTCATCAAATACAACTTTCCACATAATGCTATATGTATTGATGAGATCCAGTATAGAATTCTATTTACTAACTTCAAATTGAGTATCCGTTTCCCTCCTTTTCCTATTAGGATTAGAAATCCTGTATTTTACATATCCATACAATTGGGTCCTTAGGTTTTCTAAATAGTTTATAGTTTATAAAGAAGCGCTTTGAATTATTGCTATTTGACTCAGACTTGTTCTAAAAATAAAAAAGTCGAGGCATTTCGAATTTTTTGTTGACATGGACAAAGATAAGGAAAACCTCTTAAATTATTCCAATATTAGATCTTGGACATATAATAATTCCGAATCAAATCTCTTTAGAAAGAAGATTTTCTGTCTCA
The DNA here is from genome assembly GCA_028565735.1 of Pinacopodium congolense. Classification (NCBI taxonomy): domain Eukaryota; kingdom Viridiplantae; phylum Streptophyta; class Magnoliopsida; order Malpighiales; family Erythroxylaceae; genus Pinacopodium; species Pinacopodium congolense. The sequence goes on along the minus strand of JAOXYD010000001.1, from coordinate 8,740,942 downwards.
TGGTAGCCTGCTCCAGTCGCCTTACGAAACTTTCATTATTGGGTTAGCCATAAACTTTACATGTTGTTAATGATTCCAATGGCATCATCAAATGATACAAGTCTTGGATAAGAATCTACAACACACTAGAATGCCCTTGTTAATGATCCTTTACCCCAACAACATCTAGGGTTTCTCGAACAATGTCATATCTCACACCGGGTAAATCCTTAACCCTTCCCCCTCTTACTAAGACTACAGAATGTTCTTGTAAATTATGACTAATACCAGGTATATAAGAAGTGATTTCAAATCTAAAGGTTAATCGTACTCTGGCAACTTTATGTAAGGCAGGGTTTGGTTTTTTGGGTTGATAGTGGAAAAGTTGACAAGTAAGTCACCCATACTGCCACTCTACAGAACCATACATGTGATTTTCACCTCATAAGTCTCCTCATTCAATTTATTCAAAGTCATTGGATACTTTTCCTCATTTGAGAAGCTCCTCCCTTCCTCTACTTCGTCCTGAAGAGTCACTAGGACAAATTCACTCATGTTTTCATGTTCCAATTGAACACTTTTCTTTTTTGATTATTCTCAAAGGAGAAGATTCTTCTTTTTACCAAAAATATGTGGATCCAATCATGATCTTATAACTTTGTTATAATAACAATGAGAAATCTTTCTCATTAAATCCCTTTACCCCTCATTATTTGAGAGTCAAAAAGATTTTTTTTCAAGTTTAAATTTGTTCAATTAGAATCTGGGCTCTTCTACTTCATTTTTCTTTTTATTTGTTATATTTAATTATTAATTCATTTTTATTTATTTTATTTATATTATTTTTTTAGAATTCTATTATCCTCTTTTTTTATCCCCTTCTGTCATTCCTTAAGTCTCATAAGATTGGTTTGATTTTTCTCATTAAGCGAAGGATACAAAAAAATCAGATTGATTTTTCAATTAAAGAAAATTACTATGTGAAATCTTTGAATTTTTCCTCTTTCGTTATCCTTATCCCTATCCTATAGTTATATCGTTTAAATCTATAGAGAACCTCTTCTTCTATATCTGTATGAATCAATATTATTACATTACAATTTCTTCTCAACACCTCCCAAGGAAAATCTTGAATTGTATCCCAAATTGACAGGTTAGTGTGAGCTTATCCATGCGGTTATGCACTCTTCGAATAGGAATCCATTTTTTGAAAGATCTTAGCTTTCATACTTGGGTAGGTCTCTGAGATCCTTTCGATGACCTATGTTATATTGAAGGGATATCTATCTGATTTGATTAGTTGCGTAAAGCATGCGGTAGCAACTGAACCAGGGAAAATATATAAAAAAGACAGTTCTTTTCCATTTATTATATTTTCTATTCTATTAGTATTAGTTAGTGACCCTGGCTAAAGAAATCCTTTCTTCCGTGATGATCTATTGGCACTAGTACTACATTTTGTCTCTGTAGATTGAGGAGAAAAGGGCTCAGCAAGAAGAGGATTGTACCATGAGAGAAATAAGGAGGTTAACCTCTTTCAAGTATACAATATGGATTCTAGAAATGTAATGTAGATGCACTCTCATATCGATCCAAATGAATCGTTCTTTCCACAGAGGTCAATCTTTGCCTGCTAGGCAAGAGGATAGCAAGTTACAAATTATGTCTCAGTAGGATAGACATATATTTTATTTCTATTATTATGAAATTCATAATTTATAAATGAAGTAGTTAATAAATGAAATAGTTAATTGTGGGTTATCATTAGCTTCTTTTTTTTTTGTAGTGCCTAATCTTTTATATGTTACTAATAAAAGGAATTTGTTTATTTTTCGAGGTCTCAAAGGAGCGTGGAAACACATAAGAACTCTTGCATGGAAATGGAAAGGAGATGTAAATCTAGTTCCTTCGGAAATGGTAAGATCTTTGGCGTAAGAAGAAGGGGTTGATTCGTATCATCTTGACTTAGTTCTGAGTTCTCTATTATCTTTGTTTAAGAATATCGAGTCGGGTTCTTCTCTTACCCGTATCGAATAGAACATGTTGAGCCAAATCTTCTTCATGTAAAACCTGCTTTATTTAGATCAAAAAAATCCTACGCTTTTATGAAACCATGTGCTATGGCTTGAATTCATAGTCAATCATATTTCCAATTGGAGCAGTTGAAAATTGAATCCAATTTTTTCCATTATTTTTCGTATATGTAATAATGCAAAAAGAACGCCCGACTTTAAGTTGTTCAAGAATAGTGGCGTTGAGTTTTTTGATCATTTACCTTAGGATTAGTCAGTTCTATTTCTCTATGGGGACAAGGGGAGGGATATAACTCAGTAGTAGAGTGTCACTTTAACATGGTGGAAATCATTAGTTTGACCTTGATTATCCCTAAACCCAATGTGAGTTTTTTTATTTTGACTTACTCCCGCACCATCATGATTGAATGAGAATGGAAAAGAGGCTCATGAGATTGACGCTAAGGGGTATGGATAGCTATTTTTCTTAGAACTAACTCTAAGAGAATATGAAGCGCATGGATACAAGTTATTCCTTGAAATGAAAGATAATTCTAAATCCACTTTGTTTACAAATAAGGAAGCTATAAGTAAAGCAACTAAGAATTTCATTGAGAGTTTGATCTTGGCTCAAGATGAACACTAGCAGCATGCTTAACACATGCAAGTCAAACGAGAAGTGTTGTTTCTAATGGTAGATGGGTGAGTAACGCATAAGAACCTGTCTTTGGGAGGGGAACAACATATAGAAATGGTTGCTAATACCCTGTAGGTTGAGGACCAAAAGAAGGAATCTGCATGAGGAGGGGCTTGTATTTGATTAGCTAGTTGGTGAGACAATAGCTTACTAAGGTGATGATCAACAGTTGGTCCGAGATGATGATCAGCCTCATTGGGACTTAGACATGACCCAGACTCCTACAGGAGGTACCAGTGGGGAATTTTTCACAATGGATGAGAGCCAGATGGACCAATCCCCCCGAAGAAGAAGCAATGACCGTATCTGGGGAATAAGCATCAGCTAACACTATTCCACCAACGAAAGTAATACAGAGGATGCAAGCGTTATTTGAAATGATTAGGCGTAAAGTGTCTGTAGGTGGATTTTTAAGTCTGCCATCAAATCCTAAGGTTCAACCAGGATAGGAGGTGGAAATTGCCAAGCTAGAGTACGGTAGGGGTAAAAGGAATTTCTGGTGGAGTGGTGAAATGCGTGGAGATAAAAAAAACACCAACGGTGAAAGCACTATACTGGGCTGACACTGACACTGATAGATGAAAGCTAGGGGAGCGAATGGGATTAGATACCCAAGTAGTCCTAGCCGTAAACGATGGATACTAGGTCCAGTGCGTATCGACCCATGCAGTACTATAGCTAACGCGTTAAGTATCCTGCCTGGGGAGTATGTTTGCAAGAATGAAACTCAAAGCAATTGATACGGGCCTATATAAGCAATGGAGCATATGGTTTAATTCAATGCAAAGGAAAAAACCTTACTAAGGCTTGACATGTTGAGATTCCTCTTGAAAGAGAGGGGTGCCTCTGGAACATAGACACAAGTGGTGCATAACTGTCGTCAGCTCGTGTCGTAAGGTGTTGGGTTAAGTCCCGCAACGATCACATCCCTCATGTTTAGTTGCCACTATTGAGATTGGAACCCTGAGCAAACTACCAGTGATAAGCCAGAAAAAGGTGAGGATGACGTCAAGTCATCATGTACCTTATGCCCTGGGTGACACACGTGATACAATGGTCGGGACAAAGTGTCGTGATCCTGCAAGGGTGAGCTAACTCCAAAAACCCATCCTCAATTTGAATTACAGGCTGTAACTTGCCTGCATGAAGCTAGAATCGCTAGTCAGCCATACGAGGGTGAATTTGTTCCCAGGCCTCATACTCACCACCCGTCACACTATAGGAGCTAGTCATGCCTGAAGTCATTACCTTAACCGTAAGTAGGGGGATGTCAAAGGCAGGGCTAGTGATTGGAGTGAAGTCATAATAAGGTAGTTGTACTGGAACGTGTGGCTAGATCACTTCCTTTTTAGGCAGAGGTAATGCTTATTGGGTATTTTGGATTGACACTACTTCACACCTAAAAGGAAGGGAGCTATATATGAATATGAGTTTAACTTATCGACCAAAGTCTTCTTTCATTTCTTGACAGTGAAGTATGACCACGCTCATGAGCTTATTATCCTAAGTCGGATCAAGTTGATAGGATCCCCATTTTCTTTTTGCCCTCATATTTCCATGCAGGAGGGATATACGGATGTAACAAATTAAAGAGGGGATGGGATTTCTCTCTTTTGACATAACGGGCCCCTGGAAGGAGGCCAACACAATGGGCTATTAGCTCAGTGGTAGAGTGCACCCCTGATAATTGCATTGTTGTGCCTAGGCTGTGAGGGCCCTCAGCCATATGGATAGTTTAATGTGCTCATCACTTGACCTTGAGATGTGGATCATCCAAGGCACATTAGCATGGTGTACTTCTCCTATTCGAACTTGGGTTTGAAACAAAACCTCTCCTCAAAAGGATAGATGGTGCCATTTAGTTGAGATCTAATGTAAATCCAACTTTCTATTTACTCGTGGGATCGATGCGATCTAGGGGGACCACTACAACCACTCTCTTCTCGAGTATCCAGACATCCTTTATCAACATATGGATAGATATCTCTCGAGCACGGGTTTAGGTTCAGCCTCAATGGGAAAATAAAATGGAGCACTTTACAATGCATCTTCACAAACCAAGAACTACAAGATCTCCCCATAATGAAAAGGGCGACAGAGGGATCATGCCATTAATAGGATTTTCCTAACCCTCCCTTCTTGAAAGGAAGAACGTGAAATTCTTTTTCCTTTCCATATGGACCAGGAGATTGGATCTAGCCATAAGAAGAATGCTTGGCTAATAAATAACTTACTTCTTAGTCTTTGATCCCCTCAGTCACTATGAAGCCCCCAATTAGTGCAATGGAATGTGTCTATTTATCTATCTCTTGACCCGAAATGGGAGCAGGTTTAAAAAAGGATCTTAGAGCATTTAAGGTTGGCCTACGAGGGTCTCTTAAAACCTTTTTTTTCTTTTTTTTTTCTCATTAGAGTCATTTCAAAAAGACTTGCCATGGTAAGGAAGCAGGGGGGAACAATCAAACTCAGAGAGTGTAGTACAACAGAGAGTTGTATGTTACGTGCGGGAAGGATAAATCGCTCCTGAAAAGGAATCAATTAATTCTCTCCCAATTGGTTGGACTGTAGGTGCGATAATTTAATTCACAAGTAAAGAAGTATCTAACTCCTTGATGCATGCTCCACTTGGCTCGGGGGGGGATATAGCTCAATTGGTAAAGCTCCGCTCTTACAATTGGGTTGTTGCAATTATAGTTTGGATGTCTAATTGTCCGGGTGGTAATGATAGTATCTTGTACTTGAACCGGTGGCTCACTCTTTCTAAGTAATAGGGAAGAAGACCAAAACAAGTCACTGAAAGACTTTACCAAGACAAATACGGGCTATCAAGAACGTAGAGGAGGTAGGACGGGCAGTTGGTCAGATCTAGTATGGATCCTAAATGGATGATAATTGGAGTCGATGACTCTCCTAGGTCAGATCTAGTATGGATCCTAAATCAAGTTGACCCTTGCGAATAGCTTAATGCACTATCTCCCTTCAACCCTTTAGCGAAATGCAATAAAAGGAAGAAAAATCCATAGACCTACCCCATTGTCTCCACCCTATAGGAACTACAAGATCACCCCAAGGACTCCTTTGGCATCTAGGGTTCGATGATCGACCATAGAACCCTATTTAATAAGTAGAACACATTAGCTATCCACTCTCAGATTGGGCAGTAAGGGTTGGAGAATAGCAATTACTCATTCTTATTCTTAAACAAGCATTCTTAAGACCAAAGAGTGGGGTAAAAGGGGAGAAAGCTCTCTGTTCCTAGTTATAGGAGAGCAATGCAAGCATCGTACTGCTAGGTGAAGCGATGGAGTGCTATACCCTAGATGAAGAAAGTCTAATAGCCGAAAGCATCACTAGCTTACACTCTGACCTGAGTAGCATAGGGTACGTGGAATCCTATTTGAATCAACAAGGACCACCTTACAAGGCTAAATACTCCTGGGTGATCGATAACGAAGTAGTACCATGAGGGAAGGGTGAAAAGAACTCCCATTAGGGAGTGAAATAGATCATGAAATTGTAAGCTCCAAAGCAGTGGGAGGAGCTCAAGGCACTGACCATAGGCATGTTAAAGAATGAGTCGGCAACTCATAGGTACTGGCTTGGTTAAGGGAACCCACAGGAGTCATAAAGAAAGTAAGTCTTCATAGGGAAATTGTCACTGCTTATAGACCCGAACCTTGATGATCTATTCATATTGGGATGAAGCTTGTGTGAAAATAAGTGGAGGTCTGAACTGACTGACGTTGAAGAATCAACGGATGAGTTACGGTTAAGGGTGAAATGCCACTCGAACCTAGAGCTAGATGGTTCTCCCCGAAATGCATTGAGGTGCTGTAGTTGACTGGACGTTTAGGGGTAGAGCACTATTTTGGTGAGGGCTGTGGGAGCAGTACCAAATTGCGACAAACTCTGAATACTAGATATGACCTCAAAATAATAGGGGTTAAGGTCGGCTAGTGAGACGATGGGGGATAAGCTTCATCGTCGATAGGGAAACAACTCGAATCACCAACTAAGGCCGCCCCTAAATGACTGCTCAGTGGTAAAGGAGGTAGGGGTGTAGAGACAACTAGGAATAGCTCACTGATCAAGTGCTCTTGAAAGAATCCGTAATAGCTCACTGATCGAGCGCTCTTTCACCGAAGATGAATGAGGCTAAACAGTTTTCCGAAGCTATGGGATGTAAAAATGCTTTGATGGGGGAGTGTTATGCCTTATAGGGAAGCACCCGCATGAGCAGGGGTGGACAAAGAGGAAGCAAGAATGTTGACTTCAGTAACGCAAGCATTGGTGAGAATCTAATGCCCCAAAAACCTAAGGGTTCCTTTATAAGGTGCATCCACAGAGGGTGAGTCAGGGTATAAGATTAGGTTGAAAAGCATAGTTGATGGACAGTAAGTGAATATTCTTGTACTACCCCTTATTAGTCACAAGGAAGGAGGAGGCTACGTTAGCCGAAAGATGGTTATCAGTTCAAGGACACGTGGTGTCCCTGCTTTTCTAGGATAAAAATGGGTAGAGCAAATGACCTAAGCCAATGTTCAAGTACCAGGCTCTACAACGCTAATGTAACCCATGTCATACTTTTAGGAAAAGCTTGAACGACCTTCACAAAAGGGTATCTATACTTAAAACTGACACAGGTAGGTAGGTAGAGAATACCTATGGGCATGAGACAAGTCCCTCTAAGGAACTCGACAAAATAGGCCCGTAACTTCGGGAGAAGGAGTGCTTCCTCATAAAAAGGGTCGCAGTGACTAGGCTCGGGCAGCTGTTTACAAAAAGCACACGTCTCCACAAAGTATTAAGACCATATATGGGGGTTAATGCCTACCCAGTGTCAGAAGGTTAAGGAAGTTGGTGACATGATGATAAGGGAGTCGGTGAACGACAGTCGTAACTATAACGGTCCTAAGGTAGCGAAATTCCTTGTCAAGTAAGTTCTGACCCACATGAAAGGAGTAACAATCTGGGCTCTGTCTCGAAGAGAGGCTCAGTGAAATAGACATATCCATTAAGATGTGGACTACCTGCACTTGGACAGAAAGACCTTATGAAGCTTCACTATTCCTTAGGATTGGCTTTGGGCCTTTCTTGCACAACTTAGGTGGAAGGAGAAGGAGGCCCCCTTCCGAGGGGGTCCAATCCATCAATGAGATACCACTCTAGAAGAGATAGAATTATAACCTTGTGTTAGAACCTACGAGATAAGGAACAATCTCAAGTAGACAGTTTCTATAGGGCGTAGGCCTCCCAAAAGGTAACGAAGGCATGTAAAGGTTTCCTGTGGTAGGACGACGATTAGCCCTCGAGTGTAAAGGTAGAAGGGAGCTTGACTGCAAGACCCACTTGTTGAGTGGGGACGAAATTCAGCCTTAGTGATCCAATGATGTCGAGTGGAAGGGCCGTCACTTAACAGATAAAAGTTACTTTAGGGATAACAGGCTAATCTTCCCCAAGAGCTCACATCGATGGGAAGGTTTGGCACCTCAATGTTGACTCTTCGTCATTGGGGCTATAATATGTTCCAAAGGTTGGGTTATTCGCTTATTAAAGCGGTACGTTTGGGTTTAGAATGTTGTAAAATAGTTCGATCTTGAGAGGAATTAGAGCATTAAGAGGAACTTTCCCTAGTATGAGAGGACTAGGAAGGACGCACCTCTAATGTACCAATTATTGTGCCCACAGTAAATGCTGGGTAGCCAAGTGCGGAGCGGATAACTGCTGAAAGCGTCTAAGTAGTAAGCCCACCCCAAAATTAGTGCTCTCCTATTCCCACTTCCCCAGAGCCCCCAGTAGCATAGCTAAGACAGCGACAGGATCTATGCCTCTACGAGGATCGAGCAACAGAAATTTTGAGATTTTAAGAGAAGGTCACGGCGAGACGAGCAGTTCATCATTACGATAAGTGTCAAGTGGAAGTGCTGTTATGCATACAGCTGAGGCATCCTAACAGACCGGTAGATTTAAACCTTGTTTCTACATGACTCGATCAATTCGATCAAGTATTCTCCATTTATTTTTCCTGTTCAACTTTTTAACATGAAAAAACCAAAAGCTCTGCCCCCTCTCTATCGATCCAAGGGATAGAAGGGCAGAGGCCTTTGATGTCCCCTCCAGTTAAAAATTAGGGCCACACAATCACTAGCCAATAGAATATGCCTTTCTCTCATTCCTTTCTTCATTTATGGTTTGATATTCTGGTGCCCTAGGCATGGAGGAACCACACCAATCCATTCCGAACTTGATGGTTAAACTCTACTACGATGAAGATATTATAAGGGAGGTCTTGCGAATAAATAGCTCGACGCTAGGATGATAAAAGCTTAACACTCCTCATTTTTATTACTCTTTTAATGTGAAAAAAATGAGAAGGTCATCTTATTCCAAACCCTAATTATGAAATCCCTTCTCTCCCACTTCACACTTCAGAACACATCGTTCTTATAGAAAGAGAGGTGCCTTCGTATCTTCTTAACATAAAATGGCTAGGAAGAAGAAAGGTTCCTTTTTTAGGGTACTCCCAGGAACAAATCCAGTGGAAACGAGGTGGGGCCTCTAGCTCAAAGGATTAGAGCACGTGGCTACAAACCATGGTGTCAGGGGTTCAAATCACTCCTTGCCTATAACTGGCCAAAAAAGGAAAGACCTTTCCCTTTGTAGGTAGGAAAATCATGATCAGGATAACGGACCCAAAGCTATGGAGCTTGGGTATGGGTTTTTTGTCGAAATAGAATGGCCTTACTTTTTATTTTTATATATATTATTTATTGTTAATAAAATTTTAATATAGTATGCCCAAATCAAATCAGCAGATTTTTTGTGTTTTATGCCCCATAACTCTTCCTCAGCCAAGTTTGGGCAGAATAGCAGAGCAAGTATAAGTATAAGTATTAGTAGCATAGTGATTGTAGTTGGTCACATACAAAATTAGCTCAAATTAATTTATCTTTCAAAGCACAATTTAACAATTAATTTAAGGCCAACATTTTGGCAAGTGTAC
>JAOXYD010000001.1:8720778-8731151 GCA_028565735.1 Pinacopodium congolense | reverse complement strand
AAAGCTATGATCATACCATCAATTTAAAGGAGGGTGCAAAGACGCCTTGTATTCGACCTTATAGATATGGTCCCCTACAGAAGAACGTGATTGAACAAATGACACAGGAGCTCCTTGAATCAGGAATCATTCAAGCAAGTTCCTCACCCTTTTCTTGGCCAGTTGTTTTATTCAAGAAGAAGGATCATTCATGGAAGATGTGTATCAATTATAGAAGCTTGAATCAATTAACTATTAAGGCAAAATTTCCCGTAAGTGTAATTGAAGAATTACTAGAGGAGCTACATGGAGCAATCATCTTCTCTAAGCTAGACTTGAGGTCCGTCTATCACCAAATAAGAATGCATCCAACTGATGTGCACAAGACAACATTCCGGACTCACGTTGGACAATATAAGTTCTTAGTTATGCCATTTGGCTTAACTAATGCACCCTCTCCATTCCAAGGTTTAATTAATGAAATCTTTAATCCCTTCTTGAGGAAGTTTGTGTTGGTTTTCTTTGATGACATCCTTATATATAGTGGTAGTTTAAAGGATCATGTTAATCATCTCACTTAAGCTTTTTAGGTAATAGTGAATAATAGCTTGTTCCTAATGATGAGTAATTGTAATTTTGAAGTTAGTAAAGTGGAATACCTTGGCCCCTTCATATCTACAGAAGGAGTCTCAACCAATCCTCAGAAAATCCAAGCCATTCAAGAATGGCCAACACCCACCACTATTAAGCAGTTGAGAGGGTTCTTGGGGTTGGTGAGTTGCTACAGGAGATTCATTAGAAATTTTACTTAGCTAAGTCAACCCCTAAACCAATTATTGAAAGGGAAGATGGTGTTCCTTTGGAATGCCGCTGCTTAGCAAGCATTTGAGACACTGAAGGAAGCTCTCTCTTCTGCTCTAATTTTGGGGTTACCAAACTTCGATAAGGAGTTTATAGTGGAGACTGATGCTTCAGGTTCAGGCATTGGAGTTGTCCTAATCCAAAATGGCCATCCCTTGGCCTACATCAGTAAGGCATTATCTCCTAAACACTAGGCCTTACCAGTGTATGATTGAGAACTTTTTGCAATCCTATTTGTAGTGAAGAAATGGGACCAATATCTGATGGGAAAACATTTTATCATCAAGACTGATCACAAATCGTTGAAGTTTCTCTTTGATCAAAAGTTAACTACTCTAAGTCAATTTACTTGGCTCTCCAAACTCATGGCTTATGATTATGAAATCTAATACAAACAAGGTAAGACCAATATGGCAGTAGATTCCTTATCTAGACTCCACTCGACAGATATTACCCTCCATGCCATTTCTAGTATTTCTGTGGCAACCTTTGAGGACAATGAACAATCTTGAAGGATTGATCCTCACTCAAAGTCAGTAATCCAGAGGTTGCAAGCAGGACAATCCATCCCCCATTATACCTGGACTTAAGACCAGTTAAAGTGGAAGGGAAATTTGGTTGTAGGGAACGATGTTATCGTTAGACGGAAGCTACTGCAATACTTCAACAGAAGTGCGGTTGGAGGAAATTCAGACCTTCATGCCACCTACCATAGGATCTCTACCATCTTGTATTGGAAAGGTTTATGGAAGGAAGCCAGGCAGTTTGTCCAAACCTGTGATACATGTCAGTGTTACAAGTATGAGAATGTGGCTTCACCTAGTCTTCTACAACCCCTACCAATACCCAAATCTATCTTCACTGATGTTTCCATGGACTTCATAGAGGGGCTGCCACAATCCAAGCAATACTCAGTCATTTTAGTGGTGGTAGACAGGCTCACTAAATACAACCACTCCCCTTTCTCATCCATACACAACTGTTAAAGTAGCTTAGGCCTACCTTGACAATGTCTATAAACTATACGGCTTCCTATCTACCATTATCAGGGATCGTGATCCAGTCTTCATGAGTAAGTTTTGGCAAGAGATTTTCAAGATCCAAGAAGTGGAGCTCAAGCATTCTTCAGCATACCATCCCCAAACCGATGGTCAAACAGAAGTTATTAATAGATGTTTGGGGACTTACATAAGGTGTATGGCTGGAGACTTACCAAAAACTTGGAGCGATTATATTTCTTTGGCTGAGTTTTGGTATAACACCTCCTTCCACACCAGCTTGGCTCAAACTCCATTCCAGGCTCTATATGGAGTTCCACCCCCACTGCACATCTCCTACTTCCCTAAACATTCACCAGTGGAAGCCATTGACTCATTACTGCAAGATAGAGAGTCAGCAATCAAATTATTGCAGCATCATTTGAAGAGAGCTCAACAATGAATGACAACACAAGCCAACAAACATAGGACTAATCGACACTTTGACATAGGAGACATAGTATACTTAAAGTTACAACCCTACAGAAAGAGTTCTGTGATGGTCAAAGAGGTATTTAAGTTGGCAGCCAAGTGTTTCGATCCTTACAAAATCATTGACTAGATAGGTTCTATTGCTTATCGTCTGAACCTACCCCCTTCTTCCATTCATCCAGTGGTATATGTGTCTCAACTCAAAAAAGGTCTCTACAAGGATCAGTTGGTTACTACCTTCCCACCCTCATCTCTGCCTACAACCCTATTAGAGCCGCTTGCCATCTTGGATTGCAGGACTATCAAGAGGGGCAATGCAACAACCATTCAATGGTTAATACATTGGTCTAACTCTACTTCGGAGGATGCAACTTGGGAGTTTGCCTCGGACATACAAGCACGATTTCCAAACTTCCTTGAGGACAAGGAAGCTTAAGGAGGGAGTGATGATACAAAGCTGTTATGATAGTTAGTAGTTAGTAGTTGCTAGAGTCAGTTAGCCAACTGTTAGTAGAAGCTAACAAAAAGTGTTAGGCGGGAAACTTATATTTCAATTACATTGATTGATTATAATACATAACAGATTCTTTTAGGTGAACAATATACGAATATTCACAACAATACAGAGATTCTTCTCTTCAATTCTCTCTGTCTTCTTCTATTTTCTTTTCCTACTTCCCCTGTTGTCTTCCCCAACAGCTTCTCGATGATATCTACACATCAATATTACAATAAATGACATCTGCAAGCAAACAATGAATACAAGCAAAGAAAAAACAACTTTCAAATATTCAAATTCTTTTTCAAAATTTTTCAATGCCAAACTCGAGTCCCATAAAAATGAACTTGTCATTGACTATATGAAATTTTGTCATCACAAATTCATATTAAAATTTCATCTGTATACTAACAGCCTTAATCTAAAATACTTCAGAATCTAGAGCATCTTAGTCGAACACACCAAAACAATTTAATTCTTTATGTAAATCGGAAACCTGAGAAATATGTCAATTTAAGTCTACATCAATACTTATTTTATCATTTACTTTTGATCAGGGTATCCAAAAGTTGCGCTTTATTAGTTAGAATTGATTTGTAATTTTTGATGAACAAATTCGAATGAAGTTTATCGAAATTTAACTTCACAAGAACCTGATAAGCCGTTTGTTAGCAAACACTTCCAATTGAGACATAATGGTTCAGGAACGAAATTGACATTCCATAATGGAATACGAATCAATGAAAATGAGAAGAAAGCTGAACCTATCGAGTAAATAATAACTAGGATTACAATAAACAAAAAGAGGATACAGGTAGAACAACAAAACCAATCTTCACAATTCCAATCATCCAATATAAGGTTCAATGGCCCCTTTCTTTAACCTTGACCATCTATCTAATAGCAGACTTCTCCAAAACTTTGGAAAACATTTCCCTTAAACAGGCAAACAATCCATGCTTAAAGACTCGACTTTCCAAACAATAAACCAAGGCATGTCAATTGCAGAACAGCCATTGGCAATGATTATCCACAATCATACCAAAGCAAATAATGCTACTTCACGCCTTGCTTGTCGGACAAGAAAACTTATGTAATACTATCTTTACGCATATGGGATTTGTGGGCTTTCCATATTCAGCACTTCAATCTTATTACCACTGTGCTTACTGCTCCAGCGCTACATGCTCCTGCACCATGGTCGACTGCGTTTTCTCTAGAACCACCTGCTCCCCACTAGCTTGGGGCTGGATTTCACTAGCCTCAGCTCTGGGAACTATCTCTTTGTCTGGAGTGATAATAGAGTCCTGACTTGTGTCACTAGAAACTTTCATATTGTCTTCTTTTGTTGCATTTGTCACACTTGATAAAGTTGTCTTTTCAGAAGGCAGTTTTGGGACAGACTTCTGCTGTGGCTTCTCGGAAGGGATAGATGAAAGACCTTTGGTAGGATTCTTTTGAGACACTTTCTCATCCAAACTTAGCCTACCCAGCCAAATGGTCTCACGATTGATTCCTTCAGTGTCTGCAAGGGAAGAGCTCTTCCTTCGACCTAGCTTGGGTGATTTGGGTCTTGTTAGAGGTATCTGCTTCATATTTAACAATTAATGCCAAGTGAAAATTGAATTAGATGAAACTCAACCTTCTACATCAAGAACCTAGAATATAGACTGCCGGACAGGTATACTCATAAACGATTATCACACCGCTGCAGAAGAGTACCACTCAGACAATATTAAATAAAATGGCCAATTCCTAAGGGCACAACTACCAAAAGCATAGTCCTAAGAATCTAGAAAAACCAAAGCTTGAGGCAAAACCACGTAAGTGTGAAATATTTAGCATACGACCACAGCAAGCAGGAAAGTTCTCAAGCGACTGCACTTAACAATGTTTCCTATTTCAATCCTCCGGCTATTAAATCTTTAATTCAGTTCTAGCACTATAATAGACACTCCACACTTGGACTTCCGTTAATGCCCTTAATGAATATTTTACTAGGTACCCAATTAATGAAAATCTTAATATAGAATAACTAACAAAATTCAAGGCTGAACTAGAAATAGGACTGAAAAAGGAAACAGTGTTAAGCTGAAGGATTAAAAATATGTTCCCAGAAAAAATAAAAACCTCTTCCTAGAAAAGAACTACCTGTAGTGACCCAAATTACAAACTGAAAGCAAATTAGTGGTGTTTCAGAAATTAATTAACTTATGCATGAGAATAAGAAATAAATAGATGTTTGTATTAGTTATATGTGACAATTTACATAGAAAAGAGCTACAAGTAGCCAAGATTTACGGACACAATAAGATGATCATGATATAAATTGTCACAAGATTTCTTGATACTACTCCAAGTCGTAAAAATTTCAAACAAAACCAAGCAAAAGACCTAAATTTTTATCAGTTAAGACTGTTTAATATGTCAATACCCATTTAAGATGTTATATGACAATAACAAACTAGCTTACTAAAAAGCTTAACTGAGTGAACATGATTTGCAAATGCCACAGAAGTAGGATTAGACATATTGCTGAAATAATTATGCCGGATTTACTAAGGAAAGATAAAGCAGAACAAACAAAACCATTACAAATCTAAACTTAAATTACACATCCCATTTAATATTGTCTTTCAACTCAATGCTTACCAATCGAGATTGGAGGCAAACCATCCAGTATGACATTTGGGCAGGGAGAAAAAGGGGAGTGAAGAAATACAAAAAAAAGATGATTCCATCGCACAAACATTGAACTGCAATAAATCTACAATGGGAACACTAACGTAGTGATAAATAAATTAGATACATTTTCAACTACCATTAAACAACCACATAACTGCCCTGACAACCTAATTGGAAGAATGACTACATGCAAATCCAAGGTATGAGAAATAGATCCATCAAACTCAATTCACAACTTGAAGACATGTCAGTGTGCCACAGAGTTCGCAGCTAGAACTAAATCTTTCTAGCAAAGAATAAAAGAACATAAATCTTCAGTTATTTCACTAACAATTCAGGAACGATGACAAAAAACACAGGAACAAAAACCTTCTTCAGCTCCATCTTAGGCAGTGGAGGCTCATGATAGAAACTAGGCATTGGTGTTGCTTTAAATGCTAAACTCTTTCTGAGTAACTTAATTTCAGCTTCTTGGGTTTCCTGTAAGAAAATTGAAAATTTTCCATGACAGGGGAAAAAAATGTACAAAAGAGTCTAAAAATCACTAATGACAGCATACTTTGGACTTAGCTTGCAACGTACTCTTTGCCTCTTCCTTTGCTTGAATCTTTTCCTCAAGTTTAGTATAGAACTGTCCAGATACAGAACCAAAAATATATTATTATGACATAGAAGAAAAGTAATTGAATATCCCACCTATTGGCTTGAAAATTTTATCTTAAAAAAAAAGGAAACTAACCTCTTTCCTTTTCTCTGCTCGTTCATCACATTTGAAGCTAAAACCATAATTAGGAAGTGTACCCATCTTTCTAGGTTTCACATTTTCTATAGTAGGACTTCTAAGAAGTGATCAAGGATAAACTTGAGAAAACTACACACACCAAGCCAAAGAAGCAAGCAACAAGCTCAAAAGGTTACGCAAGAAGATAATAATGCAAACAGGATACAAAGATTGTGCGTCTCCTTTAACATTATAAGCAGGACCTTTCTTTAAAGGTTTCAATTTTGCCTTCTCCCTGTGTGCAGGAAATAACATGAAACTTGTTAAGATAATATTTACTTACAATATTTGAAAATGCCTGGCTAAGTTAGCCACTAAAGAAATCGTGCTTGTAATCTTTTTCAAAATAAAAACTTGGTTTGCAAAGATTTATCACCCCATGTCATAAAAAAGAAACAAGTACATGCAGTCAATACATACATGAGGCTGTCAGACGACTCTACATCAGTCTTCCCATAATACTGTTTACAGTAATAAAAGCATGTAAGCATCATGATTCGTTGTGATAATCACAAGAAATACACATTACTGATGTCAGCTAATACCTTAGACGCAGGAACATGTTTCTCATTGAATGACTTGCTTTTCGAGGGTTGCTTTGGTCTAGAATTCAAAGCAATAGGACCATTTGCTACAACAGGTGGTGCTCCTGCATCTGTTGCATCCTTGCCCTTTCTCATCTGTATATCTGAGGCATTCTTAGCATTCAAGGGCTTCTCATTGTTGCTATTTCCTAAAACTTTTTGTGGCCTTCCTTGCTCTGAGTGCACATCTGTGATTACTCCATCCTATGTTAGCAACACGAGATTTTGTATCAGGCGCAGTTTCTTGCCATTGAAACAAAAGAAAATAAACAGATTGGAACATTTACTACCATAGAAACAGGTAAGCAATTGCTTCCAACAAGCAATTTTGATCCTTCAATGACATCAGAGGATGAATTACTAGCAGCACTGTTATCCAACTGAAGTGCGCTTTCCAAATTTCCATTAGATTGACCAGAGGTCAAAAATTTTCCCACATCCCCATTCACATTATCAGAAATAGCATCACAATCATGGGCAGTGAGACTTTCCTCATGAACTCCATTTTGATGGATCATGTCAAGGCCATCAACAGGTACAAGGATATCAGAGTCCATCACACACTGTCAGCAAACACGAATAACTAAAACCTTAGACAGCACATAGATGACTGGATCAATTAAAATAGAAAATAGACAAGCAAGTTGATGTAAATATTCCCAGCTATTAAGAACTAAACACTGCAAACGACGATCGCAGACATATAGAACCAAATCAGAGACGAAGAGAATCAATGCATAGATCAGAACAGACTTTTCTAACTTGAAAAAAAAGAAATTTATAAACAAATTGAAAATAGAAAAAAAAACATTTAGACTTTTGTTCTTATCTAGGTCAAAACATGAACAGAATAACATCCCAGTTTCTTCTTTATGTTTAAGAGCAACTTTCCAAAATCTACTTACAAACCCGTACTTTATGAACATTAAAGATTCATCAATCTAAAAATGTTAGTCATTAGATGACGCATTTCATCAGGCACATCCACCTAGATACATTGATCTGCTCAGACAAATAACATGCACATGGAAACTCACCAAAAGAAAGCATTCTGGATAAAATCAATACACCCTTTATCCACTAAGCAAGATTATTGTGACAGAAAAAAAAAACTACTGACTTGAATCTATAGTAAGCAAAAAAAAAAAAACTACTGGCTTGAAGCTATAGTAAGTAAACCAAAAAGAGGAAAGAGAAAAACCGAAAGAAGGAAATAAACCAACAAAATTTTCGTCCACTTTCCTAGCAAACGAAAAAAAAAAAAGAAAAGACAGCTAATTCTATGAAAGCGCTCCATTACCTAGTAAAGCGTGCGTCGTGCGGAAGAACGTCAGATCATCATTAAGGACCAAAACGACGGTCCCGAGGTCCGAGAGAGAGAAACGGCGTTTAGTTCAAAAGATCTGCGAGAGATAAATTGAAGAAGAACGGGTCGATCAAATAGGAGGATCCGAACCCCAAAACAGTGATGATCCTAGTCTGAACCATTTCCTTTGCTCTTTTTTGTATTTATTTCATTGTTTTTCGTTAGGAGGAAAAAAGATAGGTTTGGTACATTTTGTCGTGGGAGAGAGGACTGAGGAGGGAGAGAGGAGTGAGGAGGGAGAGATGACGTTAATGCTCAAAGGTAGAGTGCCTTTATACAGCGGCTTTCAAATCCATTTCCAGGTCATAGTCCACAAGTGTCTGTGAGAGAGAGAGAGAGAGAGAGAGAGAATACATACGCCTGGTTGGACGAGGATTCAAATTAACCCAAGTTCACGTGGTTCATGCTACTTAAAACACACAGCCTGATGGATTTCTCCAAATCTCTGATACCATTTTTTAACTAAAACTAATTGGTAATAGTTGAAGCGTTACCCGATACTTAAGGATTCACCACACTTTCGCTCTGATACCATTTTTTTGTTGATTTTATTTGTTATTAGGATCCTGTGAATTTTAAACAAATGTTTGCGGAATATTTGAATTAGTACTTGAATCTGAATGATAACCTTTCTTATTTAGTATTATTTAGAGAAGTATTATCATAATCATCAATATTATCTGAAATGGATAAATCTTGAAAAACATGCATTTTAATTTAATCTTTTCAACACTATCTATAATATCATTGAGACAAATTGATTTATATAATTTCATATTTGAATGAGGATCATTATTTGTATGTAATCTTACAAGCATACGATATCATTTTGAAATTATCTGATTAATCTGTGTTTCATTTTGCATATCTAAATTACTGAAAGCTCTTTTAAATTTATCTAACCAACGATTCATATTGAATAACGTTAGATGCTGCATATTATATACTTACTGTCATGAGCCCAACACGCTTCCTTACCTAGATAGTTTGACCACAAATATTCCAGGTGTCCGTTGAGACTTTTAACAAGCGTTGCAGCCCCAATCTGAAACTCAGGTAACTTCTCTAGCGTCCCTTCAGAATACTGCAGCACAGCCATCGTTCGTTTCCTACACTAGGCGTAGACCTAAGTGTGAAAGATATGGACTTATGTAGTTTGTATATAACCTTACAGGCTGAGACTTAGTTATTCATAGTGAAATAACAGAAAAGAAAATAGTTGGGTGACATATCAGGAAATATCTGAACTTATATTGATAACATATTAAGGGGAAATATATATGAGAGAGAAAGTGAAGAAAGATAGTAAGATTTCGATTGATGCCTCTGCTATACAAATGAGACAGATATATATAGAGAACTTCTACGGACTTAAAGTCCGGACTTAAAACTCAATTCATTAAGAGATAAGAAGGAATCTCTTTTGAGTCAGCATATTTTGGACATATCTTGAAATGGCAGACAACTTTATCTTGAGTCGTGGCCGACAGCATCTGGGAATAGTGACCTATTGGTCGACATCTTTATGTCACATCTTGTCAACTTAGTCTGAATTACTCTTGTCAGCTTTAGTCTG
This sequence comes from Pinacopodium congolense, assembly GCA_028565735.1. Classification (NCBI taxonomy): domain Eukaryota; kingdom Viridiplantae; phylum Streptophyta; class Magnoliopsida; order Malpighiales; family Erythroxylaceae; genus Pinacopodium; species Pinacopodium congolense. The sequence goes on along the minus strand of JAOXYD010000001.1, from coordinate 8,721,351 downwards.
AATCACTATAGAGATTAGCACCGGATGAAGAATCTTTTTCTTTTCGTTTTCGTCCATTTTCTCCATGACAGGCTGGACAATTATCATTAATGTGTTTTCGCATTTGACAGAAAATCTTCTGGACTTCAGGATGAGATTTGATCTCACCAGTTTCAATTAATCTTATCTTGAATTTCATATGGGTATCTGCTGCAGGAGATGTTTGCTTGGCAAATGAAATCATCAAAGAGGATAATGGACTTTTTCCTCCATATGTTCTAAAGCCTCTTTTGTAAGAAGCTTCCACTCTCATAAGTAGGGTTTTTAACCCAAGAGCACGCCTATAATGGATATCTGGTTCAAAGAACTTCACAAATTGTTTTACGTATCTTGGTGTCTACGGTGATAGACATTGAATCAGCTTTCATCAATTGAATGAAGTGAAAAGCATCATACTTTTCATCTTCAAAGAAATCAGGTCCTATGGACAAAAACTTGAGTACTAATAAATCGTTAGGAGTTATAATAGGATTATTCATATAGAAATCATGTACTACAATCTGGATCCATTTAGGCAATAAAACCAATTTTGAA